>OY757909.1:49683914-50283914 GCA_963585895.1 Sepioteuthis lessoniana
CATTTAAATTTGTTTTGTATGTTTTTTATGAAGTAGGCTTTATCTCAATCAAAGTTATGATTATTTTTGTTTCTGTGGTTTACGAGAGAATTAAAGTTAAATCTTTGAACTTGTTGGGAGACAATAAAGCATAGGTAGGTATGTCTTTGGACATCATGTGCCCATTGGTCATGTGAGAGTTAAGCATCTTTACTCATTCTCTTTTTATCCCTGTTCTTTCAATGGATAAAACCTCACCTTTTATCTCTGTTTATTGAACAGACTTACTTTCAGTTACTGGCAAATGACATTGCCATTGAAATGAAAACCACCAAAAAGATAAGATTTTTCTCCATTTTTGGGTATCCTTTTTTATTTACTGCTTGTCATGACCTTTGGGTCACCCTTGACTATAGTCACCAACTTTACTTTTACTGCTGCTAATTATGATAATGGGACATGGACATGGATTTGAATTCGGTTCACCAAGTCTATTTTCTACAACAATAAGTATTACACCACAAGCACCTATTTATTCATAGCTGGCAGGAGAACAGATAGGTTCATGCCTTTCCCAAGAGCATTAGTGTGAAGTGAATTACAGTCTCATCCAAGAATTGAATTCATGTTGCTAATTCCATTTTGTATGACGATAACCATTTCATTAACTGGGCCTCCAAATTATGGAGAAGTTTCAATGAAAACAGGCACCACAGACCCCTTGCCACAGATTTTTTTTATTGATGCATGAAAAGGAGTAAACCTGTACAGTTCTGATCACCACTATTGGCACCCCTTCATTTTTTCTATGTCTTTAGAAATAAACAGAAATTAAACAAGTTGTTGTTTTATCATTTGCTGTTCTATATCAACAATGAGTTTTAAATAGAGCAAAGTTATTTCATATGATTCATCTTTTTTTTTTAATTCTACATTATGTATAGAAATTTTATGTCTGCCAATAATCTGACCAGGACTCTAACTATTTGGAAACTGATAAAGAAAAAGTAAATTCAAAAGTTACATTGAAACATGTTAAACACTCGTGTTTTGATATTAAAACAAAAAAGAAGTGTCTAAAACAAGCAAAACATACAAAACAAATTTAAATGTTTCTTGGATTATTTATGAGAAATATTGATACATGTGACTTATTATGATTACTCTTTCAAGTGTACAGCATGTAAGAAGGCACCTTGTTTTAGTGGTGCTTGTTTGGTATTTTACAAAGGTACAACAAACTGATATATATAAGTAGTACCTTTTTCTTTGTTAATAGGATTTTAAATGAAAAAGGAAATATTGAGAAAACTGATATAAAAAATTTTTTATTTGTGTTAGATTCAGTGAATTTTTAGTCGTAAAGATGCAAACGTCAAATGTTTTGTTAAATCTTAGGTAACGTTGATATTTACTAAATTTAGGCAAGTTTGGCACAAGGCTATGGACATAGAATATCTAAGGTTGAATAAATGCCATTTTATATTATTATTCTTTACAAAGGATAGTCTGGTCAGCAAGGATCAAACTTACTAGAAATGGGTTATGAAATTAACTTGCTCAATGTCACTGCATAATAAGCATCTAAGTATTTGTTTACTAAAAAGAGTCTTGTCAGGCAAAAGGTTAGAATTGTGGAGCTCTCAGCAAGAATATAATTTTCTACAAATGGCTTGCAAATTTACTTTTTTTTTTTTTAGAAATAAGGCAAGAATTCAAGATTTTTGTTAAACCTTGGTGAACATAGATATTTACTAAACTGATGGAAGTTCAGTGCCAGGCCACTGTCAAGGGGTATCTAAGTTTGAATCAGATGATCTGCTAAATGCCACTCTATATTATTAGGTACTAGGAGGCACTTATGATGTAAAGGCTATCATTGTAGGAAATAGACATGGCAACTAGAGTTCAATTCTTGGATAAAGTTGTTTGCATTTCACATAGAATTAATACTCTTGGGAAAGGTATGAATCCAATTATTCTTCCTCCAGTTATGGCTAAATTGTAGAGCAGCTTGGTCTCTTTGACCTTGATATAGCAACCACTCTATGAGAAGGAAAAGTCTGAGATCAAACCTGTTAAACTCTGTTTAAAAAATTGACTATGTGTCACATCATGCAAAGGCATGGCTAAATATATATATCCTTTGGTGCTAATTTTTGTCATGGATAGTCGAGTCAGCAAGGATAAAACTTACTAAAAATGGCTTACGAGATTAACTTGCTAAAAGTTACTTTATGTATTAACCCAAGTCCTTCACCACAAGCAGGATGTGACATGAGATCAATTCCTAAGCAGAACTTTCCTTCTCCTAGACTGGTTGCCTTATTAAAACTAAAAACCCCAGTCTGTTCTACCATTCACCCATAGCTGGATGAAGAACAAATGGATTCATGCCTTCTCAAGGTTAAACAATCAACTTTGTCCAGGACTTGAACTCTGGTTTTTCATTCCATTTCCTCAATGTCGTGGTATGATGAGTGTCTAAATATTTGTTTACTAAGAATAGTCTAGTCCGGCAAAAGGTCAGAATTGTGAAGCACTTAGCAAGGAACAAACTTACGAGAAATGTCTTGTAAAATTATCTTGCTCAACAACACTATGATAAATTGACTGATTGATTTTAATGGCATGTCAACCTGTCTAAAGTTATTTTATGCTAAGATGGTTTGGTTTGGTTTCTTTGTTTAATAGCATATCAACCTTTGTAGGTTATTTAATGCCAAAGCCATTGTCCTAGAAAAACAGTTGTGATACAATTTAACCCATAGCTGGGAGGATAAGGGGTTTCATACCTTTCCCAAGGGTATTTGTCCGAAAGTGAATGTAATAGCTCGACTGGAGTATGAACTTGGTTACTACGATCCCACCGTCCATCGCTGTAACCATTACATGATGAGGACACCCCCTTTTATGCCAAGAGCTTGGAAATCATGTTCATTGTACATTCATATTTATATTTTTTGTGTAGATGTTTCTTAAGAGGATTTTATGCTCAAGATTCTATTGAACACAAATAATTCTTAAACAAATCAATGTGACCCATTGATCTTCGGTACGAGAGCTTCACCAACTGATACAGTTTAGTGTCACACCCTGGATGTTTTTTTTTTTTGAGAGGGCATTGTCCTTCTGCAAGGAATACAGTCTGGTGAGAGTTAAATTGGTTTGAATTTAGATTTTTCCTTCTAGACTAGCTGCCTTGCCATGGCTCAAGCTACCTTACTATTTACTTATAGGTGAGGAGGGAACAAGTTTACCCATTCGGTACTAATATTTTTCAAACAGTTCTATTTGACCCATAGATGCGACACTAACAGGTATTACCATTCTGGATCAGGGTAGACCTCGGAGTAATGACAATGAAAGTGTACTCCACACTCCCCAAATCTTCAGAACTGGAGTCTCACCATCAGATACAGTACACCCACTTTTTGTTAGAGAGGGTCTTATATCACTTCAGGGAGTACAGGCTGTGTATTCTAAACCCTGCTGACAGAGCAACTTTTGATATTTTGAGATTGAAGCCAACTCTGAACATTTAAATTTGTTTTGTATGTTTTTTATGATGTAGGCTTTATCTCAATCAAAGTTATGATTATTTTTGTTTCTGTGGTTTATGAGAGAATTAAAGTTAAATCTTTGAACTTGTTGGGAGACAATAAAGCATAGGTAGGTATGTCTTTGGACATCATGTGCCCATTGGTAATGTGAGAGTTAAGCATCTTTACTCATTCTCTTTTTATCCCTGTTCTTTCAATGGATAAAACCTCACCTTTTATCTCTGTTTATTGAACAGACTTACTTTCAGTTACTGGCAAATGACATTGCCATTGAAATGAAAACCACCAAAAAGATAAGATTTTTCTCCATTTTTGGGTATCCTTTTTTATTTACTGCTTGTCATGGAACAATGTTCACATTCCATCAGTTGGAATATGCTTGCATATTCTTATAATACTTCTTATATTTTTATATGTATATATTAAATGTTTTATGTGTGTAGATGAGCTTGTCTTTCCTTCCATTTGTTCAGTGCTAGTTTATCTCTGGATATACTAATATTGGATCTGGGTTTAGTTTGACTTGGTTTCTTTGTTTAATTGCATATCAACCGTCACAGGTTATTTAATGTCAAAACCATTTTTGTAGAAGAACAGTAGTGGAAGGAGAAAAGGGTTCATATCTTTCTCAAGGGTCCAAAAGTGAACATAATAGCTTGACTGGAGTTCGAATTTGCTTGCTACTACATCAACGTCCAACACAGCCACAATACAGTCGGGACTCCTATTTGGACCTTGGTAAGTAAGGACATCCTCCCTAGCACCAATTGTTACCAATAACCGATAATGTCTCCAGTAAACTTTTCTGTTTGCACCACATATATTACAAAATGAAGAAAATTGTATGAAATTTGTAAATTTTATGATATATAGTTCCAATAACAGCTAACAAAACATTTTGTAAAATGATGATGTACAAACAATCTTATAAATATATCATCAAATATCCTTTGCACAAAATGAATCATTTATTAAAAACACAGGACATTATATGTACTTTTCTTGTAATCATTGTAAAGCTATTATTGCTAATGTAGGATAAGCTGCCAGTCTAAAACTTCCAAAAATTTCTTTCCAAATGATTCTGATCTTCTTTCTTGAGATAAACATGGACATTTGTCAGAGGATAAAAAATAAAGAATTGAAGACATGCTCAGATGATAAATTGAAAAGAGGAAAAAAACTTTCAAAATTCTCAAAGAAATTGAAGTTAAAAAGGATATTTTTACAAAATATTAAAAAAAAAACTATTAGTACTCATAGCTGAAATATACTTTTTCATTTTGCAATAGACAAAGCATATACTTCCTTAAAATTTATTTTATATTTTCAGAATTTTCAACATAAAAGTAAATTTCATATGAATATTTATCAAACTTAAAATAAAAGATTAAATATGGTGGAGAGGGAAAATAAGAAGATTGTGTTGCATCAATCTTTCTTTTGGGAAAGGTTAACTTGTTTAGAAAATCAGTATTAAAAATTGGCCCTCAACTGGACTTGAATATAAACACTTGTATGTATTAATTCAGTTCCTCAGCTCAATTTTTAAGCAGAGTACAGCTGGTTTGAATTCAGAATTTTCTTTCTCCTTGACTGGTTGCCTTACTAAGGCTAGAATCCTGTCTACCTAACTATTTACCCAGAGTTAGGGAAAGAAGAGATGGATTCATGCCTTTCCCAAAAGCATGAGGTCAAAGGTAGTTACTTGAAGTAAGCTTAGCAACTATATACATGTCCTAACATTCAACATGCTCATCTAACAAGTCATTGCAAATGACTTTAAATCTTCCTGCAATAATTTTGGTGTCTTTACAGATTAGATTAAGCTTAGGAGATATAAATTTAGGAACCTATGATAGAGTGACATTTATCAAGCTCATCTTAGAAGCCATTGTGAGTGAGTTTGGTCCTTACTGGGTGCTCCATAATATTGGCTTTGTAACAAACAAAACTAAACCCTTGGCAATTCTTGGTCAGCTAAAGAAAAGTATATACTTTGTAAAATACTACTCCTTGCATCTTTGTAAAGATAACAGCAAAGACAAATATCATTCTGGAAATAAAATTGAGAAGAAAAAATCTCTCCAGACTTTTAAAGTTGCATTTGAAGTGTCCGACTGAAAGCCATTTCTTGTCAAGCAAAGTCACCTCATTAGTTTTATATTATCATCAGCAAGGCATGCTGACTTTCTCTTGCCATCTATTCCTACTGGTCATCACTCTTAGCATGTCCTCTCGATGGCATCTAGTGTCTGAACTGATGAAATTAAGTTTATGCTGGTTGGCCAATGCTGGTGTGTTCATGTGTAGGAGTCAATGGGAAAACATCATTTTCAGTTGTGCCTGGCATGTCTTGCTTGCCTTACTTAGATGGTTTGTGAGATTGGAAGTAAGTGGCCAGACAATTGCTGTTTTGTAGGATACTGCATCCAGAATTTGTTCAAAACAGTATACAATATCCTTGTGTAGTTCTTATGAAGCTTTTTCTCCAAGCATTTCATTAAAGTTTAAGTGATGTAACCATACTGTAGTACTGACACCATTACTGCTTGGAAGAAGTGTTCTATATTTAACACATGACATATCATCCACAAATAGGACTTGACAAAAATTTAAGATATCACAGAAAAGACTGTTGAGTTGAGTAGATGAATTGTTAGACTGGGTAGGCTTAAGCCCGAGAGACCCAGAAAGAATGGGAAGCTTGAGTGTCGAAAAATGGTTTAATTGAGTGTACATACTAGTTGTGTTCAAAAAATATCTGAAATTGTATTTAGCAAAAGACAGAAATGAACAATGACTGAAACATAATTTAAAAAAAACAAAACTTGTCACCTTGTCATTCAATACACTTCTACCAGCAAAGATTTCCATTGGTTAAAGCACCTCTAAAACTCTTGGTGTTAAGCTACACCATCATGTTTCTTTTACCATAATTATCTGTGAATAACATATATCATTTTTTGTGTATAAAATGTGCTATTTTCCCAGATTTTTCAGCTCAAAAGTCAGGGGTGCATGTATAATCAATGTTTTTTGCTTGCCATGTGCCATGGGACCAGATGATTGAAAATAAGTTATATCAGTAGTAAAAACTAATGTGTTTTATGCAGTTACACTGAAATAACAACTGGAATGTGTGTTTGTTTATAATTTCCTTTCTCCTAAAGTGAGCTAATTTTAGCCATAAACTTGTTGCATTTTTCTTTGAACATATTCAACTGTTTACTTACTGTGTAATTGTTTTTGTTTAAAGACATAATGTAAAGCATATAAATTCTTATTTTTAGTCAATAAAAACTGATAAAAAGTTAAATGAAGATTAAATTTAGTTACTATAAATTCTTTTAAGTCAATGTTTATCATACATGAGAAATTTTTTCTAGAATTTTGTTGTCCAAAGTTAGGGGATGTGTATTATACACACATAATTATGGTATTTTCTTAATGTCCTTTAATCTTACTTATGAGATGAATTTTCAGTGTAAGATATGAGGAGTTTCATCAAGCTAGGTGTAGTAAGTATGGAGGAAGGTGCACTAGCATAGTTCTATGTTTTGCTAAAAATATTTTGATCATATTTTTTTTCAAATTGACATTGACTGGTCAAGATAAAATCTACACACCTAGATAGGTGTTAAGCTTAGTAAATATCCATTCCTAATGTTTATAAATGATTATAAATAAAAGTTCTTGACCTAACCAAGAAGAGGATGGCCCTTTAAAACAACAAAAACTTTTATTGAATTTTTTGAAAAGGTTAAAGAAACATGAAAAAGGATGAGAGTTGAAGTGCAAAATAGATATGTGTAATAGCATGTATATCTCTTGGCTCTGGTCTAGTTGAGGAGAATCAGTGTCCTTCAGGCTGCAAGCAGCTTTCTACAACATTAATTTCACACTCTTGTTGAAAGACCAATAAA
Source organism: Sepioteuthis lessoniana (assembly GCA_963585895.1). NCBI lineage: Eukaryota > Metazoa > Mollusca > Cephalopoda > Myopsida > Loliginidae > Sepioteuthis > Sepioteuthis lessoniana. Next base: position 49,691,383 of record OY757909.1, read on the forward strand.
AATCACAATTTTCCATTTTAGAATCTGATACCCTAATGTCAAAAACATTAAAAAGTTTGTAAAGTTTTAACATCTTTTAATTAATATATATTAATCAATTGCCATGTATCAATCCTAGAAAAAGTTAAATTTTAGATTTTGTTGTAAACATTGTAAAAATTTAATGAGTGGTTTCATTCATAATCAGTAGATTTCAATAGGACCTTTAAATATGAAAAGTTTCCCACCTATGAGCTTATTGATGAGTGTGCCAATTAGCAATGGATTGACACTGGAATGAGTTAACAGGTGATGCATTTTGTTGTTATTGGTGTGACATTGTAGGTTGTCAATTTGAAAAAAAAAAAATGATCAAAAAGGTTGTCACTCGATCCTGGACAGAATGTAAAAAATCATTGATTGTCATTTTGTATTCAGTTGATGGAAAGAATTTGATATGTATGTTTTATATTGTAGATTCTCATGTTCATTACAGTCTAGATTAAAAGAGAAACCCCTTTTCTCTGTGTGTAAGGTATTCAACAATCAACTTGGTTATTTTGCAGTAGCCCCTGAAGGCTCAAAACCTCACCTATCAGATATGGGGATACAAATGCTAAGACTCATATATACATCTGCTACACTTCAAGTCTGGATCTAGACTGACTTTTTAAATCTAACCAAATCCTATACTCTGTCTCTCTTAACAAGTGACATCTTTCCACCATTCAGAGTGCAGCTTCCAACAAAACCTATTTGATCTTGGTTCCAAGGTTCAAAGAGAATAACCTATGACCTTCAACCTGTCAATCATCGTTTTTGCAGGTGTTTGACTTTGGGTCATTCATCCATTGTAAACTTCTGCACCAGTGCCCCACAATTTCACATTTGTTGATCGCATGAGATTTTTTTGTTTTTGTCGTACACGCAATGTTTCAATTGGTACGTTCTCCCTCAGATGTAATACACACCTCTGCAAGGAATAAGACTCTTATTCTGCTCTCTTTCTTTGGTACTGCAAATCAAAAATGCTTATAAATGCACCCTTTTTTTGCATGGGATTGTTCTCAATTAATATATATATATATAAAGATGGTTATTGTAGGTTCAAAGAAAGAATAAGGATATATTTTAAAATAAGAAGGTCCACAAAGAGATTTGTATTTTTTGAATTTATTTTTTGAATTTATTTATGAGGTGAAAATTTGTTTGTGTAAACGGGCGTATTTTTATTTTTGTTTGAAAATGTATTTTTCTTATGTAGTATGATCAGCTTTGTTTAAAATTACCTTCATTTTAAGGGGAAATTTTTTAATTTTCCAAAAATCAAGTTTTAAAACTGAAGTAAGTAAAGTGACTTTAAAGTGGGGGTTTGATTTATATTGTATATGCAATGCCAAACAGGATCCTAACTTTGTATCAATCTTTATGTCAATACATAGTCAAGTTTCAAAATAAATTTAATGTTAAACTATATCCATTTATTAGAGAAGTGTATTTTGATAAAAAAAGCTTTAACTATTTTAAATAGTTTTCTATTTCATATTTTATCTGATTTAGAATTTTCTTCTCCTATAAACAAAACTAAAAAAGATAACAATAAAGGCTTCCATGCATTGAAGAAGAAATGAGTGATGTACATTATTGCCCATAAATATTTTAATAAAAAGTTAATTTTCTTCTAAACTAAAGACATTAGCATTGAAATGCTTGTTGGTAGAGAAGATATTTAGTTGAATCCCCAGTAAACTAGAACCAATATTAACATTAGCATATTCATGATATACTAACATTGAATGCAATGAAAGGAAAGAACAAGATGAACTCGTTTACACATACAAGAACACTTAGCATTTTATATTTATATTGTATACACAAGTAGTATAAAAAGGAAAATTTCAGTAATGTGTCCCAAAAAGAGACTGAGAAGAGGTTTCTGATACTGTTGTGTGACATTGTACATGAGCCCTTTATAAGATATACCCATTCACTATGGGAGATAATTATTTACTGTATCCTGACACCAGGAATGTTTTATTTATAATGGATCATTTCACAATCAATATGGGTATTATTGGTTATTATTTATTACCAAACACTACAGCATTGAAACTCTTGAACCAAAAATATGAATATATAGCAATCCAAAAATAAGCACACCTCTTATATATATAACAAGCAAAAATACCCATTGTTGACTGGATTCAGAAAAAGCCTTAAAAAATTATACTCTAATTTATGAAAGTTAATGCATTGATATTAGTGAATGTTTTGGAGCGGAATGTTCTGTAAGCTCTTATTGCCAGGGTTCAACCAAAAAATTATGATATAGTCAACTGCATTCAATACTCATTTATCCTAATAAAAATATTGTTAACAATCCTATAGATTATAAATCAATATCCATTCTTGTAACTCAAATGATAGGAATGCCAGTTTTATGTAAAAGAGGTGCTTCCTTTAAACCAGAAATAATCTTAGCTGCATACAAACTTCTTATTTTTTATCTTAATATTTTGGTTTATAAATTGAAGCAAACATCTCATAGACTATGGCTTTTGTATTTAATATGCACGTAAATAAAAGCTTGAGGAAAATTATAGACATACATATTGCAATGTTTATTCAAGAATTGCAACAAACACAAAATAATTAAAGATATTTTATCATAGAAATATAACATCTTCATTATAACTATTTATGATACTCAACAAATAAACTATGATGATGACAAATTTTATATCAAGGATATGGCTGCATAAAGATATGAATATGTTTTTGAAAATATAGAAAGTAAAGCTATTCGAAATGAAAAATTAGAAATAATTAAAACTTTGAAACATAATGATTCTTCAAATCAGTTAACACTTCAAATATGTGATTCAGCATTTTCCCCAGTTGCCAATATTCAAATTAGTATACACTCTTAGATAATGATCCTGACTACCTGTAAATATCAGCAATATGATTTTAATTTCATTAATATTAGAGGTATTTGAATTTTCATTGTGCGTATTTAATCCCTTTAAGCCCCCTAATCACACTGGAAAGTGAATTTCATGTAGTTCAATTTCTTTCTCTTAAAATTTTACATTGGAATACATACTTTGTTTAAATGTATCTTCCATGAAACCTGGATGTATTTGCACTCGCAAAGAGGCTCTGTATCATGTTATAAACCTCACTGGGGGGGGGTAAATATTGTACAGTGGTGAAATTTTAGAAATTGACTTTACTTAGTGTCAAGTAGTTATGTTTTTATTTTCATCAAAATTGAAAGTATCTGAATTTTCACTGAAGGCACTTGCCCCTTTAAGTCCCCTAATTGAAATGGAAAGTGGATATCATGTAGCTCATCATTGTCTTTCTTGTAAATAGCAGAAATACCCGACATTGAGTGGATTTAGAAAGAGCCTTCAAAAACTTTACTCTAATTTATATATATTGAAAAAAAATTTACATAGACCAGATGTCTTCATGGATCATTAAGTCCGATGGGATTTTCTGGAATCAAAAAGACTAAATAAATCCTATCTAATATATGTGTATATGTGAATGTACCTATACGTTTACATGTGTATATACACACACACAAACACGCACACTCACAAATAGATATTTATATATTTGAAGATCATCTACAGAGACCAGAGGTCTTACCCCGTTAATTAACTCCAATGGAACATTCAGGGACACAGATTTCAAAATTAAAAAGAATCACATCCTATCAAAATAATCATTAGTATAAAACAACCAACAACATTCAACTTAACCATTCAAAATCTCCTGAAGAAGACATTAAGTCTGAAACACAAGTATATGAAATAATAAAAACCTAAATACCAAATTTGAATTGATTTGCAGACCTAATCATTTTAAAATATTATATATATATATATATATATGTTGCGGAGCCGATAAGTATGTCAACCCCGCAAATGAGTTATGTGAATGAGAACAGCCAAAGCAATATGAAGGAACAAAGGCAAGATAAACAATTATAACAAGAGACAATTTATTTGTTGTATTTTACAAGCGTGTATGTAAATGTCCGTGGCGGTTGTATGTAGTCTTCAGCTAGGACGGGTTACGTCTTTAGCTGGTATAGTCGCGTTGTAGATGTTCGCAGCTGGACGTTCGATGAGGGTAGCTGGTGTAGGTTGAGTCGTGGAGATACAGCTGGATGTTTGATGCTGGTAAGCTGAGATTCGATCGGGTCGTTGGATACCGTTGGATAGTCGTCGCGGGCAGCTGAGGTCGGTCGAGGTTGGTAGATCGATATTCCCGGTTATGACGGTATGTTGGGTTAACCAAGGGTGTGTCAATCCGGCCGCTGGCTTGTATGGTGGGTCGTACGTGAGCCAGATGTTGCAGTGGTAGAACAGTCTGTAACAGCGAGTCGTTACGTGGACTGTGTTGTATCTTGCAAGAGCGTCGAGGTCGAGGAAAAGGCTAGGGCTTTGCCGGGCCCCCTAGCCGTGCGGACGTATCGGACGGGAGCAAAAGTTTTGCCGTGTCAAAGCCGTGTGGTCGATGGCTATGGCTAGGTTCGCGCCAAAGCCGTGCAGACGAGCGGACAGGAGCGAAGGCTTTGTCGTGTCAAAGCCATGCGGACGAGCGGACAGAAGCGAAGGCTTTGTCGTGTCAAAGCCGTGCGGACGAGCGGACAGGAGCGAAGGCTTTGTCGTGTCAAAGCCGTGCGGACAGGCCAGGAGGCCGAGGCTAAGATGGGCGTTATCTTAGCGCTGCACAGATAGCGAAGCGGTTGCTAAAGGCTGGACCGTGCCATTAGCGCTGCGCAGCTTATCGGACAATCGGAACCGAGCGAGAGTAAGACCGGTTTGTCTTAGAATCCGTCTTCGTGTTTGCCACCTGGCCATCTATTTCGACTGGTCATTACTGACCACCAGAGATGCTCTGACCTGCAGACAGAGACCTCTTATGGTCCTAAAAAGGACCTTTGTGCATACCTATGTAGGTGGGAGAAAGGCAGATCTACCATGAGAAGTGGGACCAACGCCGGAAGGTAAGGTGAATGCGACCGCACAAAATGCAGGATTCCTCCTTAAATGAGCTTTGCAAAGAGCATGCCGATATTTGTCACTGCCTCGAAACTAGGTGCCTAATTAAAGGCCCCAAGTCTGCCATTGTTCCTTTTGCAGAGCCACGCTCCGGACCAAAGTCCAGAACAGGCTCCGGGCTTCGCAAAAAGGTAAAAGCCAAGAGCGCGCCAAGTATTTGTCGCTGCCTCCCACCAGACACGACTTGACACAAGGTCAAAAGCCCGAAGGCCGATTAAAGTGGGGATAAAGGGGAGGGGAGGTCGGGAACGAGCCAAGACTCGAACCCTGCTTGTCGGTGCTGCTCATCGGCTCACTTAGTGCAATGTGAGCCTGATGAGGCAAGCAGTTTCACGAACCCAAATGTGGATCCGGGCACGTATGCCAGTTAACGGCTTAAACTAGACGCTTGGTCTAGTGCCGTGCATGGGGGACAAAGGAGACAAAAATGCAGCTCGCCCACCCGAAGGTAGCCTAGTCGAAACTAGGTGCCTAAATAAAGGCCCCAAGTCTGCCATTGTTCCTTTTCCAGGGCCATGCTCCGGACCGAAGTCCAGAACAGGCCCCTGGGCGCTCCCCAGGAGCTCGCCAAGAGCACGCCAACGAGCGTTGAAAAGGACTTGTTGACATTATGAAGGTGCTGTGACACACAGCTCCAGCCGCGTGAATATAAAATTCTTTGATAAAAAATGAGTGTAGCCATTAAGTATTTTCTTTACCTACTATAAGCTGGCGACGACTATTAGTTCCAGTTTTATCACATTATTTTTGGCCGAAGTGCTTTGTAAATATTGTTAATTTTAATTCATCCTTTTCTTTTAGCTGTCACGAGGTGTCAAGGTCGTTAGAAAGAAAAAGGGCTTAGTCAGTTCCGGCCGTACCCGGATATAATTGTCCTACAGCGGGCGTGTAACTTGATCCGTTTATGTTTATCGGAAGGTCGCGGCATATATATATATATATATATATATATACTAATGTAAATACATATATGTATATATATATATACACAGATATATATACTCATATATATATATATTTATAGATGCACTCATATTTATACCTGAGTATATATATATATGTACATGTATATATATATGTGTGTGTGTGTGTGTGTGTGTGTGTGTGTGTGTGTGTGTGTGTGCATATTTAAATATATATATGAGTATATATGCATATTTATATCTATATCTATATATCTATATATATATATATATACATATAGATATGCATATATACTCATAGATACATATAAATATGCACACACACACACACACACACACACACACACACACACACACACACACACACACACACACACACACATATATATATATATGTATATATATATATACTCATGGCCTTGTGCTACATCTATGCAAAAAAGCTTAGTAAATTAATACATATATACTCATATACATACATATGTATATATACATACATACAAATGTATACATATATACACATATACATAAATACATATATATACATATATGCTCACATATATCCTTTATAGATACTTATACATATATATACATTATATACGGATTAATACATATTTCATTAAACAATACAGACTTCCTTTGTTGACAAGTTTTTGTATATATCCTTTTGTGTTGCCGCATTGATTTTATGATATCTGGCAGGAATTTGTTAATGAAACTCTCATAATTAATTGATTCCCAGGTACTTTTTATTCAATCTTGGGCCATCATCAGGGATGTGTATATTGCAAAAGCGAAGTGACCTTTGCATGTACATAACTACTTAGTTAGTGTTGAGCCCCCAGTGAAAATTCAGATACCTCCAATCTTGATGATTTCCAAAAACCGGCTCATGGGTAGAGTGTTCGCCAGTGGTCTGGGAGACCTGGGTTCAATCCCAGGGTGCATCATATCAAAGACTTTAAAAATGGTACTTGATGCCTCCTTGCTTAACACTCAGCAATATAAGGTACATATCAAGGGTAAAGTGGAGCAATCCAGAGAAAGGAGTAGCGCCCTCCCCTACACCTCAGTGGAGTAGCTATTGAAAAGGAAACCTTCTGGTTGCCCTCGACTACAGTCGCCAACTTACTATTTACAATAATATCTAACCCTCCTAATGAGGTTTATAACACAGCGCAGAGCCCCTTTTGAAAGTGCAAATGCTCATCCAGTTTTCATGGAAGATACATAAAAACAAAGTATATATTCTAATGTAAAATTTTATGAGAAAGAAAATGAACTATATGAAATTCTCTTTCTGGTATGATTAGGGGGCTTAAAGTGGGTAAACCCACCCAGTTTTTATGTATTTTAAAAAATTGGTTGGGTAACCTTTTTTTACTTGATGACTCCCTTTGAAATGAAATTTAATTTCCATTCACTCCAAATACATAAATTGAACATTAAATCACGAAACATAAATTTACCAGTTTTTAATACAATTTACATGAGAAAAGAATCGGTGAACAATAAATGCAAATACACCTTTTTAATTCTTGAATTATTTTATAATGAGAAGGATGAGTTTGGTGGGCACTGAGGAGATCAAAAATATTAGGCTGCTGGTTTGTGACTTTCAGATCACTGCATTTTATGTTCAAAGTGCTTCTCTGTTTGCATAGTAAATAATGCACATGACAAAACCCAGATTCCATCTTATACAAACTTAGAAAAGCGAGTAATATGAACTCAACAGCACACAAAGCTTGGGATATTTTGCTACAGTTTGTGATATCTGGTAACTAATCTACATGATTCAGCAGTTTTTGCCCACTAGTTATAAAAGGATTTATAAAAGCAAACTAGTAAATTCACCCCCTGTGTTTTTATTGACTCAGCCAAAATTTTGTTCACCTCAAGATGCCTATATTATCCACTTTAAGAAGTCCTGTTGTACATCCTAACATAGAAAATATCATTAATAAAGATTAGGCTCATATTTCTCTGCAATAATTATTCTTAATTTAGTAAAGAAGAAAAAGAAGTTAATTACCAATAATGTTCTGGAGTTTAAGTTATTTTTATAATTTAAAATGTAGAAAAGGCTTTTTTAAAAAAATAATTTTTCAATTTAACATAAAAAGTGCACCAAAACGTTTTTGTTGTTGTTAAAGTGTATCCCAAGTGAAAAAAAATTTGGCTTAGAGTTTAGAGTTACTTCAAAAGCATGTGAAATCAGTTTAACAATTAATTGATTATTTTCTTTCTTGCAAACAAACTTGCATGACTCATTATAGAATATTTCCTTCTCTCAAAGGCAGTGAATGTACTTATATCTCAGCAAAGGCAAAAAAGGGATGTAAGGCTTGAAAGTTCAGAAATAATTAATCTATGAATAATTCATTACTTTAGCAAAGATTACTCAACAGGTAACCAGAAATAAAAAGGTGAAGCCACTAACACCCTAAGGCCTTGAAGTTTGAGAGGAAACAATAAATTTAAGTATTTAGATTCTTTTATTATTTTTATGAAAGGTTAATTCCTGAATTCTGATTAAAATAAGTCAACTCTTTTTTTAAAAACTCTAAACCTTCAGGGTGCATAAGTTATTTGAGAATACAACCATAAGGGTCAATGCAGCTGCTTACATGAAGTCATTAAGACAGTTGTCAAGCATTGGATTGAGGGAGTGGCTAGGGGCAGGCTATACATGTTCATACAGACCTGGGAGTGGATAGCCAAAAATTTTTATGATCATATTACCCTTAACATTTGGTCTCCTAGCTCTTTTGATTTGTTTCCACTGGACTACTATGTTTGGGGCATCAGTGAGAAAGAGACAAATAAGCATGTCCACGATACCAGGGACTTGTTGAAGTTTGTTGCCAGGGATATTATGAGCAATAAAGATCACTACATGTCATTTCAGAAGGCTTATTGGGACCATAACAGAGGCTGATGATGTGCTTGTAAAAATATGTGTACCAAATTTTATTAAGATAAGTTTGTTTTTCTACTGAATGTTCATTTCAGCTCAAATTAAATTTTTCTTTTCCAGTAACTGACACATCTTGTAAATCACACAAGCTGGTTGTGTTTACAATGAACATGACTCATGTTACCATAACAAAATTTCTCATTATTCAGTTGTCAGACTAGGTTATTAATTTATTATAAAAAGCTTCATTTTCAGCTTCAAAATTGACTGAACTTAATCAAACATTAATATTACTATAAGAAACACAGAAACCAGACAAATCTCGTTTGAGTATTTATTTATTTGTTAATCTTAACATTTGGTCCTTAGATCTCATGATCTATTGGTCCCCAAAATTACTACATGAAGAGGGATGCCAACAAACATGCTCACAAGACTCATTGAAGTCTGTTAATGAAGACATAATGGCCAATGTGAATTAAAGATCATCTGACCAATGAATGTAATCACTATGGAAGCCATATCAAGCTTGATGATAATTTTATTCAATAGATTTTTGTAATGTGTAAGAATATGTTAATGAAATTTCATGTTCATGAAATATGGCCTATGGTCTCTCCAAAGAAACCATCGCAGCCATAATGATGCTATATAAAAACACAAAAGTAATAATTCGCTCACTGGATAGGGACACAGACTACTTTGACATTGTCACAGGTGTTCTGCAAGGGGATACATTAGCCCCATACCTGTTTATTATCTGCCAAGACTGTGTTTTGAACGTCAATAGATTTAAATGAAAGAAAATGGCTTTATGCTGGCTAAGGCAAGAAGCAGAAGATACCCTGCACAAACTATTATGGACGTAGACTACACTGATGACATAGTGTTTCTGGTAAATGCACCCACCCAGGCTGAATCCCTGCTACATAGTCTGGAACAAGTAGCTGGTAGCATAGGCCTCCATGTGAATGCAGACAAAACGGAGTACATGTGCTTTAATCAAAGAGGTGACATCTCTGTACAAGATGGTGGTTCTCTGAAACTGGTGGACAATTTCACCTACCTCAGAAGCAGTGTCTCATCTACTGAAAATGACATTAACATGTGACTAGCAAAGGTATGGACAGCTATCGATTGGCTATCTGTCATATGGAAGTCAAACCTGTCTGATAAAATAAAATGCAGTTTTTTCCAAGCAGCAGTTGTGTCAATACAACTATATAGATGCACTACATGGACACTGACTAAGCACATGAAGAAAAACTGGATGGCAATTACACAAAAATTCTACAAGCTGTTTTGAACAAGTACTGGAGGCAACATCCCACAAACCAGCTGCTGTACGGCCACCAATCACCCATCTCAAAAACCATCCAAATCAGATGAACCAGACATGTGGGACACTGGTGGAGAAGTAAGGACAAACTCATAAGCAATGTACTCCCGTGGACCCACTCACACAGACAAGCAAGGGTTGGATGACCAGTTTGAACCTATCTACAACAGCTCTGTACTGATACAGGATGTAGTTGAGAAGACCTGCCAGGAGCGTTGGATGATAGAGACGAGTGGCAAGAGAGGGTCAGGAAAATCCATGTTTGTGGCACTCCATGATGATGATGATGATTAGTTTTTCTACTAAATATTCATTTTTCCTCAAATTGAAATTTTGTTCGCAACTAGCTGACTCATAGTATATTTCCTTAAATCTTTCTTAAATTTCTTAAGAATTTATCTTTTAAAAATTCATCTTTTAATATACATTCTTAGGCTGTTAAATTTTGAATTTGCATTTTTTTTTCTATTTTTATTTAGGAGTTTAAATCTTTTTTTTAAGCAAATGATATATGTATTTACCAAACTCTTTCTCAATAAGCAGGATGTGACACAAGGTCAATTTTTAAGTGACTCATGGTCAATTTTTAAGTGAAATAAAGCTGGTTTGAATTCAGATTTTTCATTCAGTCACCCAATCAAAGTTAAAGAACCTAGTCTACTCTAGTATTTACCCGTAGCTGTGGGAAGAAAAGATAGATTCATGCTTTTCCCAAGGGCATTACGATGAGGGGAAATGCAAACACCCACATCCAAGATTCAAACTTGGATCACTAATTTCATTTCCTATTATGATAATCATTATGCTAAGTGCACTTGCTAACAATGCAATTTGATAATTAACCTTCTGAACTCATTACATCTTTGTTCTCATGTACTCTTTACCTGAGCTTAAAAAAATTCAACAAAAATCGAGCACAAGGCTATTCAATCTTCACTCTTGAATGTTTGATAAAAAGTAATTCATCATTTCATTTAAAGAATGTTCACTATGTTAAGATTCTTATTATTAGTATATGATGAAATATCCTTGAGCCCAAAATACAGAACTTTTGATGCCTAATAAAATATCATTTGGACCAAAATATCAGTTTTACAGGTTCAAAAGGGTAAGTCATATATTTAAGTGATATGATTACCATTAACACGTTTCATGTCTTGGTTTACATTATTTCTGTATCATATGTATGACTCTAAGTTGTATCTGGTAATGAGGCTCCAGTTCCAAATCTTTGGAGAGTGTGTACTCACCCTTTTATTGCCATTATTTCAAGTTCCATTCTGACCAGGAATGATAGTACCTGTTAGTATCTGTGGGTCAAATAGAATTAAGTTGGTTTTGTGCTAGTCTGGCCTATGAATTTCAGTGATATCAAAATGCTGGTCCTTTATTTTATTTTCACTGTGTCACTGTTGGTGACTTTTATTTGATTTTTGGTTGGTTCATTGGTTTTATGGCATATCAACCCTTGTGGAGTTATTTAATGCCAAATTTTTAGCAAGTAATCATATAGATTCAAGTAACTATTTCTATTCAATAATGATAATCATTTGTAAACAATAACAGCTTCAAATAACTATTCGTAATAAAATTTAAATGATTTTCTTCTTAATAATAGTAATGATAACAATAATAACAATAAGAAACTGAATCTCTTCTAATAGCAGCACAAAACAATGCCATAAGGACTAACCATATCAAAGCGAAAATAAATAAGACACAACAAAACAGCAGATGTAGGTTATGTGGTGAAAGAGACATGTAATAAGCGAATACAGCAAACTAGGACAGAAAGAGTATAAGACTAGACACGACTGGGTGGGCAAGTTGACCACTGGGAATTGTGCAGGAAGTTGAAGTTTGACCATTCAAGCAAATGGTATATGCGCACCACAGAATCTGTCCTAGAGAATGAGATACACAAACTCCTCTGGGATTTTGAGATATAAACAGATTACCAAATCTCAGCAAGATGACCAGATCTTATCATAATCAACAAAAAAAGTGAACTTGCAGAATTGGGGACTTTGCTGTCCCGGCTGACCACAGAGTGAAATTGAAAGAATGGAACATGAAAGTGACGATTATACCAATTGTAATTAGTGCTCTTGGTACAGTCACCAAAGGATTAGTACAAGGACTGGAGGACTTGGAAATAAGAGGATGCGTGGTGACCATCCAAACTACTGCATTATTGAGATCGTCCTAGAGACTTGAGGAGACTTGTTGTCACTCAAGCTCCAAAGAGGAACCATCAGCAAACACTGGTGTGAAAAACTCTCAAAAGAGAACAAATAATAATAATCATAATAATAATGCTGGTGTGAAAAACTCTCAAGGAATGATAATGATAATAATAATTATAATAATCTGGTGATAATTAACAAAAAAAAAAGAACCTGGTGATAGTGAATTTTACCATCCAGGCAGACCACAAAGTGAAAATCAAAGAAAATAAAAAATAGAGATAAATACTTGGGCCTAGCCAGAAAACTAAAAAAGCTGTACTATCAGCACAACTTGTTGAAGATAAGAATGATATAGTTTTGAGAATGTATTCCTATCTAATGCAAATAATTTGTACCCAATTATGTTTTCAAGCATTCCTATCTAATGCAAATAATTTACTCACAATTTTATATATTCAAGTATTCCTATGAAATATTCATAATTTGCAAGTAACTGAATGCAGTTCTCAAACATTTTAAATTGGTAAATACTTAGTTACAATATCAATATTTTAAGAACAAATATATTCATGTAGTTAAAATTGATTCTAAACACCATGTCAAACAGATTTATTTAACTGATAGATGTGACATTATCATTTGAATAAACTTGTTTTGTGCACATGTTTATTTATTAAAAAATTAACTCCAAAATAATTTGGTTGTTAAAATATAATTTCTAAATTTATGTGTGACCAAACATTTTACAATTGTTTCTTTTTCAAGAAAATCAGTTGTGATGGGTCCTTTCATATCTCAAAAGACGGTTAGGATGACCTTCTTTACTGACTGCTGTACCTAGAATGTTTTCTTTACTGAAGAATCAGTTTGTTTCTATATCACGGACTGTCTTTTGGCTCAGGCTTGTTGTGGCAAACCCATGCTTAGTCCATTTGTAAACATTTTGTTGACTAAAACATGCTTCTCCACATGCCGCACCTTTTCTTCTCTAAATTTCACATGGTTTGCACTTCTCAACTACTAAAGTTTTGGTGACCAACCTCTGTTCAAGCCTGGAGCTCTGATTTGCTGCCATTTTAGATAGCTTCAAAACAAATATTTTTACAGGATTAGAATATTTTCTTCTATGAATCAATTCCAGATAATGCAAGGCTAAGATTTATGGGAAAAAAATTATTTTGCTTATAAAAAAATTCCCCTTATTTATTGAATGACTCTCATATATATAAAAGCTATTCCAAGCATTCATATAGTCTATTGATCTAAGTTATCTATCTCAGTCTGTTCACATCTATCTATCTATCTATCTATCTATCTATCTATCTATCTATCTATCTATCTATCTATCTATCTATTAAAATCTCCCTACATCTAATTTACATCTCTATATAATTTCTGTTGCTAAAAGATTGTTTGCATCTATCTTTCTTTGCTAATGTTAGTATCTATCTATCTATCCATCTGAATTTCTGTTACTAACTGATTGTCAGCATCTTTCTCAGTTACTTTTAGTCTCTATCTAAGCTGCAGTTATCATCTTTTTATACAAAGCTACTATTTTGTATAAGGTACAGCTAGTAGCTAATCTATAAAACTACTATAGCATAAGCTACCATTGGTATCACTAAAGGCTATATTGATCTATTAGTTATTGTTAGCATTGAAAAGCTAGCATTTTGCATTAAGGCTGCTGTCAGCACACACACACACACACACACACACACACACACACACACACACACGCACACGCACACGCACACACAAACAGGATTATTTAGTGAATTATTGACCAAGTTTTCAAATCTAAAAAAAATAAAATGGAAGATCATAATTATACTTTTAAAATAAATTAACATTTTTGTATAAAAGTCTAAAAACAAATTTCAGTTCTCAGCCTCAACAACTTGCAGGTAAATCATTCCAAATTAAAAATGATGTAATCATTCTCTTCCCTTGAGGATCATCTTATCATTTGCAAATGGTCATGTGATCTTGCATTTCATTTAGCAGACGATACTGTTTCGCGCCAAAACATGGACTTAGTGTGGTTGCTATAGCAACCATTGTAGCATATACATGATACTTATTTACTTATTGATTATAAAGAGCATGTGACTATTAAACATTCAGTGACATGAGGGTTGGCAAAAAGTTCATAGGCTGACTAAGATATTCTCATATAATGTGACCAAATGAGGTTTATATTTCAACATAGTTCCCCTTCCAGTCCACACACTTCTTCTATCTGTGTTTCAGTGCTTGGATCCTATTGGTAAAAAAAAATCATCAGCCCCTGAACTTTTTAGATACTTGGTTTTCATTGCTATGTGACAGACAAATCAGTTTGTATCATGATACTGTTGTGTGCAGTTGTGTTTGTTATTTATGAATTGTCTTATTTAACAGAATAGTGTCTGATTATTGAGGATAAATAGTTGACCTTCAAATGGCAACCATTCTAGAAGAAGGAAAACTCTGAATTCAAACTTGTTGAACTCTGGTTGAATGAAATTGATCTTGTGCTACATTCCGCTCATGGGGAGGGGTTGAGTAGATACATACCATAATTATTTGTGTGTAAAATACATTCATGTCTAACATGCACCCCTAACTTCAGACTAGGAAATTCTGGAAAAAAAAAATTCCTATGTACTATTAGTACTGACTTTTGAGAATTTGTAACAGCTAAATCTAACATAAATTTAGTATTTGTTTAAATTTTTATTGGTTTGTACAGACTAAAAAATAAGAATTTATATTGTTTACATTTTGTCTTCAAACAGAAATTTTACTCAGTATTTACGGGGTTGTCATCGTGGTGTAATTGTTAAAGCACTGAACTGCAGAATTGTAGTGAGTGAGTTCAAACTCCAGTCACGCTACTACATTCACTTTTAGACAAATACCCCAGGGAAAGGTATGACCCTCCCCATCTTTCCAGCTATGAGTTATATAGCATTGCTGCTGTTCTTCTAGAAGGATTATTTTGGCATTAAATAACCCTTTAAGGTTGATATGCCATTAAACAAAGAAACCAAAACCAGACCTTATCCCCCCAGCATTGGGTTTAATAGTACCATTGCTATTCTTCTACAAAGATGACTTTGGCATCAAATGACCCATGAAAGTTGATATGCCATTAAACAAAGAAACCAAACCAAATCTACACAAACTTGTAGGGAAAATAAGTTCCCATTAAGAGAAGCAAAAATAACAAACACTCATTGCTGTGAATATTTATCTGAAATGACATGAAACACATTTGGAAAAAAGTTAATTATATGGAGTTCATGTTTAATAAGCTTTCCTAACTTTTGGGTTGAAAATTCAGGAAAAATAGAGCATCACTTACACAAATAACTATAGTATTTAATCTATACATTATAATTTCTATGATAATAGCAATTATGTTATAATAAATTATTTCAGAGGAAAAAACATTGGATAGATTTTTTCTCAAAAACAAAACAAAGACCTGATGCAGTAATCTTAATATAAGAAATATTTGATATACTGTTGCTAAATAATTCACATCCCCACCCCAAATGTACCAATGTACTATACCATCTACCTACTTAATTCATATACTGAATTAAACTGTACATAATATACTACAATGGAGAGTCCCTGTGGCATAGTCCCTAATGTATCCTTGACTGCAACATCATAATATATACTCTCTACTGAATTATACTCTATACTATATACTTTATTAAACTGTATAAAAATGCAAAAAACTCTATACTGTATATTTAGTTTATAATATTAGATATCATTCATACTTTTTGAGCTGGGAACTACACAAAGATACTGTTTGCTGTTTTGAACAAATCATGGAAGCAACACCCCACAAAGTTGCAGCTGTACAACTATTTAACCCCCTTCTTGCAAACCATCCTAGCAAGACATGCTGGTCATGGTTGGAGAAGTAATGACAAACATATAAGAGACATTCTCCAATGGAGTCTTACACATGGAGACATTAGTGCACGCCAACTAGAAAAAAACATGGATTTTAAACTCTGTGAGGACACTGGATGATGTGTAGTGGATCAAACAAGGGTGATGGCTGATAGGGACAGATAGTGCGCGAGAGTCAAGGGAATCCATACTGTTGGCATGCTTAGATGATGATATTTTTTGAAGAGATCTTTGTTAAATCTATTGCTCAATAGACTTCTTGGATTTTTTGCAATGTAGATCCAATTCTGTTTTTTATTCCGTATTTTCTCACACACCAATCATTATTAGGTATTATTTAAAACCTAATTCTACTGAACTGAAACTCGGTAATCAAAAGGCAAATTGCTAAACCCCTATGACAAGAAATAAAACTGTATAAATATATATAAAAGGTGTATTTATTTTTGAATTGCTAGGCCAGTTGATATGCCATTAAAATCAACTAACATTAGAGTTTGTACATTGTTATAAGATTTTAAGTATTCCTATCTAATATTAGGACATGTTTTCAAGTATTCCTATATAGCACTGATAATTTGCTTACAATTATATTGTTTTATATAACTATTCCTATTTAATCATAGTAATTCATTTTTCACACAGTTGTATAATTTCAAGTATTCCTATCAAATACTAATGATTTTCAAACAGATCTATTTGGAATGCCCTGTCAACAGGAATTAGAATATGCTGACTTTATCTCCTACAGAAGAGTAAGCCCACTCCCCAACAAAAATGGGTGCCCTGGGTACCACACTAAACTGCATCTGTTGAGACACCAGTTCTGGAGATCAGTGGATTATGGAGTACTTCTTCATTGCTATTACTTCCAGATCCATTTCTCCCAGGCCCACTTTGACCCAGCATGGTAGTACATGTTAGGGTCCCATCTACGTGTCAAATAGATCAGTTTAAAAATTATTTGTAATCAATAGGACTGTATGCACCCCCCCAAAAGAAACAACAAAAAGATAAATATGAATGTACAATCAATTCCCTAACCCTTTGGTATAAAATAACCCTAGATGGAGAGACATGCCATTAAAATCACTTGATAGATGGGACTCAAATAGAGTGATGAGACCCAAGCTGGAGTGAACCTGGGAGTAATGGCAGTGAAGAGGTACTTCATACTCTCCAAAACTCTAGAATTGGAGCCTCACCACTCGATGCAGTATAGTGTCAATCAGGACATAGAATTTTGGCATAATTTTGAATTGTAAAAAAGATTTGGAAGTTGAATTTTAAAATGTTGACCTTCTTTCATTCACCATTAAATAATTGCTAATAAATGACATTTATTTTTCTATGTTTGAAGAAAACAAGAAAAATCAATAATCAATCAACTATATAGACCATCCACTTTCTATTAGTTCAAGACCAAGAAATATCCACAGACATTTTAGGTTTCTATTCTGGAAACAAAAAATTAATTATGTCAAATATAATTTGTAAATATCTTCACTATTGATTTCTTTGAAAAAGGTGCAACTCTAAACAATGCTTCTTGTTGCTAACTCCTAAGACAAAATTCACCTTATTTATTGAATGACCCTCATATACATAAGAATGACAAAAGTAAATAGACAAATCAATTTTCAACTTTTTATATGGTTAAAAAAGTGTGATAAAAACTACAATGATGAAGATAATAATTTGAAAACTGTAAGCAGTGAGGAAAATATTTAAGAACTTTAATAAATACCATTCTTACTTGTAAAGTGCTTGGATTGCATTAATTCCTGACCACTGACAATCCCTTTCTTTCTTATTTTCAATGTATTTTTCTACTGAAATCATTTGTTGTATAGCTGGAATGAAAAGGCCATAACACTTGTTTATAAAAATATAAGCTCCTTTATTCAAAACATCATAATCATTGTGTGTGTGTGTGAGAGAGAGAGAGAGAGAGAGAGAGAGAGAGAGAGAGAGAGAGAGAGTTGGACTGCTATGACTGACACTATATATTCTTCACCTACACTGACATACATATTTTTAGAGCCCTGTTTCTTTGTCTTCTTTCATGGGAGCCTGATAGAGAGCAGATTCTCAACTTGCACCCCCTCACCACTCTGCCTGGTGTGTCTACTCTGCTGACTGCTGACTCCGATTGACTGGCTGCCTGACTGTGGGGTCAAACAACTTCAGTCATTATATATTTTCTGGACGCCCACACATTTTTCCTTCTGGAGCATTTGAAGTGATTTATGTCTGCTGTCTCTTTTTTACCTTTAGACACAGCTGCATATCCTGTTTATGAAATCCACTCTAACCAGCTGACAAATAACATTAACAATATATTTCTGTCATAAAATTATTTGCAAAGTTTTTTTTCAAATAGTAAAATCATTTATACTGCATTTAGATAATGAACTGAATCTTTCAATAACATTTGCCTTAAATTCTGACCACAGACAATCCCTATATCTATGCAGTTTCTGTGGAAATAAGTAAAAAGCTTTACTTTTAATGCAGCCCTTGTATATTACTTTTTTTTCAATATTTAGTGGCATAGCTAAAAACAAAAAAAAAAAACAAGTTATTAATATGAATGTTGTCTAAAATTCTCAGTTAAAGCTATAATTCTGTGATTTATTCAAACTATTCTCTTCATCCTCGTTTTTGTTACAAGGTTTCAACCAATAAATTCTGTAGCCTTTCTGATTATGAAAAGTTCTGAAATTAACCATTTTCATTATTTAATAAATCACTCATGCTAGTATCTTCCTTCTTGTTGTTTTTAGTTTGTATGTTCTTCTGTCTTCATAAAGCACATAATATAAGTATTTTATTTACTCAAGTACAGTGTGTTCTCAAATATAATGTACCTCTTTTTCTGGCTAAAGATTTATCATGATATTTATGCAACCCATGTGTGTAATCAAAGATAAAAAAAAGTCAACATAATATCATTTCAAATTTCAAAACACATCAAATTATATGAAAGTCCAAGTCACTTTATTTGTTTGCTAGTTTGTTGTTGGTTTGTTTGTCAGTCATGGTAAAAAGGGAGAATGATATTAATGCTGTACATGGATGCTCAATAGGAGTATAATGATTATTAAGAACATTATTAATAGGAGTATAAGGCTATCACTCCACTCTGACTTGGGTCTCATCACTGTTAGAGTCCCACCTGTCAAGTGAATTTGAACAGCATGTCAACCCATCTAGGGTTATTTTGTTTAGAAGTTAAAGAATTGCATTGATTGTAGATTCATATTTACATTATTTATGTAGTTGTTTTGTTGAAGGAGATCTACTCCACTTGTGATGAGACAGAATACAGCATGCTTGATATTTTCACTTTTCACTTTCAACAGTTTAAAAGGGAGGCCATCTAATGCAGGTGTCCTCTCAGTATTAATTTGTCATTTCAATTTCAGTATAAGTTGGCAATCAGTTCATCTTAAATTTTGTTTTACATTGAAAAATACTCCACAGAACATCAGCAATGATCACTGGTAGAATATCAGATAAGTTGGTGATGTACAGTTGCTATCACTGGATGATTTTTTTAAAGTTTGTTGATAATGGTCGTGTTGTCGCTTGACCTCAAAGGGGCAATAGAAGAAGTTAGTGGACCAAAAACTTCATACATTTGACTGTAGAACAATTTAACATCCTTTATATTGAAAGCTCTTTGGATTTCCGAAGAACCCTTTGGTTCCTATGCATTTTTCATCCTCCCCAATTTAAGTAACACATTTAAACTCTTAATATTCCTTCATGGTTGAAGTGAGGGCTTACATAAAATGCTCTTTTTCTTTCCGGTAAAGGGCTGACAGTTGGTTTGTTATCATTAAACCAGTCTATATTTCCTCACTTGAAATTCTAGTTTATCTACATCGGTGGAATGAACTTGGTCTCTTAAGTTTTCCCATGTACCATAAAAGTCCAAACAATCAAGTTGTTCAGTTAAGTTTGTACAAACATCTTTTTTGTTTTAGTTTATAAACATCAAGATGCTTTGAAACTTTCACTCCAGGTATACGATTCTTTTTACAAACATGGGTTTAAAAATTCCTGGCATCAAAGTATGATCTGTGTCACATTCTGTACTATGTATGACATGTACATAACAGATATCACTAATATCATGTCTGTGGATTGATGAAGTTTATCATATGGCTATATTTTGATCTTGGATGGATCCAAGTAATCTGATATTTAAGTTTTTGCCAGTAGAGAGAATTGCAAATTGACAAATTGAAATCTGAACAAAGTTCAAGTAGCTTCAAACCATTTGCATTTACTTTACTAGTGCCATATTAGCCAAGCACATTCCGTTTCTCAAAATCCCTGCCAATGCATACATTAAAATCACCAAGGATGATCGGCTTATCATCATTTGGCATTGAAACCAGAACATTACAAGAGGCTTCATAAAATGTTGTGTCAGTCTCTTCATCAGCCAGGGGGGTTGGGGCATAAACAGAGAATAAAGTCTCATCCCATCCACTCTGGGTATGGATCCATAGTTTCATTATACAATCATTAATGCTTGAAAAAAACTCTAAAACTTTTTGCTGATTTTGTTTTAACTGCAGATCTAATACCTCCTTCATGCTTTACCCCATTTGGCTTTCCAACCCAAGAGTTTTTTAAACAAGTGATACTTCAATCAACTGGTCCTCCACTGACAGTCAAGTTTTTGAGAAGTTCTTTGGTCACAAATGCCGTTCTTCTTTCTGAAAGGTTTGAAGAACTTATATCTCAAAAAGTACAAACATTTCAACTGCAGATATTAATTTAAACCCAGTCATGTAAAAATGGCTTTTTACTTCTTTTCTTCCTACCAAAAGGAACCATCATTAGCCACAGGAAACTAACCAGTGTTAAGGTGACAGGCAATGTTTAGAGCACCTTTTTTAACACTTTCCCCAATTGTCTGGGTGAACAGTTTCCTCCTAAATAGAGTTGTTTAGACATGAGACTCTCCACTGGGGTCAGACTAAATCATGGGAGGACACAGCAATGATATTAGGATAAGACTACTGCAGCCCATGTGTTTACATATATATATATATATATACATGCAACCAATTAAGTCTGCATAGGTTGCCACACCTTTATTGTCATGGGACTTTTTCAAGGGAAAAGTTATTAGATGAAAAGATCATAAGGAAATATTTGTACATTTTGATATTGTAGTGGCCAATGTTTGTACAACACAAATACTACTCTTCAAGTCTGCAAGATTATTATCCAATGACAAGTGGAAGAAAGATAACCAGTAATCATGTCAACTGCAAGTGTTATATCAGAGTTGTTCTCCAACTAGTCACATGACCTGACAAAGAATAAGAAACCCATCACTCCAAGGAATAATGTGCTAGATGGCTGTTGATGGAAAGGCATCCTCTACCCTTTGACAGGTCTTGTTTTTTGTCCTGCTGAGTGGCTAACCACTTTCCTCACCAGACAAAATCTGTAGGAATACTGTTTTAGTCACCAATGGCCCAATTATGAAACAGATAGTACTGGGTTACATAGTATCAGTAGTGCTTTGAATAGTTTGACACAAACATATTTACATACATATACACATGAATATATACATACATATATATATATATATATATACACACACACACATATATATATACATACATATGAATATGTTCATATATATACCCATTATATATACATGCACATACATTATATATATATATATATATATATATGCACACACACACACACACATACACACACACACACACACATATATATATATATATAAACAAATATAATGAGATTATTTGATAATTTATTGGTACTAATAGATCAGTAGAATTTTTATTGGTTCAGGTAATAATTAAATGAAAAGAAAATTGATTATTTTAAAAAATTCAAATAAATAATTTTGAATCATTTTAAATAAAATAATCATTTAAAAAAAGACAAAAGAATTTGCATAGAAAAAAGATTAGGGTAAAATACTAAGCAAAATGGATATAGTTAGGAAATATTCATTACTAAACTCTATCTCTTTCATATTAGTTGTCATTTTGCCAGTCTTCTATTCAGCTGCTAATTTATATGTTTTTAAATCTTCAGAACATTTGCTTTAACAATCCTTTTTTTTACTGTTTTCTACTTTTAATGAAAAAAAATACTGATCCAAAATTTAAGTTCTATCATCAAAGTATCAGAAAATGTCTTTAAAAGTCTAATGAGGGTATTTGAAGATATTTTCAAGATCCTGTTCTTTTATGTCAAACATGTCATGTTTATAGCATTTACCATTTTTGAGTTGTGGCACTAACTGATAGATACCACCTTTATTCATAGAAAGACGTAAATAAAACTGAGCCAAATATAGACTATTGATTATATTCATGTATTCATAGCATAAGTACAAACCTATCAGAAAATCAAAATGGGCAGTTTGGTTTGAAACGAATAAGTAAACATATTTCCAGACATTAATTGAAGAAAGAATCATTGCACGTAAAAGCCAAAAACTCATTTTTTCACATAAATGGTAGATGGTAACAAAATTATAAACTCAAGAAGAAGAGTAAAAAAAGAAGAGGAAAAAAGAAGAAGAGGAAAAAAGAAGTGGGGAAAAAGAAGAGGAAAAAAAGAGGAAAAAGAAGAGGAAAAAACAGACGCAATTGGTATTCAGAAATAAATACTAAAAGTAGAAAACTAATCAATAAGAATCCTTTTTAATTTTTTTTCTTCTGGCCAAAGCTTAATGTAGACAAACTGAAGAACAAATAAAATACAGACTTTAAAAATATCTATAAGACTTCATTAAAATGTACAGCTTAGGAGTAGAGTAAAGGACAAATTGCCAAAATATCCAAGGTTCCATTTGAGATTATTTCTATGCAAAAATGAATAGAATAAACTATACAGTTTGATGGCTGGTCAGTTGGTTGGTTGGTTTTATTCCATATCAACCCTACCCAATGAAGAGGAATACGACACTCCCCAAAGCCCTACAACCAGAGCCTTGCCACTAGATGGGGGTGTCTTATCCCTCTGCAGAAGATCATGAAAAATATAAACACTTTTATGTTCATTGACTGCTACCTGACTGTAAGGCAAATTCTTGATTCAACATTTTTAAAAATCTAGTATTTTCCTTCAAAAAAGTCAAAAAGTTTTTCTTTGTTTCTGAACATTCTGCCACTTATGAAATATTCTAGGGATCAAAACAAATCAAAGTCTGCAGGTGTCGAATTTGGTGAGTATGGAGGATGTAGAAGAACATCCTATCCTAATACTCTTATCTTTTCTTAGATTTATTGGGTCGCTGTCATTGGTAAAGGTGATCACATTTTTTCTAATGGTAATATTTATATAAATTTGATTTTCATTTGTTTTTACTTTCCCTCTGGTAAAATGGGATTAAGTTCTGAAAATCTTAATATACACAGTACAAAAATCTATATTCTCAATCATTTTTAGTTTAACATTTCATACTTATTTGCAATATTGATGATTTAAGAGCCAATGTAGAGAGAACATTCACAATCATTTTAAACATCTCAAACAAATCTATTTGACCCATAGATGAGACCTTAACAGGTACTCTCATTCTGGATTAGAGTGGATCTACAAGTAAAGGCACTGAAAGGGTGATTTCACATTCCCCATGGACAATCACCACTGGATGTAGTTTAGTATCATACCTAGGACACTGACAATTTGTAACTTTCAAGCCAAAATTATGGGTTAGCGGGATTTGAAGGCTCTCCTATTTGACCAAAAAAGCAAATTTCTATTAAGTTCGAATTCTTAAGCAAATTTCCACCAAAGCTTAATCTTTAAAATTCAAAGAGTGTTTCATATTTTTGCATTTTAAAACTAAGGCAAAAGCTTCCAGTGTGACAGTATGCTATCTAACTTTCTTGATTTACTTTAAATTGCAATTTGAAGTTTGTTATTTATGAATTGTCTTATTTAACAGAATTAGTGTTTGTGATTATTAAGGATAAATAAAATATTTAAAACATTGACTTTGAGTCACATCTTGTTTGTGACAGAAGAGTTGGTTAAATACACATATGATCTCAAATAAATATTCTTATTTAAAAATAGTCATTTTTTTTAATACACTTATTGGGTTTCAAGTATTCCTATCTAATATAAATAATTTTCAAACAGACCTAGTTGACCCATAGATAGAACTCTAATAGATACAACCACTCTCGGTCTGAGTGAACCTGGGAATAATGGCAATAAAGGTGTGACTGTACTCTCAAGAGCTTCGCTACTATAGCTACACTACTTGATAGTATCTATTGTTAATGTAGTATAAAGGCGTTTAAAAGAAAGTTGGCCGAGACAAAGATAAGATGAAGAGAAAAGGTGATTCATAGGAATGAAAAGTCAAATGTACTGTCTCAGAAGATCCCACTTTATAATTAATGTTACAATTTACCTCTGGACCTGTCTCCAAAAGAGGTAAATGTGAATAGTTATTTTCAAGCCAAAATTTAGGTTGTGACTTATTGCTCTTCTGGTAACTAAATGCACCTACCACAAGACTTTTCGTGATTTACCTATTGTTTTCTGTCATGCAGCTGAGCACAAGGATCACTGGTGGTGGAAGGTGAGCACTACATTACAATACCCAGGAAACACTTTTTTTGGTGAGAGATGGGGATTTTACTTTTTTACAACAGATGCATTTGGAATATTCTAGGCACTGTTGAGAGTGCTATATATATATATATATACAGATAGATAAGATATGACTGTAGAATTCTGTGTGGCCCATTGTTTTTGAAAGCATCCCTTATACATATATATTTTCAATATCAACTATGAATAGTGAATGTTCTGAATTTGAAGTTACCTAAAACTGGTTCAGGCAGTAATTTTCAGATATCAAATAAAGTTGTACAAATAAAAGATTATCTGAATAAATTATTAATTTAAACAAACTGTTGTTCATTTTTTCAATCATATTTCTTAACTGCATTGTTTGGTGTCAATATATATATATATATGATATGTATGAATGATATATATCGGCCCATTAGCCTAATGAGTAGGGGGTTCACCGATAGCCCGGTAGACCAGAGTTTGATCCCAGGTCAAGTCATACCAATGACTCAAAAAATGGTACTTGATACCTCCTTGCTTAACACTCAGTGTTATAGGTAGGTATCAAGGGTAAAGTGGAGCAATCCAGGGAAAGGAGTAGCACCCTTCCCTACACCTCTGTGTAGTAACTATTGAAAAGGAAGCCATCAGGTCACCCTTGACTACAGTTGGCAACAACATATATATATTCTGAATAAGATCTTATATGATTTTCTGTATTGTCTTCTGTTATATATATATATATATATATATATATATAGAGAGAGAGAGAGAGAGAGAGAGTATTGTAAAAAAAAAAAACCAGTGAAAAAACCATTTATTATTATTGCCATAAATTTTAATGAGACTTTAATGGCTTAGACACATATAGGAAGTAATTATTTTTCTTGATTAGGTTGCCAAAGTTGCAGTAAAATGTTATTAGCAAAAGACTAATCACAAATTAGGATATTAATTCAAGGAAAAGAAAATTCTAAGAAATTTCCTTCGTTTTTGAGAATTTTTTTTTTAGGATGAGGAATCATTGCCAACCCAAGATTGTACAGTATAGCAAACTCTCCACTGGATATCATGACAGAAGGACAGCAAAGAAACAATACAAGGATTGTTTGGAAAAATCCCGCAGTGTTGTTACATTGACCATTGCCAATGGTTCACCCTAGCTGAGAACTATGATGCCTGGCATCTTAACACCAACCATGTTGTCTCCTCTTTTGAAAACACCAGCAGAGCCATCTTCAAAAATAAAAAGCACAGGAGGAAGAACCACAACATGATACCATTAAAATTCTAGCCAGACCTTTAGTTACAGCTGCTACAACCATATCTGCTTGTTCTGCATAGGCCTTATCAGCCATGAATGGGCTTGCAGTCAATATGGACCACTCTTTCTTAATCTTTGTTAATGAAGCCAAGCTATGATGATGATGATGATGATGATGTATGTATATAACTTGGGAAAGATATGAATCCATCTCTTCTCCTTTAAGCTAAGGGTTAAAAAGTATGGATGATTGGCTCTCTAGCTTTGCTAGAGCAACCAGTCTAGGAGAAGAAAAAACTTTGAGGAGTATTTTTCAGGAGAATCAATGACCATTTTTCTATTATTAGCTTTTCCAAAAAGAACAGCTAATTCTATACAAATCTTTACCATAAACAAATCTCCTATGTAGTTAGACCAATGGTTCCCATCCCTAAGTAAATTATTGCATCCTCATATGTCAAAATTGACGAGAGAGTCTGTCATATATATATATATACATATATATACTCACAGTCTCACCTATGAATAAGTATATCTCAAACAATTTTTTATAAAAATTTAAATTTTCTTCTAAATGAAAGATATCAGGGTTTTATAATTTTTAATAAAAAAAATAATACAATTGAAATGATATGATTAGTTACAGTGCAATGGTTACTGTCATAGGAAATGGACATGGTGACCTGAGTTCAAATCCTTGATGAATCTGTGTGCATTTTCACATATTGCTAATACCATTGGTAAAGGTATGAATCCAACTATTCTCTCTATCTAGCTTAATAGTAGGGTAGACTGGGATCTTTAATTTTGGCATGGTAACTGGTCAAGGAGAAATAAAACTCTGAATTCAAAACCTGTTAAACTCCACTTACAAAATGACCTTGTGTCACATCCTGCTTGTTTGGAGGTGTTGGTATGTATATTTAGTTATTATTTATTACCAAACTCTACATTATTCATGTCAGTTGTCATTTCAGCAGTCTGCCATTCAATGGTTATTTGTATTACATAAAAGTGTTTATAAGTAGAAAAATTAGACACCTACTGCCATACTACCAATATCTGCTTCCGCCTTTCATGGAGCATGATAATAAAATAGGAGCCATTATTTTCAGAGTGACCCTCTTATGAGCATGACAAGCAGCTAGCTCTTGTTTATTTCTGCCAAAAATGCATGGCCAATAATTGTGATTGTGTAAAAAGAGTGTTTTGCAAGTGAAAACTTGCTCTTTCCAACAGTATTATTGTGATCCCTCTATATGTTTTTATTTCAACAAAGATAAATTGGTGGCATTACTTTTATATATATTTTTATCTATATATATTCTATTTGTATTTTATTTTAATTTATATATATTTTTTCAGTACCAATTTTGAAGTGTAAAGGTTAAGAATTTGAAGTATGTATTTACCCCCCACCTGACATTGGATGATGCAGTGCAATGTTAGTTTTTAAGCAGAGTAAAGCTGATTTGAATTCAGAGTTTTCTTCCTCCTTGACAATCTGCCTTAGTAAAGCCAAAGAACCCAGAGTGCCGTACTATTTACCCATAGATTCATGCCTCTACCAAAGGCATTAGCATGAAGTGAAAAGCAAACAGCCTTGTGCAGGATTTAAACATGGAATTAAACTGTTATACACCTCATGAAATTGAAATTACACAAAACTGGTCTTGGTACAATTGATTTCACATGCTAAAAAAATTGGTTCTAAGGCCAGTTTGAGGTTACCTCAAATTTAGAACTTCACAGTTCAAAGTTTAGATTAAAAAAAACTTAATATGAGTAATGTTCTAAAATCAATGGCCTGGTAGAAAAAAAAATCTGAAAAACTTGTGCTTGTGAGAAAGAAGTCTAAGAAAAGGTCAGTAATGTAGAACACTAAGAAAGTTACAAATTTTTACCTTCTTAGGTATGTTAAAAAAAGTAATTTCATTCTCATTTAATAAGATAAAAGAACTATAAATGCAAGTAACAGACATTGCTAGAATCTTCTGAAGTACTTGGAGTTGAGCAAAACTAAACATCTTCAACTTTTTCATATCAGTGTTCAATGTCTGAAGCATTTTGGGTAAACCACTTCTGTCTTTCCATCAACTAGCATAGATTTTTTTTTTGTTTTTTCTGAATTTGATTTTTGATCATTCTATTTACATTCCTTCAGAGGATATTTTTATTTAAAGATTGATTGATTTTAACCGGATGTCAACCCATCTAAGGTTATTTTGTGCTGAGAGGTTTGGGAATCATGTTCACAATATATTCATATTTCCATTTTTGTGTCGTTTCAAAAGATTTTTTTTTGCACATAATCTTATTGAATATGAATGATTTTTAAACAGATCTATTTGACTCATAAGTCTAGGTCAGAGTGGCAAAGAACGGAGTACTCTACATTCCCCATATCTTCAGAATCTCTTAATTAGATGCAATTTAATGTCAAATCAAGAACATTTTATTTAAAGAGTATCAGAGATTTTGAAGGTATAGCTGACATTTAATTCTTTGCAGCTCAACTGCAAAGGTGCAATTTTTCTTTGTATGAAACTTTTTTTTGTTTAACTACAACTGTAGCAACTGAGTAGTCTGGCTAGTCCTTGTCGAGACTGACAATGGATATAACAGTGTTTTACTGTTAATGCAGTGTTTTATTTGTGTATGATTGTACAAGGGAGGAGAGAGAAGAGAGAGAATGAAAAAGGAGTGACTGGCTCAACCTGTTGAACAATAAGGAGTGGAAAAGATGATAATAAACAACAGTATGTGACGGCAAATTGTCTAAAATCCCTAAATGGGACTTTATTTTCGCACGTGTGAAGACGGGGCAGGTTGGCACTTGATCCCCTACAGAAATAAGTCCTGTTCAGAGTTCTTTTCTCAGGCAGATAAGAACTGGCATATTACGTGAGGGAATAATTTAGGGCCAGACTGGCCACCGCTGGCAAAGGGGTCCAAAATTTCACACTATCACACACCCACCAGGCCACTAAACTTCTTTCCCTCAGATAATTGAAGAATACGGACCTATAGGTCTTAAGTGTAATAATATTAATATTGCTACC
Organism: Sepioteuthis lessoniana; assembly: GCA_963585895.1. Classification (NCBI taxonomy): domain Eukaryota; kingdom Metazoa; phylum Mollusca; class Cephalopoda; order Myopsida; family Loliginidae; genus Sepioteuthis; species Sepioteuthis lessoniana. The sequence continues at coordinate 49,720,668 of OY757909.1, forward strand.
GTCGGCAACTCCGGTTTCCCGTGTGATACTTTAGGAATTAAGAGGACAGTTCTAAGCAAGATAATATAAGGCGAATAGAAGCTGAAAGGAAAGCATGGAATAATAACATAGACCACATGGTAAAATGAAAATACATAGGTTATTTACTACGGTTATATATGTACATACGTTCAAAGTGTCAAAGATATATAATAGGATAGTCCATGAATATAAATGTCTTTTCTTGGCTTTTATCCTTTTTCAAATTGAGAGAGAGAGTGGTAAACAAAATTTGGGTGTAACGGAAAAATGTCCCAAAGTTACTTATCTTATTTTTTTGACGGGGTTCCACTGGAGAATTTCTCTTCTTTCCCGGGCCAATAGACTTTGTACTGTTTTTAATGCTGGCTTGAGAGACTCAGGTCTCTCATGTCTCAGTCTTTTGTCTTTAGCCCGGAGTGAAATGGCTATCGTCCGTCTGCCACGAGCGTTGCCCAAAAACTTACTTTTTTTTTTTTCTTCCGTTGAGGGGAAGGGAACCCCACTTCCGTTTGGGGTCCCCCCACCAATCATTTGGCTTCATTTTCTCCTTCCCCTTCCGATGTCCGGCGACCCAAGGTCACTTAGGTGCAAACATCTGTGTGACCCATAATCATTTCTAACGGTCACTTTTTGACTGCTAGATAATTTTAGTTCAACGGGGAGAGAGTATCCTTCCCACCTCCTCAATTCTGTGAGCCATCACGTGACACCTCCCCGCTTAAGAGAAGAAAGGGAGATGAATAGAAATACCATAGAAAAAAAAAGGCAATTCAATTCACTGTTCTTTCTCCTTTTCTTTCACCTTTTTTTTTTTCTTTTTTTTTTCTCACTTTACTTTTCTTTCATCCCCTTTCTTCTTCACGCTTTGACGAATTCTTTCCTTTTCCTTTTTTCGTCCTTCCTAATTTTCACTATAGGGGAAAACAATTTCACTTCTCTTTCTTTCTCTCTCTCTCTCCCTTTTCCTTTTCTTTAATCTCGTTTTCCTTTCTTTCTTTTTCTCTCTCGGCTTTTGGCCGTATCATATTTCAAACCTTGAGGAGGTAAGTCCTTCTTTCTTTCTTCGTCACTTTTGACGACTTTATAATTTTAATTGTCAAGCTTTGGGGAGAAAACTTCCTTTTCTTTTCTCTCTTTTTCCTATTCGTCACTTGTTGACGAACCACTTTCTCGTCCATCTCATATTTCAACATTGGGGACGAGAATTCCTCATTTTCTTTAGTTTCTCTCTCTCTCTCTTTCTTTCTCTCAACAACTATGAGAGAATATTCTGCTACTACATTTTCGTGGGGCGTTAGAGAAATAAACTTGGGTACTTTTTTATTAATTTTTCTAAGCCCTCTCTTTCTGAAACAGACAATTGGCCTAATTTTTCCTCGAATTTATTCGGCATTGCTGAGTTCTCAATTTTTCGAGGTTGGCCTTCTTGACGGACATACCTCTTCAATTTGTTTGTGTGACACACTTGTGTCTTCTTCTTTCCTTCGTTGGTATCAATTCTGTATGTCCTCTTGTCTATTCTCTGTGATATTACGTAGGGACCTATATATCTTCCACCACAGTGGGGTCCTTTATTTGATGATAGTAGCAGGACTTCGTCGCCCTTCTTAAATTCTTCCTTCTTAGTCACTTGTGAGGGTCCTCTTATTTTCCTCTTATCCTCTCGATAAGTATTAGGGAATTTATTCCTAATACTCGTTGGACCTTCATCCTTTTTCTGACGACTGGTCCTTTTATCTTCTTGTTTATTGAGGGGTGGAAGGTTCACTTCTTTCCTTTCCACCTTCTCACTTTGCGAGCGACTGTGTCGTTTATATCTCGCACGTGGCTCAGCCGCCATCTTGTCTCCATGCTGGGCGTTCGTTCTCGCCATCTTTCTTTCTTCATTTTTGGCGCTCATTTTCGCCAACTTCTTTCCATGTTTGGCGTTCATCCTCGCCATCTTTCTTTCTTCATTTATGGCGCTTATTTTCGCCATCTTTTTCGGGTGACACTTTTTAGTTTTTACTTCATTTCCCAGTATAAGGGAAATTCCTTTCATAGGTAGTTTGTCTACCACACCAACTTTAATAGGTCCATCTTTCCACTGGGACTTTAGGGTTATTTTACACAGCGGTATTTTTACCCTCTTTCCGCCGATACCCTCTATCATCACAGTCTCACGTGTTGCTTCTATTACCCTTTTAGGTAATTTATTTCGTAGAAGTAACGACTGAGATGCTCCGGTATCTCGTAAAATTGAGACTTCCACTGGTCCTCCGTGTGGGCCTTTTATCATCCCTTTTTTCGTCCAGGGTCGATAGGACTGGTTTCCTCTAGTTGTTGTCACAGCTCCTTGAGGTTTTCTCGGCTGGGTCTGGTTTCTTTCAGGACCTTTTCCTAGCCGACACCTTATGGCTATGTGTCCAGCCTTTCCGCATTTGTAGCAGACCACTGTTCTGCTGCTACTTTGGAAGGTCCTTCTATTTTCTTCCTTAGGTCTTAACTCAGCTTTAAACTTCACTCTGTTTCCCGTGAAGGTTTTTTCCTTCGTCTTTCGGTGTGTGAGGATGTATTCGTCTGCTAGTGCAGCCATTTCATAAGTCACGTCGGTTTTCCTTTCACTTAGGTGAACCCTGACTTCTTCTGGCACACAGTTTAAGAATTCTTCAGCTAATATTAGCTGCCGGAGTTTCTCAGCATCTCCGTCTATCCTCTTAGAGTCACACCACTTATCCAGTGCATTCTCTTTTTCTCTCAGAAATTCCACATAAGACTGGTTTTCAGTTTTTCTCTGTGTTCTGAATTTCTGTCTATAAGCTTCTGGAACCAACTCGAAGCTTTTTAGAACCGCTGCTTTCACCAAATCATAGTCGGCGCAATTTTCTGTCGGCAGAGTTGCATATGCTCTCTGTGCTTTTCCTGTCAGCACAGTTTGGAGTAGCATCGACCAGCATTCTTTCGGCCATCCAAGATTTAGTGCAGTTCGCTCAAAATGTGCGAAGTACCCGTCCACGTTGGCTTCTTCAAATTTTGGGACTAGCCTCGCTTGCTTCGTTACTTCGAAACTGTCATGGCTTTCTTTGCGTCCTCTTATTGCCAAGTCGACTTCTCGCAGCCTTGTTTCTTGCTGAATTTTTATTTTCTCCAGTTCCATTTTATTTCTCTGTAGTTCCATTTGTGCTTGTATTTTAATTTTCTCCAGTTCAATTTCTTCTGGAGTCATTCTTATCATTTCCGTTGGTAGCTCTTCTAATACTGCTTCCTCGAAAACATTTTCGTCGACCATGTGTCTTGCTATTTTTATAACGAGTTCATGCTTTCTCATAGAATTCCGAACATTTAACTCAAGCTTCTCGCCAATTTTTATTATCTCGCTTTTTCTCAGCCTCTCCAACTTTTCCATGGAGGGTTCTTTTAAAAAGTTCTCTATTTTGTCCATTTTTTCTTTATTTATTTTTTTTTTTTTTTTAAATTTTTCCAAACAGTTATATCAACAAGTAATTTGACTGTTTCGACGATATTCCTTTTTTTTTCTTTCACGGTCTCCCAGGGTAGATTTAAACGGCAGGAATTGTCACACGACTACAAGCAATAAATATTATTAATAATAATCATTCCGGAAACGAGCCCCCATAAAAGGTCTGTGACGGCAAATTGTCTAAAATCCCTAAATGGGACTTTATTTTCGCACGTGTGAAGACGGGGCAGGTTGGCACTTGATCCCCTACAGAAATAAGTCCTGTTCAGAGTTCTTTTCTCAGGCAGATAAGAACTGGCATATTACGTGAGGGAATAATTTAGGGCCAGACTGGCCACCGCTGGCAAAGGGGTCCAAAATTTCACACTATCACACACCCACCAGGCCACTAAACTTCTTTCCCTCAGATAATTGAAGAATACGGACCTATAGGTCTTAAGTGTAATAATATTAATATTGCTACCGTCGGCAACTCCGGTTTCCCGTGTGATACTTTAGGAATTAAGAGGACAGTTCTAAGCAAGATAATATAAGGCGAATAGAAGCTGAAAGGAAAGCATGGAATAATAACATAGACCACATGGTAAAATGAAAATACATAGGTTATTTACTACGGTTATATATGTACATACGTTCAAAGTGTCAAAGATATATAATAGGATAGTCCATGAATATAAATGTCTTTTCTTGGCTTTTATCCTTTTTCAAATTGAGAGAGAGAGTGGTAAACAAAATTTGGGTGTAACGGAAAAATGTCCCAAAGTTACTTATCTTATTTTTTTGACGGGGTTCCACTGGAGAATTTCTCTTCTTTCCCGGGCCAATAGACTTTGTACTGTTTTTAATGCTGGCTTGAGAGACTCAGGTCTCTCATGTCTCAGTCTTTTGTCTTTAGCCCGGAGTGAAATGGCTATCGTCCGTCTGCCACGAGCGTTGCCCAAAAACTTACTTTTTTTTTTTTCTTCCGTTGAGGGGAAGGGAACCCCACTTCCGTTTGGGGTCCCCCCACCAATCATTTGGCTTCATTTTCTCCTTCCCCTTCCGATGTCCGGCGACCCAAGGTCACTTAGGTGCAAACATCTGTGTGACCCATAATCATTTCTAACGGTCACTTTTTGACTGCTAGATAATTTTAGTTCAACGGGGAGAGAGTATCCTTCCCACCTCCTCAATTCTGTGAGCCATCACGTGACAAGTAGAATGAACAAATGAGATGAAATTTCCATACAGAAATGTACAAGAGGATTCTTTTTCTTTATGGGGACAAAGAGTTTACAAAAAAGCTAACTTGTTGAATGTCTTTTCCATGATAGTTGAAATTTTGGTTAAGTGTTCTGGGATAAACTTTATTGTTGTGTGTTGTCCTTTGCATGTGTGTGAATAAAGTGGTTTAATCCCCAAAGAATATGTTCTTAGTATTAACCATGCCTAGTCATTGAGATGAGTAAAAAAAACTGTTACATGCAGAAGACATATGGGGGTCTGCAAGAAAGAGAACTGGTTCATTGTGGAATGGTTGTTTGTTATTAATATGTTTTGATGGGATAAAAAAAAAAAAAAGCCCAGTAAATCTAATAGAGCATTCTGATGGACCAAAAAAGCTTAGTCCCTTATTATATGATTACTCTCCACTATGTTCACATATGTATCTCTTTCTCTCTCTCTCTCTCTCTCTCTGTATATATATATATATATATATATATATATAAATTTTTTCATATCTATTTCAGTTTTTAATATCTGCGTTTTTATATTCCTAGAGTCCATTAATTATCTTTAGTGAGAAAGATAGAAGTAGCAACTTATTTTTATACCTTAATCTATATATTCCTTTGTATATTAATCTATCTATCTCTTTTTTCTCTATCTATCTCTCAGTCTATTCATAGTACTTCCAAGAGAGGAGAGTACTGTAAATAGTAAACATGAAGCCTTTATTTGCAATGTAGAACTAAAATGTATCTATTGATTATAATTATGAAATAGTTGATGAAGTGATATTATAATAAAAAAAAGGATGTCCTGGAGAAGTGACTAAGCTGCATCTGGTGGTGAGAATTCTGGGGAGTATGGAGTACCTTTTCATTTCCATTACTCCCAGATCCACTCAGAACCAGAGTAAGGGTACCTGCTAGGGTCCCATCTATGGCTCAAATAGATCTGTTTGAAAATTATTTGAATTAGGAATATTTGATATTACTTAAATGGCCAAATGAGTAGCGTGTTCATTGATCTAATGAGTAGAGTGTTCACCAATGGTCTGGAAGACTGGGGTTCAATCCCCGATTGAATCATTCCAAAGACTCAAAAATTGTACTTGATACTGCCTTGCTTAACACTCTGCATAATAAAGTAAGGATCAAGTGTAAAGTGGAGCAATCCAGGGAATGGAGTAGTGCCCTCTCCTACATCTTGGTGTAGTAGCAATTGAAAAAGGAGCCTTTGGGTTACCCTTGACTATGGTCGCCAACTTTACTTTTACTAAATGTAAATTATTTATATAGAGAATAGTTACTTGAAGTTATGATTATTTTCAAAGGATTATTATTAAGTACTTGAAAGCGTATAACTGTTTGCCAACAAATAATTATTAAATAGAAATAGTTACTTGAAATCATAATTGTATATAAATTATTAGTATTAGAAACACTTGAAACCATACAACTATTTGCAAATTTAAAGTATTAGATTGGAATATTTTACACGACTATGAGCAAACAAATATTTATAGACATATAAAAAGTTCAATTCCCCCAAAATGGGATGGAACATTGAAGATATAGTTATGATTGTAATGAAATATTTAAAAATGAATCAAATTTAAATAACCTGTAAGGATTTGATATGCAATTAAACAAATAAATCAAATAAAAATTTAAAAATAACAAAAACAAAACAAAACAACTCATTGAATAAAGTTCAAAACTTAACTAATTCAGGATTTCTATAAATAAAAAATGTTATAAAGTTTTATCTCTGATATTGTTATTGTGAAACATGCCAACTTAATTTTCTTGTCTTCCGTTTTTCCTATATATATATATGTGTGTGTGTGTGTGTGTGTGTGTGTGTGTGAAAAAGAAGACAAGATATATATATATATCGGTTTTATCGGCTTCTTTTATATATATATATATATATATATATATATATATATATAAAAGAAGCCGATAAAACCGATATATATATAAACATATATGTGTGTGTGTTTGTGTGTGAGTGCATATGTGAATGCAATCTTTGTATTTATGTGTAAATATATGAATGTGAGTGTGTGTGCATATGTTTATACAATTTTACATTGCAAAGAAAGTGTTATGCTTTTTTTTCTGTTGTTACATGTAGACTACAGTTTTGTGAAATAAAATCATATTTCTGTTGAATATAATTTTCTTGTCTTCATTTTCTTATATATATATGTGTGTGTAGGGGGTGCATCATTGTATTCATATATTTAGGTAATCTTTACATTTATATATGCTTACACACACACACACACACACACACACACACACACACACACACACACACACACATCATATATATATATAGATTGATAGATAGATAGATAATGTGGATCTACATAGACATTGGCCGAGGAATACTCATATGTTATTGTATGTATATATATATATATATATATATATATATATATATATATATATATATATATCAGTTTTGACCAATTGTAAATTTTATTAATATCATACTCATAATTGATGTAATTTCTCTGGTTTTTACAGCTTTCCTATTTCTTTTTAACTTTTATTTTTTGTTTGTATTTGTCGATAAAAGTGAGAAGATTTTTTCGGTTATCAGGTTCTTACGTTAATTTAAAATTTGAATAACTGAACAATTAGAAGGTAAGAAAATTATTTAAGTGCACAAAAAATATAGAGGAAATTGATTATCAGTAATTACTGCTCAAAAACAAACAATATATATATATATATATATATATATATATATATATATATATATATATATGTGTGTGTGTGTGTGTGTGTGTGTGTGTGGATGGCAATGTTTTTCATTCTATGTCATAATTCAAGCAACAAAGAAGAACTAAATCTTATCTCAGAAGTATTGATAACCTGATATTAATTTTCAACAATCAGATTAGCTGGAGCTGTGGAAATTCTACCAGTGTTGACAACTAAGATTTTCCATTATCTTACTTCTGTCACCATTTTCACCCCATATCTTCCAATTCTTCCCTGCATCCTTTTTAATTTTCACTGCCCATTCACTCTTTTTATCTAAATACATGCATGGATTCATTTTATGTGAATAAAAAAGAACAAGAAATGCACAAATATCTTCCTTCAGCATTCTAACATGTCTTCTCTTCCTTCAATCTCTCGATAAAGAATTTTATTATATGCAAATTTCATATTCCTACCTGCCCTTTGATTTTTCTTTCATTCTTGTCAGCAAAACCTTCTCTGTTCATTTTTCTTTTTTCTCCATCTCTTCTTACATTTGTCTCTGTCTCACAATATATATACATATATATATACACACAAACACACACACACACACACACACACACACACACACACATATATATATATATAAATATGCATGTTTGTTAAAATGATCACATAAAGAGAATGTATGAATTTTTTTTTGTAAAATAACATACAGATATATACATATATAATAAAAGATTAATTAAAAATTATCTTCAACCAAACTTGTATCAATCAAGGACTGTTGCCTAAATTGACATTATATATAATATTATAATTCTTGTAAAAAATGATGGATTTGTTAATGTATGGGTTAGCACTTACTATTAACAGGGCCATTGGTCTAATGAGTAGAGTGTTCACCAATGGTCCAGGAGACCAGGGTTCAGTCCTAGGTCGAGTCATACCAAAGACTCAAAAATGATGCCACCTGGCTTAACACTCAGTATTATTAGGAAAGGATCAAGGGTAAAGTGTGGTAATCCAGGGAATGGAGTAGCGCCCTCCCTTACACCTTGGTGTAGTAGCTATTGAAAAGGGAGCTTTTGGGTCACCCTCGACTACGGTCGCCAACTTTACAACTTTACTAATATTCTTTTAATGAATCCAATCCAAAAGATTCCACAAAACTTAACGCTACCATTCTGTTTTGCTCAGATAAAAAAAATGGAGTTGAATAGAACTTCTTCCCATCGAAAGAATCCTGTGTTTTTATTATTATGTTTCAGTAACGCTTGTTAATTTCTTTTGTAAATTGCTAATTTGTTTGCTAACAAAAAAGCAACATTGTGTTTGTGTGTAAAAATATAACACTTAATTGATTTATAAACTTTTTCATATCTTTATTCAAAGTCATTTTAAATGTTTGGATTATGTAGTTTAATGAGTATTTCTTATATTTTTACTTAAAGGTATTTTCCAATGTTTGAACAAAATCTTTAAACTAGTGTAACATATATCATTATTTCAAGGCATTTCTAAACTAGGCAAAGTTTTTGTAAATTCTAATTATTTCATTTTCATCTGATTTTAAAACTTATACATTAGATATGACAGAAATAAAAGTTAATTAATAATACCACAGCTTCAAAGGACATTAAGGAGCATAAATCAGAAATATAGCAGTATCATTTTCAACAGATTAACAGTAGAGTTGGTAAATGCACTTTGAACTGGTTGATATTAAATAGGAAGTGCTCATGGTGAAATAGTTATCACCAAAGAAAATGGACTTGATGATTTGAGTTCAAATCCTATATGGGGCTGTATGCAATTCAAGTTAATTCTTTTTAAAAGGCATGAATCTTTTTCTTCTTTTCCCAAGAAGAGCAGACTGGGCTTTTTTAACCTTGGAAAAGCAACTCATTCAGGAGAAAGAAAAGCTTTGTTTTGAAAACTTGAAGAGTTTCATTTAGAGAATATGTGACACTGTCAATATTCTTCAGTTATCAGCTCATCCAAACACTATGGTTGTTCCTACACAAACCTAGGTCCTTATATGCAAATTACCTGTGTAAGCTGTCATCTTAATCTGTCATCTTAAGCATACATACATTGTTTCCAATGAGAAAGCCTTACCTAATATTAAAACTGCCCACACAGTCTTTAATGACATTAAAGTGTTATTTTGAATATATGATGTAAAAAAAAAAATGAAAAGCGCCCATTTTGACATCTTAGGGGTTAATGCTGATGACCCTCTAGTGAGAAGGAAACCTGGTGGTTTTGAAAATGAAAAAAAGTATCCTCCAAGGTTCAGGTTTATTTAGTTACACCTTACTTCCAACTGACCTAGTTCATGTGAGCTGACTGGTTTATTGATTATTTTTAATTTAATTTTATTTTATTATACGAAATCCTTTCATTCTTATTAGTTCTTCCTACGTGTATTAAACACACACACACACACACACACACACACACACACACACACACACACACACACACACACACACACACACACACACAATAGGGGGTGGGTTCAGAAAGATAATCAATAACGTCATCATAAAGGAAGTTTAGTAGCAGCAGTAGTAGCATTTGTAAGCTATTGGCCCAAGTGTCCAACTTTATGGACCAATAACTGAGAAGAAAAACACATTTGAATCTGTGGCCTCTCCTGTAATTTAGAGGAAGGAGGAAGAAGTGAAAAATCAGCAGAGGTTGTCCAGTGGATTTGCCACTGCTACACATCGTTGCACAAATTACACGGAAGAGGCTGTGGCGTTGATTTGAAAGGATAAAAAAATGCTGGCTTATAATGGACATTTTTCTTGCCACTATTGTTTCTCTCTCTCTCTCTCTCTCTCTCTCTCTCTCTCTCTCTCTCTCTCCATTACATCGCTGTTTGAATAAGGCCTTTTCTTTTTCTTTTTTTTCAATAAACTTGTGAATGCGGTGATCTTGGAAATGGAATTATAACTTGCTGATCTCAGTAACATATAGCGTATTACTGTTTATCACACACACACACACATACACACACACACATACGCATCAAAACATTGAGACTTTAAAATATGAGGTTGTATTGCATCAAGTGACTGACTCTGGATGAGTTATGGCTTTAAGATGGATTTATGCAGGTATATATTATATTGCAGCAACTGGTATTTAAATCTTGGTATTCTACTGATGTACTTGTATCAAGTAAAATATTGAATTCACAATGAATCGTAATTTGGTGCTATCAACTTGTATTTAGATAATAATTATCCTTATCATTACCATTACCCTTAGCTGCAGTCATTTCGAGACCATTTGAGCTCTTTCATAATTCTTTCCATGATTATCTTGATTGTACTAGTATCTACCATGCCTTACCAGTACATCTCATTTATATTCTGTAAGGTATTTCCATACTATACTTGTTATTTCTTGAGCACTATTCTACTAACTTTTTAATTCCATCTTTTATCTTCCTTTCAAGTTAACAGTCTAGTTCACTGCAATGTTTTTGGTTTAATAACATTTATATCTTTTACTTTTATCAGTTCCCTGATTCACGTTGATTTCTTTTTATCGGATTTAAGTAGATATATATTATATTGCATCAAGTGATGTTTATCTCTTGGTATTCCAACATTGTACCAAGTTATACCACATGGATTATTGACTTCACATTGATTACTGATTTTTTTGTCATCAAGATAAATCTAAGTACGAGGGTTGGCTGAAAAGTTCATTGGCTGACTGAGATACTGTCTTGGAATGCGACCAAATAAGGTTTATTTTTCAACGTGGTCCCTCTTACGGTCTTCTTTCAACAGTGTTATAGTGCTTAGATGCTATAGGAGAAAAAAGTCATTATATGAATTTTTCAGACCTCTCTTGTGAGTGTGTATAATATGGAATCGAGGTATTTTACTGTTGTACTATGCTACACCACTGGAAATATTAACTTCACAATAATTCATGATTTGTTGTTATCAAGATGAATTTAAGTCGGTGTGTATACAGTACCATGGATTCTGTCTTCGAGAATTTAATGCTACATAGCTGAGACTTTGACTTAAATACTTAATTTGAAATAACCGTGAGAGATTATCGTGATACATTGCTGTTTGGTGAAGAGACAAATCCACATTGATTTCAGGGAAGGGCTACTTGCTTATTGTGTAATGGTATGATTATCTGTTAGAAGGAAAATCAAAAATGAATCTATAAGTTTGAAAAGTTTTTATGACTTGTTTTCTTTTTTTGGACATTTTGGCGGAATGGCATGATTTTTGTCCTTCATCTTCAAATGTAATTCATCTCTCTTTACCCTGAGCTTCTTCTAGCAGACTTTAGAATATTATGTCACTTTCTGACTGACTTTTATCTATTATTCTTTTCATATATATATATATATATATATATATATATATATATATATATATAACCTAAAAGAAATGAAAAACTCTTCTCTCATTATAACTGTCTCATTACTAAAATGAATATCATCCATCTACTGTAATGCTAATACTAATATTCAGGATAATGGAAGTTTTTCCTTCTCCTTTCCTTCTCCTTTTTTTTCCCACTGGTAAGTCATTCATGGAGAATACATTGCATTTCCAATTCATTTCATCATCCATTTCTTCCTAAGTTTCATTTTATGTCTGGAAAAAAATTTAGTAATGAGACTGTTGTAATAAAGGTGAGATTTTAATTTTTTTAGAGTTTTAAAATGCTCTTCTGACCCACATTTAAGAACTTTTTGATTTACCAAACATTTTTAAACAATCTGTTCATTATACGTGGGTCATTCATATAAACAAGGATATTTTTTAAAAAAAAGGAAAGAAATTTGTTTTTAGAATTTTTTTTCCATAAATATAATATCTGCATTATTTGGCATTGGTTTATCGGAGAAATTGTTTTAATCTCGTAAAAATATTTGTTTTGAGGCTATACAAAATAGCTGCTACCCAAACTGAATGTTCTAGGCTTAAATAGAGGTCTGTCATCAAATATTTGCTGGCTAAAAAGTGCATACCATGAGAAATTTTCAAAAGAATGTGTTATGCATGTAGAGAAGCATATTTTCGTCAAAAGATGTTCTCAAATGGGCTAAACATGGGTTTGGCTCTACAAACCTGAGTTGGAAAGACAGTTCGTAATCAGGAAATACACTGACTCTTCAGTAAAGGAAAAGTTCCGGGTGCAGCTGACAATAAAGAGGGTCATGTTGACAATCTTCTGGGACATGAAAAGATTCAGGACAATTGATTTCTTTGAAAAGGGTACGACTGTAAACAGAGCATCCTGTTGATAACCCCTTTGGTAACATTTACCTCATTCATTGAATTACTCGTATGAAAATAAATTTATAATCCTAATGTGACCGGTTTTTGTTTTTCTTAAAGTAATTATTGCTCTGTGATGTCAGTTACATTCAGCTCTTTACCAGGAAAATTTAAATGTAAATGATTTAATGATTTTATTGTCCTGACGGAATTATTCCCGACTCCGGTTTAACAGGACTGAGTAATATATATATATATATATATATACATATATATATATATATATATATATATATATATATATATATATATATATATATATATATATATTTGATCTTCCTAGAAGTGTCCCTTGTTACGTTTTCAATTTCCTATTATCAATTAATCTTCAAAGTGTGACTTTAATCGCATTAGATAGCTAATATAATGACAAATTTAATGCCTTTTATGTTATGATTGTATTAGTGTTCACCAATGGTCCGGGAGACCAGAGTTCAATCCCAGGTCGAGTCATACAAAAGACTCAAAAAAATTGGTACTTGATACCACCTTGCTAAACACTCAGCATTATAAAGTTAGGATCAAGGGTAAAGCGGAGCAATCCAGGGAATGGAGTAGCGGCCTCCCCTACACCTTGGTGGAGTAGCTTTTGAAAAGGGAGCCTTCGGGTCCCCCTTGACTGAAGTTGCCAACTTTACTTACGTACAAGTATTTCAAAATTAGTATTAACACCATGATTCCTGATTTGGTGTCATCAAGATGGTTTTTGGGAACATTATTTCATCAATGAGCTTAGAGTTATTGAAGTTGTTACCTATGTTGGTGAGAGGAAGGAATTCAGTATGCCAACAATATAAGATGCTAAGCAATTTAATGATAACAAAAAATTTATTAGAATATACATAAACAATGGTGTTTGGAGAAAAGAAGTATAAATACACGTGTAGAATAGGAATGAAAATATTATCCAGCTACTTAATGGTCATAGCTAAGTTTCTGTAATTTTTTAATATGTCTATAATATTGAGATAATTTTTAGTAAATGCAATCAGTTTAACTTTTAAAAAATAAAATATTTACTTTGGACTTCCTCATGAACCTGAAGGACAAGTGATTTAGTTACCTTGAAAGGGAATAAGTTAAGAAGAAATCTTTAATATGACAAAGCTTAAACCATAGCCCCTGAGGGGAAGTTCAGAGAATCAACTTAAAATAAAGTTCTTGACACTCAATGCTAGTTGAAATGAGATACTTTTTTCTATTTGTTCCTTTTATCTGGTCTTGATTCTCATAGCAATGTTAATTAGTAAGCCCTTTTACAATATTAGATTTTAAAAAAGGTAGATAAAAATCTTGTATTTATTGAGCACATCAGTATGAATTATAAACAAGCATTTAGTTGTAAATCTGGTTATTCTACAGTTGTAGTACACTTTTCTTCTGATCTATTCATCATAAAGTTTCTTTACTCTAAAAATATGTTGTCTGTGAAGTAAGCAATACTATTCTTTTTTTTTTTTTGGTATCAGTTTAAATTGAAACATCAGTTTGGCATTTAGAGAGCAAACTGTATAATAGCAGAATGTTTCACAAATTTTCTTACAGAAAAGAAAATATTCAAAATGAACTTCAAAATGTCTAAAAAAAAAGACAGAAGTTCTACAAAGTAACATTCTCTATATTCTTTAAAGAAGTAATTATCAACTGAGATATGTATGTGCTCCATAAAATATGGGCAGGATGCAACACTCGGTCCATTTTTCAGTGGAGTCAGGTGCTTTGTGAAATAACTATCAGGGAGGTAAGTGACAAGATACAAGTTTAAAGGAGTTACTAGTTTTAAAGGAGTAACTCATGAAAGGAGTGTGACTTTGGAAAGATGAGCTAGAAATAAGATGTTGTCTGTTTGAATTCTTGTTTATTCTCGTGTGATAGGTTGAATATTGTTTCTTTAGTTGTCAGAGTCCAGGTGTTTTGTTGGTGTTGATTAAATATTGGAGAAAGAAAATGCTGTGCACATCATAAAATCTTCACAAACTCCACAGATAAATATAGGTTCAATAAACAATAATATTTAATAATTGAAAAAAGTAGAAGGAACATACATTTAACTAATAAAATGCATGTAACTTAGTTGCATAAGCCAAATAACCATAATGCAGTTTTTATTCAACACTTAATGTATGCCGAGAATGCAAATGGTGTAGCATTTTCCAAAAATACACCTCCCCAAGCTGAATCCCAACCACATAGCCTGGAGCAGGCACCAAGAGGCATTAGCCTCTATATGAGAGCAAATAAAATCAAGTTCATGTGTTTTAAACATTTCCACATTAAACAGCAAACCTCAAAAATTAGAAGGCTAGATCATATATCTTGGTAGCAGTATCTCATCTACAGAAAGTGGTGTTCACAGATGTATTTTGAAAAGCATGGACTGCTATTTACAGGTTATTGATCATATGGAAATCTGATTTATCTGATAAAATAAAACAAGATTTCTTCTAAGCTCTAGCTGTATTAGTACTACACATAGATTCTAACAAAATACTTGGAGAAAAAACAAGATGGGAACTACACAAGAATGTTGTATGCTGTTTTCCAGAAATCCTGGAAGCAGCACCCTACAAAACTGCGGCTATACGGCCGCTTACCTTCAATCTCACAAACTATCCAAGTAAGACAAACAAGACATACTGGGCACTGCCGGAAAAGCAGCCTAGAGGACCTGCTAAGAATGATGGTCAATAGGGACGGATGGCAAGAGAGAGTCAAGGGAATCCATGTTATCAACTTGACTTGATGATGATGATGATGATGATGATGATGACTATGCAAGTTGGTTTCACTATGTGGTGCCACTAATGAGTTGTGCTTTCATGGATTTTAAAGAATGAAATAATCCCATATGGATTCATTTATCTTAATTGCAGAATTACTCTAAGTCAAAGTATATTATTACTTATACACCAAATAACTGTAATTCAGGAAAACTGGAACCATTTTGATGAAAAATATTGCTTCCTATTAGTGAAACCTATGCCCCAAAGAATTAATACTGTCATAAAAGATTGTGGAGGTACAACTAAGCATTAATCTTAGTTTTTTGGTCAATTAATTTCATAATATTCTCCTCTGCATGGTTTGAAAAAAAATTATATCATTAATTTGAATAATTCAATTTAGTTTGTTAAAGGTTGACATTATATAGCCAAAATGTTCAGCTATCAAAGAAAAATGTTTTGTATCTTATCTGTTATTAGTTTTTTTAGTGTTAAATAAAAAATCAAGTCAAGTATCTTTTTTTGTCAGGAGCAGTAGATTGTGGGTAAGCATATTAGCATATTGCAGGTTAGATTAAAGATTATTAACAGTAATTAATGATTAAATAGCATCACATGACTCCCAAAATGTCTACTGAGTTTTTCCTGTGTTTATTTTTATAATTATCAACTTTCAAAACTTTTATAATTATAACTTTCAAAATGAAAATTAACAAATTCAATAATTTTTTATTTTGTTGAATAATAATGATTTCTATTTTCATTATTAAATCATTCATGTCAACATTATCTTTCAAGAACGATAATAATGAAAAATGAATTCTACTGAAACAATATAATAAATGAAATAATAAAATATCCAAAAATGCTATGTGTATGAGCCCACTTTTTCTTTGATCAAATCAGCAAGAACTGAACTCTTTGCATATTTCTTCTAAAAGTCAATATACAAATTTACTCCATATTTTGTTGGAAAGTGGCATATTTTATTGTAGAAAAATTAGATTTTGTATAACACCAAAATTGATGTTCAAAGGAGAAAGTTTGTAAATAAATTTCAAGTATTCATTACAATAGATATAAATGAATTCACTTACCTAAATTGATGTACAATGGTCAGCTGAAAAGTCATCAACAACAGATATGACATCAGCATAGGAACTTTTCGGCTCACCCTCATATGATAACATTTCAATTGATAATACCATCATCATCATCATCATCATCATCAAATCACACTGCATTAAGTTCCCTGACTTTCTCGCAGTCCATCTCTCTTATCCCTCACTCCCGGCAGATCTTTTTGACTGCATCCAGAGGCAGCACAGAGTTGATATATGTAAGTCTTTGGTAGTCAGCCAACACTGGTGCATCCATGTGTAGGAGTTCATAAGAGAGCATCACTTATGAGTTCATCCTTACTTCAGCTGTGCCCCACATGTCTAACTTGGATAGATGGTGAGATAGCTGGCAGGGGGCCGTGCAACTACTTCTCTTTTGTGGGATGTTGCTTCTCAGATTTGTTCAAAACAGTATGTAGCATTCTTGGGTAGTTCCCATTTAGCCCTTTCTTCTTGCGTTTTCTTAGTGCCCATGTGGTGCATCCATAGAGTAATATGGACACAGCTATAT
The DNA here is from genome assembly GCA_963585895.1 of Sepioteuthis lessoniana. Classification (NCBI taxonomy): domain Eukaryota; kingdom Metazoa; phylum Mollusca; class Cephalopoda; order Myopsida; family Loliginidae; genus Sepioteuthis; species Sepioteuthis lessoniana. Next base: position 49,737,766 of record OY757909.1, read on the forward strand.
ATCTTGGAAGAAATCTGATTTTATTTTATTGGACAGATCAAACTTCCATACGATTGATAACCTGTCAATAGCATTCCATGCCTTTGGTAGGCATATGCTGACATCACTTTCAGTAGATAAGATGTGGCTGCTGAGGTTTGTAATCAGGTCCACTAATTTTAGAGGCTTGTCACTTTGATTGAGGATGGCACCTTCTTGTCTAAAACAACTGTGTTCTGTTCTGTTTGACTTCACATAGAGGTCAATGCCTCCAGAGACTTGCTCTTAGCTATGCAGCAGGTTCAGCCAGGGCTGAAATTTTAGAAGGTAAGCAAAGCATATCTTGCTTCTTAGGAATACTCACACACACACACACACACACACACACACACACACACACACACACACACACACACACACACATATATATATAGGAATATGAAGAAACAAAATATTCAAAGGATGTATTTATATATGATAATTTGCCAACTTGAATGTTTTGTTTTGTTTTTTGTTAAACCATCTTTCTGGCTTTAGAATGCCATTAATGATTGTAGATAACTAAGAATTTTCTCACTTTTTCTTTTGAAAATGATTTTTAGATGATGCTTTATATCTTAATATTGCCCTGAATATAATTAAACAAAAAAAAATGTTATAGGTTGGCATATTATCATATATAAATAAATACATCCTCTGAATATTTTGTTTTTATATTTACATACTGTCGGATTTATTTCCATTTCTCTTATATATATAAATATATATATATATATATATATATATATATATATATATATATATATATATATATATATATATATATTTCTGTGGTAATTTTGTTTTTCTATTGTACAATCATTGGTAATGCATTTATTTTTATTTTCCTTATCAAAATCAAATATTCCATTCTGAACAACCTTTACCTGACCAGCTATGGGTTAGATAGTACCCTTACTGTCCTTCTATGAGGATGGCTTTAGCCTTGATACATTATTGTAAAAAATATTACACTATATATATATATATATATATATATTCATGTAACAGTGGAATGTATTACTTACCCAATAAAAATTATTCCATACATGAAACATTAGTTATATTGCCTGGAAAATGGTCATCAAGACTGAAACTTTGGTAAATTTCATTTAAAGAATACAATCTCTGAAAATTTTATATATATATATATATATATATATATATATATATATAAAAGGTATTATTCAATCCAGAAAATCTGGAGAAGGGAATAATTACAATCAGATTCAATAAAATATTCAAAAATAGAATATTAAATTTAATCCTGGTAAAGAGCTCAATGTAAATAAAATCCCCTGAGCAAATGATTTTCTTCTAAAACAAACCAACAATAAGATGATAATTTTATTTCCATCCAGTTAAAAGCATTGATATAAATCAATGCTCTAAAAAAATGAACAGGACTTCTTCAGATCAAACATGAAATGGATTAAAATAATTTTTTTTCACATTTACAACCAGACTAAGACCCCCTTCCCCGCCAAAAAAAAACCCTTTATTTCTTCTATGTATTAAAGCAAGCTTAAACCTTCAAGTAAGAATAAATATCAATTTATTATGACATATAAAACTACATCCAGTTTCATCGTTCTTCAAATTTAACAGAGGCAAAATTACAGTTACAATAAAAATTCAAACATATATATATATATATATATATATATATATATATATATTATAACAGGAAGGCAGAATAAGTTACCTCCTGTTATTTTAAAAGAAAGAAAATAAAATGATGGAGGCGAGAATATTGATAAATTTCAACAATGCTTTAATGGAAGCCTGAATGAAAGAACCCTTGTGCTGTAAGTCGCAGAAAGAAGACAGTTGTAGAGTTGAGAAGGAATTAAGATGCTGAAGTCATAGCAAATGCTGTTGCCAGGGCAGGAATTAAAATGCTGAAGTCAAAGCAGATGCTGTTGCCAGGGCAGGAATTAAAATGCTGAAGTCAAAGCAGGAGTTGAAAATATCCAATTTGTCTCTCCGAGGATCCGTTGGTTTAGAAGGGAAGATGAGTGATGAAAGAATGATTTCCCAGATATCAATGGTCCATGAATTGGATGTGCTCTCCTCATAATGCTTAGTGGACTGCTCTGTGGTGAGAGAGGAAAAAGATGGTCTGTCCTGCTGCTAGCAAGGGAGGAAGTGAAGAGAGGGCGAGAATGGTTAGCGTGGCCTTTTATGTTGCCTGGAGAGGTGACCTGGGCAGAATGGCATCAGTCATTCTCATTGGACGAAATGTATAAATTCGAAACTCCAACAGCCTAAACAATTCCTGCACTAAATAAGGATGTGAAATTCTTTCTGCTACAATATATATTGTAAAAAGGAAAGTTGGTGACCAGAAAGCTCCCTTTTCAATATCTACTACACTGATGTGTAGGGTAGGGCACTACTCCTTTCCCTGGATTGCTCTACTTTACCCTTGATACATACCTTATATTGCTGAGTGTTAGACAAGGAGGTATCAAGTACCATTTTAAAAGTTTTTGGTATGATGCAACCTGGGATTGAATTCAGGTCTCCTGGACCATTGGCAAACACTCTACCCACTTATATATATATATATATATTGGAAATCAGACCTAACCGATAAAATGAAACGCAGTTTCTTCCAGGCAGCGGTCACATCGATACTGCTATATGGGTGCACTACATGGACACTAACAAAATGGCTGGAGAAGAAGCTAGACGGGAATTACACAAGAGTGCTGCGTGCAATCTTGAACAAGTCCTGGCGGCAACACCCCACAAGACACCAAGTGTACGGCCACCTGCCTCCTATCACGAAAACTATTCAAATTAGATGAACCAGACATGCAGGACACTGCTGGAGAAGCAGGGACGAACTCATAAGAGATGTACTCTTATGGACCCCCACACATGGCCATGCAAAAGCAGGACGACCAGCACAAACATACATTCAGCAGCTATGTGAGGATACGGGATGTTGTCCTGAAGACCTGCCTAGGGAGATGAACGACAGGGAGGAGTGGTGAGAGAGGGTCAGGGATATCCGTGCTACCAGCGTGACATGATGATGATGATGATATATATATATATATATATATATATGTATATAAATTGTAACACTGAATATGTGATTCACTTTAGTCAAGCATAAACTTATTGGTAACGTAGCAGGATCACAATAAATGATCAGATACACAAGTTACAAAAAAAGGGAGAGCATTAATAAGGATCTTTCATGCATATATTCTTCCCAGGTTAAAACCAATATCAATCTTCAGGGTGTGTTGCAAATTTACTTTTCATTAGCATATATGTATTTACCCAACCTCTCCACTATGGGCAGGATGTGACACAAGGTCAATTTTTAAGCAGAGTAAAACTAGTTTGAATTCAGTGATTTCCTTCTTCTAGGCTGTTTGCCTAGCCAAAGCTGCAGATTCAGTCTGTCCTACAATTTACACATAGTTGAAGGTAGACGAGGGCATTAGCACAAAGTGAAATGCATGAAGCTTTGTCAAGGATTTTCATCAGTTCATATATGGTGATCCTTTCTAATTGACAATTTCACTCACTTACCACAGAAATAAGTATTTCTCCAGTTTGATTCAATAATTTCATTTAAAAAAAAACAAAAACAAAAACAAGATTAATAATGCTGTTAATTTAAATATTCCAAAGAGAAACTTTAAAATACTTCTTTTTAGTGAAAAGAAATCCTTGACTTAACAGAAGAAAAATGTGTCAGCTGCTATTGAACACATCTCTCTCTCTCTCTGTCTCTCTCTATGAATGATCATATCTATTTATCTATTTTTCCGTCTATTCATATCCATCTACCTATAATTCTTAATAAGGAAAGACAAACATGTCTACTGCCATCTATTATATCTCTATGTTCATATCTATCTATCTCACAGACTATATCTCTCTAGAAAAGTTAGTAACTGTTGTCAAGGGCGACCCAAAGGCTCCCTTTTTATAAGCTACACTGAGATATAGAGGAGGGTGCTGATCCTTTCCCTGAATTGCTCCACTTACCCTTGAGACATACCTTTTGCCCAGTTGGCTGGGACTGAATACACCAACGGCACCTCTGCAGAGGGGTAAGACACCCACCAATGAGAGTCCTGGATATGACACAAAATAATCTGATGGTGAGGTTTCAGTGATGCTGGAACTTTGGGGAATGTGGAGCACCCCTCCATTGCCATTGCTCCCAGGTCCACTCTGGCCTGGGGTGGTAACACCTGATAGGACCCTATCTATGGATTAAATAGAACTAGCTGCATACTTATGCTAAACTGAATTGTTTGAATTAGAACTGTTTGACTAAACTGAATAGCTTTAAATAGAAATGTTTTTTGACAAATAAACTGTACTTATAAACTGCGTGCTTATGCTAAACTGAATTGTTCAAAATGAAACTGTTTTTGAAATTGAAACTGTACTTACACTAAACTGAAATAGTTTAATATAGAAGTGTTTTGACATTTAACTGTGTGAAAATAAAATCTGTACTTATACTAAACTGAATTAGCTAAATTAGAATTGTCTAAATAAACTGAATTGCTTAAAATAGAAATGTTTTTGACAATTAAACTGTGTACTCATGCTAAACTGAATTGTTTGAAATAGAACTGATTATTTGTATAAAAATGGATTTGGCATTAAATAACCTACAAAGGTTGATATGCCATAAAACCCAAGCAACCAACCAACCGATACATATCTTATGATGCAGAGCATTAAACAAGGTGGCATCAAGTATCATTTTTTTGAGTCTTTGGTATGACTCATACTGGGACTGAGCCCCGAATTCCTGATTTAGGAAAGAAAAACATGTATGCTTCTATTGTTATTACATCTATTTATCTATCCGTCTATGTATCTATCTATCTATCTTGCTGTCTATTTATCGCTGAACTCTAATAAAAGTATATAGTTATCATAGTTCTATTTGTTATGGTGGCTAATTTTTTTTCAACTAGAAGTCTTGAAATTGACTTATACAATTTACAATAAATAATTTCTAAGTTTCTGAAAGAAAAAGTCAAAAAGTCTTCTTTAGCAGACATTTTTATACAAGCAGAAAAAAAAAACTATTTATTAACATTTTGTGATTTTTCTGCTTGTTTTTTTGTAATTTCTCTCCAAGATGATATTGAAACACAGACATGTATAATGGTACTAGTCCAATAAGATATGTTTGTATTACTACAGCATTCTACCTAAGAAATCTCTTGACTCTGTTAGCTTATTTGGCCTATATTTCCCTGTGTTGAGAACCCATGTTGTGTTTCTTTCAGATCTGGAAAAAGCCTTGGGAAATATTTCTGAAACATCTAGAGTAGAAACTGGAAACATACATAAAATGTTGTTGAAATCACTGCAATTATCAGGTGATTCAGTGTTGGTGATAATCATATTTAGGATTGATTCATCACCTTACAATATTAACTTTTGAAAACTTCCATGTCTTGATCACCTTATTTCAGCAGGAGCTTAAGTTAGTTGGTCCATGTGTCTAACTAGTTTAATTTTACTGTGAACTGTACAAAATATCAATGGCCCACTGCAAAAATTTGTTCTTAGTAAAATCCAACAGTATATAAAATTTTATGGTTATTAGTCCAATTATTGACAATTGATACCTGTGATTTGAATGGCCAAACTGACATCTCATAACCCAAGAGGGTTGGAAACCAGTCCAAGAAATTTTATTAACCAGAGGAAAAAGAAACTGATTTGGATTTTGAAAAATAGAGTAGCATTTTACAAATGTGAAATGGCAGAATGGATTTTAGAAAGGAAGTCTTGATAAAAATTGTGTTATTTTTGATGAGACAGAATTTGACAAAAACAAATTATTTAATGAGAACATAAAAGCAAATATATTGTTTAACTAAAGCAGTCAGATGATAGGTAAATTGTTTTTGACTGATTGCTGCATTCTAGGATGGTTTGAAGTAGAAAAAAATAATTCAAATCAAAGCCAGAGCCTGTCAATCATCAAAAGTGACTTAGTATGTAATTCTAAAATTGGAATGGCCAATTTCTTAAATTCGAATATGGAATTTTTTATATCATATATGTCAGCAAAAAATCATTGAAATTCAAATTATGAGAAAATTGATATTTTTTTGGTTTTGCTCCTCACCACCCCTCAGATGAAGATATACATAAAATGATAGGGTTTGTTCCTCACAGACAGACCAGTCGAATCAAGCAGAAGGCAGCTACTAGATTTCACTCACTTGGGGCTTGGACTTTATCTCAGACTGTCCAGAGTGGAGAGGTAGAGAAAAACCATATTACACATTGTCTGGACCAATAGACAATCTTATAAAGAAGTGAGAAAGAGATGATGCATTACTTCAAGATGATCTTGTGTTTGACTCATGAAAATAGAAAAGTGAAGTGAACTCTGAGATAATGCAATGCTTTGAGTATTACCCTTGTACCAGACTCATGAAAATAAAAAACCAAAATAAAGCCTGAAAAAGCATCACCTTGAAGTAACCTTGTGTCAGACCCATGCAGATAGAGTTGTGAAGAGAAATTGAGATAATATTATACTTTGAGAGAGCCTTGTACCAGACTGCCCTGGGTATAGAAAGTGAAGAGAACTAAGATAATACAGCACAATACTTGAGATGTCCTTTTGCCAGACTCATAAAGATAAAGAAGTGAGGAGAAATTAACTTAACACAATACTTGAAATCACTTTGTACCAGTCTGCTCTGAGTATAGAAAGAAAAAAAAGTTGAACATAATACAATGCTGTGAAAAAGCAAAGAAGCTTAATATAATATGCAGTTGTGAAGTAGTACCAAGGATTGAGGAAAGCAAACAGAACCACCATTTGAGATTGCCTTATGCCAGACTACAAGACATAGAAAAGCCTAAAACTTACATGAGGAATTGATGGACCGTTAATTTGTAAACTAGTCTTTGACCAAAACTTACCTCCTCTGGGTTGGGTGAATATATATATCATTTTTGAAAGACATTTTTTTTGTACTAAATATTGTTATTTTTGGAAGCTGTGTTTCGTTCTTTGTTTCTTGGCATCAATATTTTTTTTTGCTTATTCGGTGTGGTCTCATCTGTCTATTCAGGCTAGCGATTCTGATTAGAAATTGATCTGTTGTTTGGATAAAAAAAACACAACGTGGGCAAATAGTGGATTGCAAGCAGAATCACTCCCATGTTTGATTAGGACAGCCATATTGTCATAACCTAAACATCAACTAGAGTTATCTTACATTACTTTTAAACAATTAGACAGAGTGGCTCCTAAATTTGGATGTATCTGAATTTTTCCCGAATTCTTTCAAAGTTCCAATTTTCTTATTACCTGGCTGCATGCACCTGGGAGTTCAAGCATATGACCCTAATAGTGATAATCATATTGACCAATATCTGACAGATCATTACGATTATGGCACTTCCATTGTTCTGAGGTGATAACATATGGAAATTTTACATTCATCTGAATACATTACTGGACAATTTCATTGTAGGAAAGAGAATCAGCAATATGAGTTCAAATCCTGGACAAGGCTATTAATGTTTCACTTTCACACTAATACCTTAGGGAAAGAGAGAAATCCAACTGTTTTCTCCACCCCTATGCAGCAGTTATCGATAAATAGTTAGGCAGACTAGGTCTTTTAGCTTTGGTAATCAGTTTAGAAAAAGGTAAATAAATTCAAGACAAGTGTATTCCATTTTAAAATTGACCTTGTGTCACACTCTTCTCATCAGAGGGGTTGGTTAAATACATACACTAGTGGACAATAAAAGTATGTAAGTAAAGTTGGCGACCGTAGTCGAGGGCAACCAGAAGGCTCCTTTTTCAATAGCTATTACACTGAGGTGTAGGGGAAGGCGCTACTCCTTTCCCTGGATTGCTCCACTTAACCCTTGATACATACCTTATATTGCTGAGTAGCAGGAGGTATCAAGTACAATTTTTAAAGTCTTTGGTATGACGCGACCTGGGATTGAACCCAAGTCTCCTGGATCATTGGCGAACACTCTACCCACTGGGCAGGTCTAGTGGACAATAAATGCTTTTAAAACAACTTTTTCTTACTTTTTGAAGTACTTATCTTTATTCTCAAAGTCTTCTAAAATCCTCCTGTTACACGATTGAATACACAATTCCAACTTTTGCCTTAAATTATAAGCAGAAGTATAGGTATAGAAAAGAATGTGACAAGTAAAAAATCTGTTGTACTTTTTACTTTTGACGTTATTTTTTGTATTTGTTTTCTACAATGTGTGAAAGACTTTATTTTCTATAATTTTGAGAAGAGTCATTAACATTCCAAATTGTGTTTGGACAGATAATTGATATGGGGCACTGCAGGAAGGTGAGAAAGGTGAAAGAGGTGACATATATCAGCTTGTCAGTCAGGTGCATATGTCAGGCTGGTATAGATTTCTGCATCCTGTGATTTTCTTTGCTTGGAAAACTGAGTTGGCAAACAACTCTGTGTTTAGATGGGAATTGCTCAGGTGCTTCTATAACAGTTTCATTTGTAATATACAACATTGCTGGAATGGACAGATCCAGTGGCAATATTATTGACTATTTTTTAAGGAAATATTAATATAATACAATTTTAGGCATGCAATTTTAATTATAATAAGTTTAATAAAATGATATACTGAGTGTTTTAGAAAAATCAATATCATTTTATAATCTAATAACTTGGCCAATTCTCATTCAAATAATCTCAAAGTTTAACAGCACTTGCAGAAACAACTCAAAACTCTATGTTTAATTTTTTTTCTTTTCAGGTATAGAAATGCTTTTCTCTGGAAAAGAAAAGGCATTTAAACATCAAACATTGAATATAAAGTTGTTTCAACATTTGCGGTTAAAATTTAAGATGATTTGATTGTTATCAGATTATGAAATGATATCAATTTTTTCTGAAATCCTCAGTACATCTTAAATTATTAGTTTATTGTTATTCATTTGTTACGTCTCCTTGAGCATCACCCTTTTTACCATCTTTTCACTTCAACTTAAAAAATGAAATTTTTGCACAGAACATATACAATATTAATATAATATAATATGCAGATAAAATTCTGTTAAGTAATTCATCTGATACTTCTTAAAAATACCTTCTTAAATTCCTTTTCTTATAGCTGTTTTTGATCTTAGGCAATTTGCTTGAACAATATATTACACTCTTAGTAAAAAATTCAATTGATTAATAGACTTAGTTTTTGAGATTTGCCTTAACAGTGAATTTCCAGTTTGAAGAGAAATATCAAAAAAATATTAAATCACAATTAGAAGTTCCATAAATTATTTTGAAAGTTTCAATTAGATAACCTGACATTCTCCTTTTTAGTTGGGTACTTAATCCTAATTTCTCTAATTTCTCCCTTTAACTGTATTCTTTTATTTTTTTAAGAATTATTTTTGTCACTTCCATTTCTAGCCACTGTAGGGCAGATTGAGTTTTTTTAGTCTTTGTATGCCAATAGGTTTCTCTCTCACTCACTGGTCCTGTAACCTGATTTGGTCATGGGGGTGCAACTGTAGCATGTCTTGGGCCGGACTAACTTAGCAGAGACCATCCCTTTCTAGATCCACAACTGGTTTGAATTCAGAATCTGCCCTACTAATTACCCATAGGTAGAAGGAGAATAATTGAATTCACACCTTTTCCATGGGTATTAGTGTTATGAGAAATGTAAACAGAGTTGTTCTGGATTTGAACTTGGATGGCCAAGTTCACTTCCTATGATAATAACCATAATGCCACAAATACTTTTGGATAAATTCAGAACTTCTGTCTCATGGTTAAGGGGTCAGGTATATATGTATCTACATTTAAGTTTAATTCTAGTGACTTTAATTTTAAACAATCAATTTTCACTTGAACAATTTACATAATTTTTTATCTAAGTTAACATTTATTTTTTGTTTTTATTGTATGTTTTGCATGTCTTTTGTTAATCCTTAACAGTAAATTGGGAATGTGGATTGGTTTCTTAGTACATTAAGCAGCTTAGGAGAAGGAAAACTCTAAATTCAAACCTGCTGTACTCTGCTTAGAAATTAACTTTGTGGTCAATAGATACATCAGGTAAAAAACAGCAAAAAAAAGTGAGTTATATACCCTTCGTTATTTCTCAAAATCTGTTATAGTTTCATTTTATTCAGTAAGTATATATATATATATATATATATATATATATATATATATATATATATATATATATAATTCTTGCTGAATAAAATACAACTATTCTGAGAAACAACTTACTACCTGGCCATGTGTTCTCTAAAAATATCACCTAACATCTTAACGAGATCTAGTTTTGTTTACGTCTAGCACCTGTTAATTTTTTCCTCATACTTTCAAAATAATGGAAAAGATTACCCACACATTTACATATCTATACCATATATGCAGGTGTTGTTCAGTGATAGAATACAGGCCTGGTGACCACAAGGTTTTATTCAAACCTCTCTGACAAGTTTCATTTTCAGAAACTTATATAAAATACGTTTGATTTAAAACAAACTAAGATCCTTTTTGGTATGGGAGTCTGTCTAATTCTAATAAAAGGCCAGCATAGTAACTTTATATATATATATATATATATATATATATATATATATATATATTAGAATAGGTAGGTCTACACATAGATTTGTATCTTTTGAATTTAAATTCAATAAATTCAAAAAATACAAATCTCTTTAAGGACCTACCTATTTTGAAATATACTTTTATTCTTTCTTTGGACCTACAGCAAGCATTTTATATATATATATATATATATATATATATATATATATATATATATGAGACAGAAAAAAAAATCAACTGTATTGTAGCAAACAAAACCTTCATCAGATGGTGGCTGTGGGGTTTAGGCATGGTTTGGAGGCCAAAGCAACATGTATCTATGATATAATATATTTTAATTGTAATTCTAATTATATATATATATATATATGTGTGTGTGTGTGTGTGTGTGTGTGTGCATGTACATGGTGGTGCACTAACGGTTATTGTCATAGAAAATGTAATTAATAAGTTGAGTTTGAATCCTGAATCAGGCTGTTGGTATTTCACTACAAACCATTAACCTTGGGAAAGGTATGTAGCCAACTATTCTCCCTTCATCTATGAGTAAATAGTAGGCTAGTTTCTTATCAAAAATGTGAAGAAGGGTAAAAACTCACAACTCTTTCATCAAGTGAACTGATAATTCACACAAATGACTTACCAGCTCGTCTGATGATCATAGCCAGGTGTTAAGATTTTTCACCATGCTTTATTTTTTTCCTAACACAGGACAACAAATTTTTGGAAAATCTCAGTTGTATGATTTTTTTTTTACTATTTTTATACTATTCTTCTGCTGATTTCAAATTTGGAAATGATCTTATTCTGTATGCTCTAATTTTCATGCAATTTGAGGTATTGCAATTTATCCTTTTGGGGCTAAATGAATAACAGGCATTTATGATATCAATAGGGATATTTAATTCTGTTAGTTTTTTTTTCTATCAGATTTGGGCCATTGGCCTAATGAGTTGAGTGCTCGCCAATGGTCTGGGAGACTGGGATTCAATCCCAGGTTAAGTCATATGAAAGACTTAAAAAATGGAACTTGATGCTGCCTTGCTTAACACTCAGCATTATAAGGTAAGGATCAAGGGTAAAGTGGAGCAATCCAGGGAAAGGAGTAGCACCTTCCCCTACACCTTGGTGTAGGGGAGGGTGCTACTGAAAAGAGAACCTTGCTATTGAAAAGAGAACCTTCGGGTCACCCTCAACTAAGGGCGCCAACTTTACTTACTTTGCTTATAAGGAGACATCAATGTGTGAACAACTTTGGCATGATTTGCTATATTTGCCACCACTTCACACTTATTTGTCAGAGGGGAATGTAGTAGCCACAGATCTATTTCCTTTTGTGAATCAATGACCCCACCAAGCGATTCGGCCACTAATTGACCAATCCAGGCAGAGCACATTGATTCATTCTTCCTCTCAAGAACTATTTTTTCTAGTCCTTTTTGGTAGTCAGCAGACAACATTAGATAGCACCTAGCTATTGACTATGATGGAACTCTCTTGCCTTCACAGAAGGACACGCGGCTACTAGCTTTACACACGGAAGCACAAGCCTTACGATTACTCATGCGAGCAACCTGTTACAGTGACACACATACATGATCCGAGATAGCACTTAGCTAGCGGCTGTAACAGACCTCTCTCGCCTTCATGGAAGGACAAGCAGCTACCAGCCTTGCGGACAGAGAGCAATTAGCCAGCAGCCCAAACAGACCACTCTCACATCCCCTGCTACTGATTCCACTTGGAACCCCTTCGCTGAAGAACATGCTGCTGCTAGCTTCACACACTTCCTACAAACTCAATGACCTACATACCAACTGGTGACACCAAAAGGGACACTTTCTCACTCTTACTCCTTTACACCTGCTATGATAATAACCTTTCTTTGTTGTGTTGTTTAAAAGAAGTTTTGTTAATCATTTGTGTTGCCAAATAATTCATAGTATTAGAGAAATTAACCATTTCCCAAAACACTAAAGGAATATAATGTTGTTTGTGAAGTGAACCTATAAAGCATACTTTGGACTTGCTCTTCGTGACCAAGACAAGAAATGGCCCCACATACTGTATGTCATAACAGTGAAGAAATGCGGAACAACTAGATGAAAGGGTAATGTAAGGGCTTACGTTTTGGTATTCTCATGACCTGGCAGGAACCAAAGGACCACACAGCTAACTTCTATTTTTCTCAAGTCAATACAAAAAGTGTTGGTTAGAGAAACAGACATAAAATCACATATCCTGGTATCCCATCAGCAATTCAATCTCCTCTGCATTTCCAGTTTTTGCTGAGTTGTCACCATCTGAAGAAGGGAGTATCAATGAAATGGAAGAGACTGATGATATAACTCAAGTAATACTGACAGATTCCAACAATCTTTTTTATGCTACATCAAAGTCATCAACTCCTCAGCAGTTTAGCCAGCCAGATCTGAATGACCTTGTGCATGATTTGGGCCTCTCCAAAAATGTAGCAGATATTTTAGCTTCTAGGTTGCAAGAAAAGGCTCTACTGAACTCATAAGTTTCATACTTCTGAAATTGGGAACAGGTTTTTGTGGAATTTTTTAAAGAGGATAATAAGTTTGTTTATTGTCATAATATCTTGGATTTTCTCTTGGAATTAGGAATTCCATTGTATTATCCAAATCATTGGAGATTATTCCTAGATAGTTCTAAGTGCAGCCTGAAGTGTGTTCCATTACATAATGGCAATGTCTATGCAGCTGTTCCAGTGTGTTTACAAGAGCAGAATAATGACATTAAAACTATGACAGACTGACTAAAATGCCATGGGTGCAACTGGACAATTTGCTTGAACCTCAAAATGGTGAACTTTCTCCTTGGTCAACAAAGAAGATTTACAAAGTATCCCTGCTTTATTTGCATGTGGGACTGCCAAGCAAGAGACAAGCATCGGAACCAGAAAGGGTTATCCATATGTGAAATACTGGAAGTTGGTATGCTAAATATAGTCAATGATCCAATATTCAGTCAAGAAAAGATCATATTTTCTTATCAGCACATCAAGTTGGGCCTGATGAAACAGTTTGTCAGAGTATTAAATACTGATGGTGAATGCTTCTAACACATAGTCTTGGTTCTTTCTGCTTTGTCATTCGAGAAAATCAAGGCAGGTGTTTTTGGTGGTCTACAGATTCATGCACTTGTACATGATCAAGACTTTGTCAGAAAGATGAATGATAAGGAAAGAGGAGCATGGTTTTCATTTGTGGCAGTAATGGAAAACTTTCTCAGCAATGAAAAGGCTAAAAACACTTGTAAGAAATTTGTTTTCAGTTTTTCATGACCTAGGATGCAACATGAGTGTCAAATTCTATTTTCGATACAAACATTTTGATAGATTTCCTGAGAACTTAGAACTTAGTGATGAGTAAGGCGAGTGGTTCCATCAATACCTCAAAACATGAAGGATCACTACCAAGGAAGATGGGACAAACATATGATGGCAGACTACTGCTGAAACATTTAATGAGATTACTCTGAGACCGTCCACAAACAAAAAAGCTTCGAGCATTTATTCTTGAAGGACTAAAATGTAACTATGTATCTTCATAATAACCAATTTCTTACCTAACAATGAGTTTCATATAAATTTTATCCTTTGTATTGATGAACATATTTCAAATTGTGTTATGGATAAAGTTAGATTATGTTAAATTTTCTTTTTTCATTCACCAGCTAATTTAATGAGAAATCAATCACATGCTTCTTCTGATAGACAATGATGACAGTGAGACGAAGATAAAATTTTGATATTTTGAAATACCTCAACAGCAAAAAATAAAAGCATTCAGGAAAAAAACAACTTCATATTTGACATCAGTACATCAAAAATAGATAATAACATAATAGATAATAACAGTGGTTGATATCAATGCAATAAGAATTTTGTTGATCAGAGTTATAATCATAACAGCATATGTTCCTTTACATTTATATATTGTGATATTGCTCAATACTTTTTGTATAAAGATTTTACACTTTAAAGGTGCTTTAGTGTTAATTTTCGACCACGATATTTGTGCATATATATATATATATATATTCCTGCGATGATAACCATTACACCACGGGCACCTCCTTATATATATATATATATATATATATATATTTTTTATATTTTATATTTTATATATATATATATATATATATATATATAACTCTGAATTCAAACCTGTTAAACTCCGCTTAAAAAAAATTGACCTTGTGTCATATCCTGCCCGAGCGGAGGGATTGGGTAAATATGATATATATATATATACACACTACCAGTCAAAAGTATTTGGCCACCATCAAAAATTTCTATTTCTCATCTTTAAAATGTTATTTTTAATGAAACAAGTAAAGTACCTGAATGTTTTTATTTATTATACTAAATATAAGTCTTCCTCTGTAATTTTGACCTTAGTATAACCAGATATCTTTTGAAAAATTGATTTGAAGGCATTTTTCTTCTTTATGTACCTTGCCCAGTTTTGAAATCTGTTCTTTTCATTTTGTTTTAACAAAAAAACCCTAAATTTTGCAACTTTCTTCTTAGCAAAATGCTTAAAACATGTTATCTTACACTTGAACAAGAGGTCATTACTTTATAAAAAGAAGGATATTTAAGGAGATAAATTAAAAAAAATTCCCAGAACTCCAGTGGATCATACTGTTAGGAGCCATCAGGAAACGGGATAAAACAAGACCAAATATAGGACTGGTAGACCAAAAGCAACAAGAGCAGAGGACTATTTCGTCAGAGTCACCAACTTCCAGAGAAGGCTGATTACTTCAGAAATCAATATCGAATTGTTTTGAAAAAGAATGTGTCAACATCTACAGTGAGAAGACTCTGTGAAGCTGGCCTCTATGGTAGAATTGCTGTTAAGAAATCACTGTTAAGGAAACAAAACAATGTCAAAAGGCTCCAGTTGGCCAAGGCAAACAAAGACTAGACAATAGAGTTGTGGAATAAAGTCCAACTCAGTTTGAAATATTTGGTTCTAATAAGAGGGTCTATGAGTGGTGTAGGGTTGGTGAAAGAGCTGTAACTCCTTGCATCATATAAACTGTAAAGCATGGAGGAGGCTCTGTTATGGTGTTGGGGGGATTTTGCCGGTCGCAAAGTTGGGGCTTTGCACCAGGTGAAAAGCAAATTGAATCAGACCAGCTATCATAGCATATGATCCCATCTGGAAAATGGCTTGTAGGTCAATGATTTGTACTCAGGAAAGATAATGACCCAAAGTATACTAGTAAACTTTGCCAGAGGTACATTAAAAGCAATGAAGAAGAGCATGTCTTTGAATTGATGTACTGAGCAGCCCAATCAGCAGACGTAAATCCATTGAACTTGTGTTTGATGAACTTGACCAAAAAGTCAGAACTAAACAACCTACAAGTATGGCTCAACTCTGGCAACTCTTGCAGGAAAGCTGGGCAGGAACTAGTATACCTTAAATCTTTGGTTGAAAGAATGCCAAGAATCTGTAAAGCAGTGATAGTGCTAAAGGGTGAATTTTGGTGAATCAAAAGTTCAAGAAGCTTTTTTGTTATTTTAATTTAATTTGTATTTAATGTGGCTCAGGAAGACTTGTATTTAGTATAATAAATAAAACTATTGTGGTGCTTAACTTGTTTCATTAAAAATTACACTTTTACAATGAGAAATAAAATTTTTGAGGGTCGTTAAATACTTTGGAATGGTAGTGTGTGTGTGTATATATATATATATATATATATATATATGTGTGTGTGTGTGTATATACACCCATACAAACACATATTATGGCTCATAATTATTTGAACAGATAATTTATTTTCAGTTATTTGTTTTGAAAGTAAAAAACAGAACCATTTCACAAGAACCAAATTTTTATCACAATCAACATAGGTCACTTGTTTAGTCAAGTTTTCTGAAAAATATTTATTTATTATTAATTGAATTGAATTATTAAATGAAAAAAGGGCATGATGTTTCTGTTCTTCAAAAATCTTGCTCAAAATAAATCAAGGAGATTGCAAAAGACAATGTCATGATATTTGGAAGAGTTGTGAAACTAATAAAATAATTTGGATTACTACTCTACTGCTTAAAATTCTTAAATGGTCCCTGCAATCTTTGACAATAAAAAAACTGATTCCGTTCTTTTTGAAATACTAGTCATTTCTAAAGCCTATAAGCATTAATTTATATCTTTATCTTCAAATACTTATGAGCAGTGTTCATGTGTGTATGTGTGCGTGTGCATAAATAAAAAATTGAACTATTAATAAAAATTGATAAATAAATTTTGGGAGAATATATTCATTGCCATTCTTCCCAAGTCCAGTCTGACAAGAAATAGCGGTACCTGTTAGGGTCCTATTCACAGGTCAAATAAATCAGCTCAAAAATCATTAGTCTTTGATCGGACTGTGTGCAAAAAAAAAAAGAAAGTCTTTAGAAACAAACACAGAAAAATATAAAGATAAACACACAATGAAACACTCGTGCTGTAATGGATATCATTGTAAGAAATGGACATGGTAACTCAAGTTCAAATCTTGAATGAGGCTGTTTACATTTCACATAGCACTCATACCCTTGGGAAAAGTATGAATCCAACTATTCTCTCTCCAGCTATGGGCAAAATAGCAGGGCAGACTGGGCTTTTTAACCTTAATCTGGCAACTGGTCAAGAAGAAAGAAAACTGTGAATTCAAACCTGTTAAACTCTTCATAAAAAATTGACCTTTTGTTGCATCTTGCTTGTGCAGAGGTGTTGGTAAATACATACAATGAACATGATTCCCTTAGCTCTAGGCATAGAATAACCCTAGACTGGTTGTCATGCCATTAAAATCAATCAATTAATCCCGCTTTAGGAAGCTTAATCATTAAAACTTACTCTGACGGTTTCTCTCAACTTCTTTGACATAGTCTTTACTCGGAAAGAGTACTGCTTATAAAAAGTTGCAGCAAAAATTCATACTTTATTGTTAGTTATATATGAAGCAATACTCAACAGTATGAGAAATTTCGACATTAAGCTTAAAGCAAATA
Source organism: Sepioteuthis lessoniana (assembly GCA_963585895.1). Taxonomy (NCBI): domain Eukaryota; kingdom Metazoa; phylum Mollusca; class Cephalopoda; order Myopsida; family Loliginidae; genus Sepioteuthis; species Sepioteuthis lessoniana. Next base: position 49,755,439 of record OY757909.1, read on the forward strand.
TGGTACAGAGTTTTGCTATGACCGTTTATGAGCCAGTATCAAAAATTGATTTGGTTTGATTTATTTGTTTAATAGCATATCATCAACTCCTGGTGGGTTATTTAAATTTGATTCATTTGTAAATATGTGATGGTCATCATAATTCCATCTTAAATATTCTTTCATATTTTTTTATTGCCTTTTTTATTTGCCTATAAACATTTGTGTGCACAGTTATGTAAAATATTCCAATCAAATACAATTTTTGTTGTTTTTTAGTTTATAATTGTTTTATATATGAACAGGTGGTAACACCTACACAACACTCAACTTAAACCCCAAAGGTTGTATTTTAGTGTTTTGGTGAGTTTTGTATGAAGCAGCAAATTTTTAGGAATTTTGGCTGAAACATTATAAAACAACAAAAAACAACAAACTGCAACTAAGGAACCATTTGGTAATAATGCCATCATCTAAAATGAGAAACTTTCTTGAGGTACGAATACTTCAAGGACTGATAAACATCTGTCAATGACTACACGTGTTCAGGAGGTGCATGTGGGGTAATGTTTATCATTGTAGAAAATGGATACAGTGAACTGAGTTCAAATCCTGAATGAAACTGTTTTCATTTTATATTGCACTAAAACCATTGAGAAAAGTATGAATACAACTATTCTTCATCAACCTATGGATAAATAATAAGGCATATAACTGGCCTCTATGACATTGGTATGGCAACCAGCCTAGGAAAAGGAAAAGTCTAAATTCAATCCTGTTAAACTTTGCTTAAAAAAAGGTAACCTGGTGTCACATTCTACTCATAGCAGAGGAGTTGAGTAAATATATATACGTACTCGGGAAGAATGTTAACAGGCATGACATTGAAAAGCACAAAGTACAAAAAAGAGTATCCATGCAGATTGTAAACAATCCACCTATTACATTTTTGAGGTGATAAGATTGGCAAAACAAATTGCTTAACATATTTTGGCAGGTATTTTCAAACATGAGAGGCGCTGTTGCAAAATTTGTGCCAAAACTGCTAATTGATCACTTGAAACATGTTGCTCTCTGCAAAGAACTCAAAGATAGATGAAACCATTTTGATGCAGTGAGGAGATTCAAATAGAATCACAAGAGATGCTCAAGACAATCATACTTGAGAACTTTCAGCAATCCATAAAATCTTTGAAAAGGTGTATATGAAGCATTGCTGAAAAGTTCTCAGCCCAATCAAAAAGGGAATATCCTTTCTTTTTAAATTCGTTTTTTTTTTACAGAAAGGTTGAAGGAAATTTAGAAATGATGTGTGAAGTGTGTTGAACAGTATGTGCATTTTTTGGCTCAAGCTAATTGTCTTCTTACATATTTATCAACCCCTCCACTCATGCAGGATATGACTCAAGGTCAATTTTTAAGCAGAGATTAACAGGCTTAAATTCAGAGTTTCCTTCTCCTAGACTAGTTGCCTCTCCAAGGCTAATTGTCTTCTTAGTTGGACTGAGAACTTTTTAAAACACTCTTCGGCATATCATTCTATGTAATTGTAGCTAAATCAGTAAATCTTCAACTAATGATGAAAAAGAAAGCATCTATTTTGCATAAGAAATATCTATTCTTCAACATACTCACCTTTTTTGTCAATGCACTTAATTAATATACTTCCAAGGAAATGTTGAAATCAAGTTATTTGGTTAAGTAATTTCTTTCTGCATTTACTAATTTGTTAAAAATAAATAGATACTTAAAATAAACTTTTAATTTTTTGTTAAGGACTTCAATTTTGAAAAAAAATCAACATAAGTAACATTTTTTTACCATTTTTTTAGAATTATTTTTTTCAAAATGAATTATTCATTTTTAAATTCATTTGAATTATTATCTATTTATTTCTAATGAGTTTAAATATAGAAAATCAGAATCTTGTCTGCTAAAAAACTAAAAAATGTGAACATTTTAGAAACTTTCAGCTGATGGCAACCGTATTACAATCTCTAAAGATTCTGGTGCGCAAGTATTTAAATGTTGGTAATAGTAACAACCCAATACAAAAAAATTAGCATCATAATGATTTAAGATTAAACCCCATAAACACAGATTAGTAGGACTAAAAGTATTTTTTATAGTCATTTTATTTTTTAATTTAACTTATTTGTGGCCAGTTGAAGGCTTTTCTTCTTTGGAAGAATACCAGGTCACATCTGTGAAAAGAGCCCAGATAATAATCAACTTCTTGTTCTTGTATAGTCACAATATACAACCCATAAAAATGTCAAAAAAAAAATCAATGAGAGACTCAACTGACTGATTCAAGTGTTATGATCAGCAGGTGCTCTCCTAATATCCAACTTGAGTGAACTGATGGGCATCCTGTGAATGTTGGTTGTTCTAATTACAAGTAAACAAACAAAGACCAAAACAACAGTATATCTGAGAGACACCAAAGAAAAAATAGACTATTGAGGATATCAAAATGTAATATCTGACACAAAGAGACAATCGGAAAAAGATTATCAAAATTTGGGCAGAATCTGCTCAATTTAATCCCAAAGATTTGCCAACCAAGCAAAAATGACTTTAAAGAAAGGCAGGTTTTTTGATTTAGAAATATGTGGACAGGTAAATCATGAAGAAAAGATGCTCAAAAAGAGCCCCCTAAATGAACTGAAATACAAAATATTAAAAGCCAATACATTGTGAAACACAGCACCACAAAATCAATGTTAATGCACAAAGAAAGAAATAATGTAGAGTTCTTAAAAATGAGTGTAAAGAAGGTTATATAACCATTTCTAAGGAATCAGGATTGTAAAAAGTCAATGTAGCAACCAAAAAGGTAAATAAAGTATTAAAGATATCCCAACAGTAAATTTCACTATCTAAATAATCTAATTTATGCAGGAGCCAAACTAGTCAGTGGTAAAATTGGTATTCCATAAATTCTCTGAGATTCTGAGATACAAACAGATCTCCTAATTCCAGCCAAAAGACTAGACCTAGTGTTTATTAACTAGAAAAAAAAGACTTGTCATCTGGTGAATTTTGCTGTTCCACTGGATCACACAGTGAAAATAAAAAGAAAGCAAAATGATTGACAAATACTTGCCAGAGAACTAAAAAGGCTGTGGAACATGAAGGTGATAGTAATATAACATAATTTGTTGTTGGTACACTTTAGATGGTCCCTAAAGGCTAGGAAATCAGAGGAAGAAGCAAGACTATCCTGACTACAGCATTGTTAAGATTGGCTTGAATACTCAGAAGAGTCCTGGAAAAGAAACTGGAGGAATTGGAAAGCAGAGGAAGAATCAAAAACCATCCTGACTACAGCATTGTTAAGAGTGGCTTGAATACTCAGAAGAGTCCTGGAAACCAGAGGAATCTATTGTTACTCAGATTCCTTTGAAAGATCACTCGCTAACACTGGTATGAAAAACTTGCAAAGAGGTATATAATTACAGCTTCAAGTAGATATGTTAATACAAATAATTTGCATACAGTTATATGGTATAACAGTTATTTCTATCTAATATGAAAAGTTTTTAACTAGTTTTATTTGACCCATAGGTAGGGCCCTAACAGGTACTACCAATCTGGATTGGAGTTGACCTGGGAGTAATGGTAATGAAAGAGTACTTCACATGCCTGAGAGCTCGAAAACTGGAGCCTCACCATCAGATGTAGTTTAGTATCATAGCCAGAACATACACTTGGGGTGGGGGACTTACCCCAGTGCAGGGGTTACAGTCAGCATATTGTAAGCCCCATTGACAGGATAGTTTATTTAACATTAGGAAAAGATTTTCTTTCTGCTTTTAGTAGACAAAACTTATGATCGTCATTTTTTTAAATTAACAAAAATAAAATTATTCAGATAAGTAAATAAATCAATATTTACATTTTTAAGGCAATTTTTTTTATTTTTTAAAATTCTAAGCCAAATGTTTATTTGCCAAGAGGTTTCTGATGTTATCTGGTAAATTTTTATCTTCAAGATGGCTGCCAGCTTCTAAACAAATTTTCTTGAATATTCTTCTATAATTAGCTTAATATAAAAACAGACAAATCTATGATCCCCATTACAAACCATGGAAGTGATTTTGTATGAATGTGTGTCTCTGTTGAAGCTTTACAAATAATTATTCTTGATAATTCTGACTTGTAAAATTTGTCTTCTTAATTCTTTAGATCATCTACATCATCATCAAGACATGCCAACTGCATGGATGCCATTGACTTTTGCTTTAGATCAGTCCTCTAGACGGCACTCAGTGTCTACGCAGAGTTGATGTATATAAATTTTTGCTGGTCAGTTAACACTAGTATGTCCTTGAGTAAGAGTCTATTGTAGAACATCGCTTATTCTCCCTTAGTACCCAGCATATCTGTAATATAATGGCCGAAGGATTTCAATTTATCTATCTTGCCTTTCGGTTTAGTTAGGCTGAGAACCTTTCGCTTAGCACATGGGTTAGTTAGGTGCAACATGAACGCAGGTGTTCATGTGTGCGCGGGGAGGATGTGTCATTCAGAGATGTCAAAATAAAAATCCCAGATAGAAAATATGACCGGGGGATGTGAATGATGTCATGCACCGGAAGCGTGCACGGAGGATTTGGGGGATTTGAGAAAAGTCAGAGAGTTGAGATTTAGCATCCGTAGAAGACAGTTGACTTTCGGAGCTCGCCGAGGCCTTGCGACGGGTGCCGCACATGGTGGGGGGCAGATGGAAAAGTCAGCATAGAAAGATTGTGTATCACTCTCCTTATGTCGGAAAACCTTTAACTCAAAAGTAATAAAAAGTATCGTACCTGAACTAAGAAGTTGTAAGTGTTTTTTTGTGTTTCGGGATTCCTATGCTATCTATATATGAGTTATGAACATTCTATGTACGTTTCACATATTCATGTATGATTATGTTACATATCTTGCTTGACTTACTTAAATGGTTTGTGAGATGGGAGGTAAGTGGCTATACAGCTGATGTTTTGTAGGGTGCTGCTTCCAGGATTTATTCAAAACAGCATGTAGCATTCTTGTTTAGTTCCCATCTAGATTTTTCTCCTGGCATTTCATTTGAGTCAAAGTGGTGCAGCCATACAGTAGTCCTGGTAAAGCTATTGCTTGGAAGAATTCCTGTTTTATTTTATCAGAGAGACTAGATTTTCATATTGTCAATAACCTGTCAATAGCAGTCCTTCCTCTGCATATATTGACATTGCTTTCAATAGAAGAGATATTGCTACTGAATTTGAGTAAGATATGAAGTTTAATCAGACAGATATTTTGTAAAAAGAAGACGACAGAAAGAAAAATACATATAAATGGATGAGAAAAGTTTATTACTAAATATTAGTTTAGGTCCACTGACATGTTTTGATGAATATAAATGAAATTATCTAAGATATGAAATTATGAAAATTTCAGGTAGAAAGTATTTAAGTCATCTTCAGGGTGGGAATTATGAATCTAAAATAATGGTTTGAGCGATACAGAAAAAGATTTGAAAAAGATTACATCATGAAATGTAAATTTTTTAAAAAGTTAAGAAGAAACATAAAAGTTGCCAATAAAACAAAATTTTATTCTGATGCAGGTATGTATAAAATTTGTTGCTAGGACTGTCCAAGATCTTATTTAGGAGAAACAATTAGAGATTTACTGAAATGAATCAATGAACACAGCAGAGACTTTTAATCAGACAATTTTTCCAACACTAGTTTTTCATAACATCTCCTCAAACCACAAATTTGATTTCAAACATTCAAATATCCTCACATTCATTAATGATAAAAACAAACCAAGAATTATAGAATCTTCTGCTATTTCTCATTTATAACACCATGCAACAGAGACCTGGATTTTATAAAGTATCTTCTTATTTAACCCAAATTATGTTGAAAGATTTCAACTTACACAAACAACAATGATTAGATAGATATAAGATTTTGGACTGTCCCTAGCCACAAATTCTATATATACCTGCGTCAGAATAAGATCTTGTTTTATTGTTATTATTGTTCCTTCTGTGTTTCTCCTTAACTTTAAAAAAAATTTACATTTCATGATATAATCTTTTCCGAATATTTTTCAAATATTTTTCTGTATCGCTCAAACCATTATTTCAAATTCATAATTCCCACCCTGAAGATGATCTAAAGTACTTTCTCCTGAAATTTTCATAATTTCATATCTTAGATAATTTCATTCATATTTGTCGGAATGCATCAGGGACCTAAAGTAATATTTAGAAATAAACTTTCTCATCCATTTATATGTATTTTTCTTTCCATTTTCTTCTTTTTACAACATTGCTACCAAAGAATATGAATTACATTTAGGTTGTTATTGCTGTGACTGTGAAGAATAGCAAAAGCATTGAAAACAAAAAGAAACTTTTGGTGAGACTAAAACTTACATCCTATTTTGCCATGGGAAAACCTGATTCTCAAATCAGCTGACTCATCATCCAAGTCACAAAGTTTTGTGTGCACAGAGGTTCAAACAATACTAATAAAGTTAGCTTGAGAAGAAATTTTCTAGATTATCCTTCATTAAAAAGCTTCATATAAAATCAGACAAATATCTTTTGTCTATTAACAAACCATATAACTGTTAATTGCATATGTGTGTGTGGATGAATTTAGAATAAATGACCATTAAAAAAAGAGATTTTTAGATTAAGCTTTGTAGGTCATTCTACCTTGTGGGTAATTTTTTACCAAATCCTATTTATATGTATATATATAATTTGTAAGCAAATAGTTTGTTGGTAATATTATTTTTAAATAAGCCAGAGCTCATTTGTTTGCTCACAGTAAAATGGTTTTGAGTATTGCTAATACTAATAATTCTAAATGGTTTCAAGTATTGCTATCTAATACTAATTATTCTATTTAATATTAATCATTTATTTGCACACCGTTAAATGATTTCAAACATAGTAAATGATTGAATAGTTCTATTTGACCTATAGAACCTAACAGGTATTATTACTCCAGCACTGAAGAGATACTCTTTATTCCTTAAAGCTCCAGGGCTGGAGCCTTAACATTAGAGAGTTTAATGTCATACCCAGGACACTCAGGATAGTCTTACCCCTTTGCATAGATGTAGTTGCCATTTTCGATTGTCCCAACTGACTGGGTGAAGTATTATTTTAAAGTTGAATTTGCATTCTATCTGCTAGGAGATTATTATCATCATGGCTTAACTTCATAAAACAAAGATTAGGAAAGGGCCAGTTCCCACTGATTGCAGTTTGTGACTGATATGGCTGATGTATGACAAGCAGGCATGGTTGTAGCAGCTGCATCTCAAGATCTGGTCAGGGTTTGATGGCATAATGTTGCAGTTTCTCCTTCTGTGCCTTTTGTCCCAGGGAGCTGCCCTGTTGGTGCTTTCAAAGGAGGAGTCATGTTTGGTAGTGAGATGCCAGGCATTATGGTTCTCAGCGAGGGTGGACCATCGCCGATAAACAATTTGACAGGCACCAATGAATTTTTCAAGCAGTCTTGGTCATGATGGTGGGTGGAGAGTTCACCACACAGTATGACCCTGAAGTTGGCAATGATTCCTGATCCTGGAGACATATCCAGCCCAGTGCAGCTAGGACTTTATAGCATGGCCTTAATAGTGATGATCTTCACCTCAAGGCCTTCAATATTGGTAATAAAGTCAGTCCAGTGGATATTAAGGATGATAGTGGAGGCAGCGCAGGTGGACCTATTCTCTCACCCATATAGGAGGGTGGTAAGGACCATGGCTCTATACACACTGATCTTACTGCCATTCCTTAAGTGTTTGTTGTAACACAGGTATTTATATAGTCTGCCAAATGTACTGCTCACCTATTATTGACTTATTGACTTCTTGGCAACTGACATGATGGTGCATCTTATATAGGTAAACCAATTGACTGCTTCAAATCAGTCACACTAATGGAGATGTTGAAAGAGCAGTACTCTTCCCAAGGCGCAGGCTGGTGGAATACCTCTGTCTTCTTTAAACTGACTTCTAGCCCAAAGAGCTGAGCAGCCTCTGTGAAGTAGAAAGTGATAATATATAAAAATATGTAAAATACAAAATCTATTACAAAAAAATTAAATTAAAAGTTAGAAAATCAGTTTTTAAAAAGATGCAATAAAAATTCATAAGTTGTATTGGTAAAGCTCAGGGTTCTAATCAACCCTGTCTGCAGGGCTTAGAATACACTGACTGTCTCACCTTGTAGAGGGTAAGACTGCCTCAAGGAGATGTCATCTGATGATAAAGCTCCATTTCTGAAGATACTTACCTGGCTTTAGCTTGGCTGTCAGGCATTTATGCCGGATGGGGTATCAAAATCAATCGCAGACTCAAGGCTGAAAGGCCCCCAGTTTCAGCTGGGCCACCTTCAAGTGTGCAAGCTGCAACATTGACACCTTATTCCCTCTTGTATAGCACTGGACCTGGCTGTCCAGTTTAAGTTATAATCAGGCATACATGCCTGGACCCAGATTTGGGTCCAAGTCCAGCTAGGCTCATCAGGACCACATTGCACTAAGTGAGCCAATGACCAGCATAGACCAGAAGGGCTCAAACCTCGGCTTGTGCCTGACCTCCCCCCCCTAAATCCCCATTATAATCAATCTTTGGGTCATTGACCTTGTGTCAAGTCCTGTCTGGTGGGAGGCAGAGACAAATCCATTTTTGGAGATCTAGGCGAGTGGAGTCACCACCTCATTGCCATTACTCCCAGGTCAACTCTGACCTTGAGTGGTACTACCTGTTAGGATCCTGTCTATGCGTCAAATAGACCTGTTTAAGAATAATTCATATTTGGTAAGACAGTGTACAAAAAAATCTCTTAAGAAACAACTACGCAAAAATGAAGATATAAATATACAACTTCTAAGCATAAAATAACCCTAAAAGGGCTGATATGCCACTATGATAAATCATTTCTTTCTTTCTTTTTCAATTTTCAGATGGGACCCTAAAGGGTACTACCACTTGGGGTGAGAGCAGAGCCAGTAGTAATGGTAATGAAGAAGTACTCCACGTTCTCTAGAGCTCTAAAATTGAAGTTTCACCATCAGATGCAGTTTAATTTCATACCCGAATACAAATTTTTGGGGGTGGGTGGGTGAGTGGGATCTTACCTCTATGCAAGGAATATAGTCAATGTATTATTCTAAGTAAAGTAAAATAAAGTAAAGTTGGCGACCATCATCGAGGGTGATCCGAAGGCTCCCTTTTCAATAGCTACTACAACAAGGTGTAGGGGAGGGCGCTACTCCATTCCCTGGACTGCTCCACTTTACTCTTGATCTGTACCTTATAATGCTGAGTGTTTAGCAAGGCCGCACCAAGTACCATTTTTTGAGTCTTTGGTATGACTCGACCTGGGATTGAACCACTGGTGAACGAAAAAAATTATTTTAAACCCTGAGGAAACCTTAGAGTAATTGAAGTAGGAAAGGAATTCACCTGTAAAGATACAAGTTCTTAAAGGTTCTATCATGAATCAAATTCATCAATGGCTTGCAGGTTGTTTAGTTTATTTGTTCTAAAATTTGAAAGGATAATAATAAAGAAAAAAATAATAAAAAATCTTACTTGATGTACATAAGTAAAAATTTTCTGCATATTCATGGAATTCAGTTTTTCTTACTTTGCATCTATTTTCAAGAAAGAAACGAATTCTATATTCTTTAATATAAAAGCTATCTTCACCTGTCTTGTCTTATATATTCTCACCTTTTAAATAACTGCATGATTTCCAGGAGTATGGGTTCTGTATTCTGAATCTAGACAGTGGTACTAGGAGAATATACTTTCATCAGGCAGAGTGCACAGTTACTACACTCTGATCCTTGACAGAAGTTGGATCTGTAAGTAAATAATCCATCAATTTTTATTATAATATACATATATATATAAATACACACGCACATACAGGGTTACACAAATGGCACTTACTATTTTAAAAACTGAACAACTTTTGAATAAAAAATGTAAAGAAATTTTCCTTTTAATCATATTTATTTTGATTTTTGAAAATTCCTTTGAACTAATTATGGAATATAATATCACTCAAATAAAATAGATTATAGATAAAAAGTTACTTATTTTTAAAAATGTTAAGTGACTTTTATGTCACCCTGTATATGTATATATGAATTAGTATATACCTGTATGTGTGTGTGCATATATATATATATATATATATATATATATATATATATATATATATATATATATATGTATATATATATATGTATATATATATATATATATATATATATATAAATAATAGTAGTTAATGATTATAATATGTGTTTGATTGATTTCTGAAGGACTGATCACTCCAAAAAATATCATTAAATTTTTCTGCCTTCAACCAAAATTCTCCAAAAATCAGAAATATTTTCTTTTTCCTCCTCAAAATTTTAGTGTCTCACCAATTTAGAAAATTTACCTCCATTTTGTTTTTTCTTTTTTCAATCATTACTTTAAGTAATGTAGTGATTTTTTTTTCAACGAAGATAAAATTATCTAAATAAACTCTACTTTTAAATTACTGTGTAATTTCTACAAACTTTTGATTGAAAAATCAGTTGCTGAAGTTTAAGTGAGGTTATATGTCAAGAAAAAAAACAAATACAGCTGTTTGTGTTTTATTTGTTTTGCTTACTAAAAATTGATTTTTAGTTTATTTCATCTGAAGCTAATAGTAGGCAATATCTATTAAAAAAAAAGATAGAGAGAAACAAGAAACATTTCAGATATCCTTACAAGATTGTTTAATACAAAAAAATTGATGGCAAAACTTGTTTCATATTCTTTAACAGCATTTAAACAGGTATGTTATCTGGATTTCTTCAAGAAAAATTTTTTATTGGACCCCGCCGCCAAAAAAAAAGATTAAAACAGGACAAAAAACATCTATCTAAAGTAGGTAAGAAAAGAAACCCATGGAATTATTTTGAAAAATAAGAGGCAAAAAGAAGCTAGTAATCATGTAAGATATTTTCTGAATATTAAGAAAATAAATCTGACAAATAGAAAGTAATGAAAATGAGGATAATCTATAATATGAATTGATTATCAAAAACAATGTATCTAAAACCCCAGACACATCTAAACCCAAGCAACAGTTAAAATTGAAAAAATTCCAGGTCAAAAGTAGATTAAAAAAATCAACTAGTTTAACTACTAGGGGGGAAAACTACAAAAGTGAAGAAAGCAATAAGTTGAAAAATTAATGGAATATTAAAAACAACTCATTTTAAAATCTTTGATATAACCAACTTTGATTCATGATTGGAAACACAGCTACTCTTAGCAAAATTTATGCAATTAGCACACTCAGAGGATATTCTCTTCAGTGTTTTTACTTAACAGTAAATATATTAATAGCAAGTAAGACATAAAACACTTTTTCTTTAATAGCTGAACTTTCTGACTTCATAAAATGTTTCTTAAACAAAATAGATTGAATTATCCACAGTCATGGTATAGGTTTTTTTGCAAGGAATGTGAAGGAAAATCTAATAGAAGAACCCAATCTTGAGAAATATTTATGGAATGGTCTTGTAATTAGCACTTCTAAAATAAACTGTAACAAAAGCCAAGATATGGAAATCAATCTTTAGTTAAGAAGAAGTTTTTTACTGACCTCAACAAAAGGTTGAAAGGAAACCTGGCTCCAACAAAAGAACTGTCATTTGAAACATGTAATGGATTGTAAAGCTCATTCAAGAAGGTAATCCACTCTGGAGTGTCACGAAAGATGTTGGCTGTTCCTAGTCAACTCTGCCTAAAGTTTGGTGCAAATATAAAAGAAATGGGGTGGTTAAAAAAGGAAAACAGGCTGGTTGAACATGAAAGGCATCAAAACATTAGGATTGAAAACGCAAAGCAATATGCCTTTGAAAAAAGTTGTACAACAAAACCAAAAAAATGGATGAAAACAGAAGTCCATATTTGTGATTGAATTGTAAGAATTTGGCTGAATAAAATGGGGTTTACATAGAGAAAAGCCAAGCAAAAACCAGATACATAAACAGAAGAAAATGAATTTAAAGTGGGCTATTTGTTTTTAGAATTTGATTTGAATGCAGAGGAAAATATCAAATAATCTTGTAATATATAAGCTCATTCCATATTGTCTTCAGCATTCCTTGGAACAATAATTATACAATTGAGTTGAATAATTTATTCTAATTTGTTTCAGTGATATTTCATGAAGCCAGAATGTTCAGCTTTAAAGGAGAAAATATTTAGTGTTCTATTGTTATTATTTTATTTACTGCTAAATAAAATCCCTAAGTGAACATCCTTTAATTGTGCTGATTCAAAAGTTTTTGTCAAAGATAGTACTTGACAATCACTTTTAAAATGCAGTGAAATTCCTTTGATAAGAAAAAAAATACTGGGATTAAAAATAACAAGAATAAAAATGCTAACCTGAACTAAAACTGAATTTTATCACATAAATACAAAAATTCATAATGACAAAAATGTAGATGTTAATTTGGAGAAAAAAAAAGAACGTTGATAAAAAATTATATTTCATTCCATAAATGTCTCTAAAATTTACGGAAGTTAAAAAAAATACTTTTGGAATATTTCCAAAATGAATCCAGTGAGGTAAAATGTTACAATGAATCATCATCATTATCATCATGTCATGCCACAGGCACGGATATCCCTGACCCTCTCTCGCCACTTCATCGCTTCTGGTAGGTCTTCAGGGCCACATCCTGTATCCTCATATAGCTGCTGAATGTATGTTCGAGCTGGTCGTCCTGCTTTTGCTTGGCCATATGCGGGGGTCCATAGGAGTACATCACTTATGAGCTCGTTCCCTGCTTCTCCAGCAGTGTCCTGCAAGTCTGATTCATCTAACTTGGATAGTTTTCGTGATGGGAGGCAGGTGGCCATATAGTTGGTGCCTTGTAGGGTGTTGCCACCAAGACTTGTTCAATATTGTTCACAGTATTCTTGTGTAATTGCCGTCTAGCTTCTCCAGCTGTTTAGTTAGTGTTCAAGTAGTGCATTCATACAGCAGTATCGATACAACTGCTGCCTGGAAGAAACTGCGTTTCATTTTATCGGTCAGGTCTGATTTCCATATGATCAATAGCCTATCAATAGCTGTTCATGCCTTCATTAGCCACGTGTTGATGTCCTTTTCGGTTGATGAGACGCTGCTTCCTAGATAGGTGAATTTGTCTACTAGTTTCAGAGGAGTTCCGTCTAGTGTGGTGATGTAGCCTGTTTGATTATAGCACATATATTCCGTTTTGTGTGCATTGACATGGAGGCCAATGCCTGCGGTGGCTCGTTCCAAACTATGCAGCAGTGTTTTGGCTTGTCTGGGTGTATTTGCCAGTATCACTATGTCATTGGCGTAGTCAGCGTCAGTAATTGTTTTTGCAGGGTGCCTTCTGCTTCTTTTCTTTGTCAGCTCGAAGCCATTCTCTCTGATTTTATCAAGTGATGTTCTAAGCACATATTTTTTTTCAATGTATAAAGAAAACATAGAAATAGCAGATTATAGAAAATTAAATTAAATATAATTTTTCACAGAATGGATTGTATGATCATCAATATAAGACATGTTTTGATGAGTGGAAACATTTTTTGACCTTTACTATAATGTTTAAATCAATCTGTTCTTAAGGCATACAAATAATGTAAACCATATTGATTAGATCAACCTATTCATGGCAATGCATGTAACACATGTACTTCCATATTGATCAGACTATCATATAAATAGCAATGTATGTAACATATGTAATACCATATTGATTAGACCAATTTTTTCAGAGCAATACATAGCATTCATGAGATTCCATGTTAATTAAACCAACTCTTTTACAGCAATGCATGGAACATGTCATTCTATACTGAGTAAACCAATCTCTTCCCAGCAATGTATGTGTTTCCATATGAATCCGATCAATGTATGTGCTTCCATATGAATCTGATCAATGTATATGCTTCCATATGAATCTGATCAATGTATGTGCTTCCATATGAATCTGATCAATGTATATGCTTCCATATGAATCTGATCAATGTATGTGCTTCCATATGAATCTGATCAATGTATATGCTTCCATATGAATCTGATCAATGTATATGCTTCCATATGAATCTGATCAATGTATGTGCTTCCATATGAATCTGATCAATGTATATGCTTCCATATGAATCTGATCAATGTATATGCTTCCATATGAATCTGATCAATGTATGTGCTTCCATATGAATCTGATCAATGTATATGCTTCCATATGAATCTGATCAATGTATATGCTTCCATATGAATCTGATCAATGTATGTGCTTCCATATGAATCTGATCAATGTATGTGCTTCCATATAAATCTGATCAATGCTATTTCATATTGTTGGGACAAACCCTTTGAAAGTAACACATGTATCAGACAATTCTATATTATTTTTTATGTATACATGTTGCACTTGAATTTTTTCCTTAAAATTTACTCTAGAAAGACTAAAACATTTATCAGTATCAAGAAGTGTGCTTAGAATAAAGTTCATTATAGTAAGAAATGAAATTGGCTACCAGAGTTCAAAAGCTAAACATAGCATTTCACTTTGTGCTAATCTCCTTGAAAAAGACAAGAATCCCTCGATTCTTCTCCCAGTTATAGAAAAATAGTTGGGCAGACTGGCCTTAGTTAGACAACCAGTGGTCTATGATGATATCAATACTTCTATTTAGGAAGAGTTAGAATTCTAATTAACATAAATCATCATCATCATCATATCGTGCTGGCAGCACGGATATCCCTGACCCTCTCTCGCCACTCCTCCCTATCGTTCATCGCCCTAGGTAGGTCTTCAGGACAACAACCTGTATCCTCACATAGCTGCTGAATGTACGTTCGTGCTGGTCGTCCTGCTTTTGCTCGGCCATGTGTGGGGATCCATAAGAGTACATCTCTTATGAGTTCATCTCTGCTTCTCCAGCAATGTCCTGCATGTCTGGTTCATCTAACTTGAATAGTTTTCGTGATAGGGGGCAGGTGGCCGTACAGTTGGTGTCTTGTGGGGTGTTGCTGCCAGGACTTGTTCAGGATTGCACGCAGCATTCTTGTGTAATTGCCATCTAGTTTCTTCTCCAGTCGTTTTGTTAGCGTCCATGTAGTGCATCCATATAGCAGTATCGATGTGACCGCTGCCTGGAAGAAACTGCGTTTCATTTTATCGGTTAGGTCTGATTTCCATATAGTCGATAGCCTATTGATAGCTGTCCATGCTTTCGTTAACCTCGTTTCGATGTCCTTAAAAAAAAAAAAATTAACATAAATAGTTGCATATAAATCAACCTTTTTAAGTCCCAAAAGATCTCTACGAAATTAGGGGTTGACATATAGCAGGGCTCAAATCCAAATATTTATCACAGAATGATCAAGGAATGATTTCTTCAGACTTAAAAGGTCAACTTAGTAAGTTGGCAACTGTAGTTGAGGGTGACCAGAAGGCTCCCTTTTCAATAGCTACAACACCGAAGTGTAGGGGAGGGCGCTACTCCTTTCCCTGGATTGCTCCACTTTACCCTCGATACATACCTTATGTTGCTAAGTTTTAAGCAAGGAGGTATCAAGTACCATTTTTAAAGTCTTTAGTATGACGTGACTTGGGATTGAACCCAGGTCTCCTGGACCATTGGCAAACACTCTACCCACTGGGTAGACTTATATAGCAGGGCTCAAATCCAAATCTTTATCACAGAATGATCAAGGAATGATTTCTTCAGACTTAAAAGGTCAACTTAGTGGCTACAGTTTATAGGAGCATTTCATTACATCAAGAATTTGAGTGACTAAAAAAAAAACATTCATTTGTAAATTGGACGGGGATTTTTTTAATTGTTTAAATTAAAGCATTTTATATATATTGGCCTAATGAATAGAGTGTTTGCCAGTGGTCCGGGAGACCAGGGTTCAATCCCAGGTCGAGTCATACTTAAAAAATGGCTCTTGATGCTGCTTTGCTAAACACTCAGCACTATAAGGTAAGGATCAAGGGTAAAGTGCAATCCAGGGAAAGGAGTAATGCCCTTCCTACACCTCGGTGTAGTAGCTATTAAAAAAGGAGCCTTCGGATCACCCTCGACTACGGTCACCAACTTTACTTTACTTACAATCTGTATTACTTGTATAAAAGTTTTGCTATAATGACATTTTTATTTGGTAATAGTATCTGTATATATATGTAGATATATGTGTGTGTGTGTGTGTGTGTGTGTGTGTGTGTGTGTGTGTGTGTGTGTGTGTGTCTTTAGTTAGGCAGTAGTTGTTCATTTAAGTACATTTCATTAAATAATAGACAAATTTTGTCTGTGTAATTTATTTAAGATCCGTTCAAGTTTCCTGATAAGTGTCTTAATTTCAGGTTGGAATTGGTAGAAGAATTTCTCAAAATTATCCTGAGCGCTTTCAGATCCTTCATAGGCTATCATCAGGGTTAGATAAAAACAGGGTAATATATATATATATATATATATTTATTTATTTTTTTTTTTTCATCATACAACGTGTGAAAGCACGTGCGATACCCTAGCCTCATCAGCCGCCAACCAGGGTGATTGGCGGCTGATGAGGCTAAGGTATCGCACGTGCTTTCACATGTTGTATGATGAAAAAAAGAAAAAAAAAATATCATCAGGGTTAGATAAAAACAGGGTAACAGATATATATATATATATATATATAATTATTTTGGTTAGGTTTGGTTTGTTTAATGACCTATTAACTCCTTATGGGTTATTTAATGCTGAAATTTGATCCATTTGTAAATGTTTGCTTGCAAACATAATTATATTTTTAATGTTCCATTGTACTTTTTTTATTTATCTATAATCATATTTGTCTCCACACAGATTTATGATCTCAAGTATTTCTATCAAATATAAATAATTTGCACATAGTTGTATAGTTTCAAGTCTTCTTATCTAATACTAATAATCTATATGCAGCTAGTTTCAAGTGAATATTTCTTCTTTTATGATAACCATTGGTTTACAAACACTTTTATGGTTTCAAGTATTACGATTTAATACTAATAATTTTCAAACGGATCTATTTGACCCTTAGATAAGACCCTAACAGGTGAGAGTAGACCTGGGAGTAATGATGATAAAAGGGCACTCTCCACTTCCCAGATTTCTAGAACTATGGCCTCACGATCAGATGCAGTTTACTCTCCTACCCAGAGAGGGGTCTTGCCTTCTGTAGGGGATATAATTGGCATATTTTTAGCTCCACTGATAAGGCTTTAGATATAATCAAAAAGATGTATTATAGTTTTCCCCTTCATAAATTAATTATTTGGTTTGGTTTGGTTTAGTTTGGTTGTGTTTTATGGCATATCCACCCTTGTAGATTATTTAATTCTCTATCCTATTTTTACATATGTGTATTATTTTTATATGAGCCGGTGCTCATTTATTTGCACAAATATGGTTTAAAGTATTCCAATCTAATACTAATAATTCTATTTGATAGTAATAATTTTTTACAAACAGTTAAAAGGTAAAGTTTTGCTAACACTAATAGTTCTAAATGGTTTCAAGTATTGCTATTTATTGTTTGCACCCAGTTAAGTGGTTTCAAATATTGCTATAAAATACTAATAATTCTATTTAATATTGATCATAATCTCTTGTAAAAGATTTAACATTTCTATTTGACCTGTAGATGGGAATGAATTATTTGTGAGGATGGTGATAAAAAAAGCAATATTTTTCCAAACAAACATTAAAACTGCTTTGAGGAAATGCAGCCTTGGGGAAGACATTAGACTGATCAGAGAAAATTCAATTTGCTTCATAAGGAATTAAGAGGATGAAAATAACATCAAAATAATAAAAAGCAAAAAACAAAGTTGTCCATTATATTTACACAATTTATTTCCTAATTTCTTTATATGATATCATCATTAGATCTTTATGTTGCATTGCCCTCTTTTCATCTCTTTTCAGCTGGTGATGGCTCTCTTCTCTTCTTCACCACTCCTCGCTATCCGATGTAGTCTACTACAGGGATGAATAACAAAGACCTTTTCAGTGTGCATGCTTCTTTATCAATCATAGATATCTCTTTTCATCATTACCAACTCAATATGAAAGTCGGGAATTAACTTTCTTAAACCATAGATGGAAATTAGGTCTGCCAATTTGACTGATCTTGGCTAACCAATTCTAAGCCAAAATCAATCTTCTAGCTTCTAGAATCATCTACTCATAGTCAAATCCTTAAATCGATCTTGGAGTCATCACCTTTCATTTAACTTATTTGACATTAATGGTTTCCATTTTTGAACAATTGTTTTTGAACAATTATCTATATGACATGTCAAATAAAAGATTCAATTAATCTAATATTTGTTCAATATATTTACTCGATTAATTTTTTAATTTCTTCATCTGACATTGTTAGGTCTTTATATGAGGTGGAATAAAAAAAAAAACAAACATTGAGACAGAAGCTCTTCACTCTAATTTTTTAAATCAAAAAGTTTAAAACAAGATGTGCACATAGCTGAGCAAATTATATAATAAAGTAATGATGTCTAGACGTCTAGATTACTGTCTAGATGTGTGCACAGCTGAGCAACTTTTATCATAAAGTGATGATGTCTAAATGTCTAGATTACTGTTTAGATGTGAGCACAGTTGACCATCTTATATAATGAAATATAATGAAATAATGATGTCTAGATGTCTAGATTACTGTCTAGAGGTGTGCACTGTCAAGTAATTTATGTAATAAAGTGATAATGTCTAGACATCTAGATTACTGTCTAGATGCTTGCACAGCTGAGCATCTTACATCAGAAAAGGAATGATGTCTAGATTACTGTTTAGATGTGAGCACAGCTGAGCTGCTTTTATGATAGAGTGATAATGTCTAGACATTTAGATAACCGTGCAACATATAACAAGGTGATGATGTTTAGATGTCTAGATTACTGTCTAGATACATGCACAGTTGAACGACTTAAATAATAAAGTAATGCTGTTTAGATTTTGTCTAAATATCTAGATGACTAGAAAGTAATCTGTGCCAATTTAAAGAAAAAAATGCAACCTGTCTTCATGCTTTTTGAAAAAAAAAGGTTTCTGACAAAAAATTAGAATGAAATTAAAAGGTATAAGACAGCATACATTATACCATAATTAAAAAAATTTCAGAGGTGCTTCAGCCAATGTAAAACTTGCTGGAATAACTGCTTGAATATTAAGCGGGTATTTTGAAGAATTTTGTGTTCATTTCTGCATTTGGAAATATATGTCCAGCCACAATGCTTTTAGAAATTCACCTTAAATATTAGCTTAAATCAAGTTGTTATATATTAATCTTGAATTTAAATTATTTAATATTTCCATCATTTTTCAGCTCGTACACACACCAGCCTTCATCTATGGAGTTTTCCGCCCTGCTGGTAAGATTTAGAATATTCTGACTGTATCCCCTACAGAGAGGTAAGATTCCCTCTTTAAAGATGAAGTGTCCTAGAAATGATAGTAGACAACATCTGATGGTGAGTCTCCAGTTCCAGAGCTCCGAGGAAATGTGGAGTACTTCTCCATTATCATTACTCCAAGAGCCATTTTGACCTGTAGTTGTTAGGGTTTCATTGATGAGTCAAATAAATCTTTTCTAAAATTATTAGTATTAGATAGCAATACTTGAAACTATATGACTGTATGCATATTATTTGTATTTGATAGGAATAGATGATAGCATTTGAGCAAACAAATGATTATGATTATCAAATAGGAATAGTTTTTGGTCATCCTGTTTGTAGGGCTTAGAATATGTTGATTTCATCCCTTGCAGAGGAATAAGATAGTATCAAAAATAGGGATTTCTTGGGTATGATATGAAACTATATCAGTTCTGGAGCTGTGAGGAGTGACATCAAGAGATAGTACCAGTAAGAGTCCTATTTAAGGGTCAAATAGATCTGTTTGAAAATAGTTACTTAAAACTATAAATGTTTATTAGGATTATCATAAGTTACTTGAAACAATATAAACGTGCAAGTATTAGTATTTGATAGGAATATCTAAAACCATATAATTGTTTAGGAATTATTAGTATTAGATAGGAATACTTGAAACCATAGAACAGTTTGCAAATCATTTTTATCAAATTTCAGCATTAATTATAGTGGTTTAAATGCCATTAAATAACTAAACTTAACCAATGGACTTTTGTAAACTTCAAGGAGTTTTTAATTTTTTTAAAGAATACATCTTTTTATTTTTTGAGGATGTGTTAAAAAGAAGAATCATTATCCATTCTGAAGAAAAAATGAAAAACTTTCAGATCTTTTTTAATGTGTAATAAGTGTTTTGAATGCCAAGGGGACTATTTTGAAAAAAATTCATGTTTCACTCATGGTTCATTAGTGTCTGAGCAAAGCTTTTTTTAAATAAAATGCACATGCCAAAAAATAAGGATTAAGAATTAAAATCATTTTCTAATAACCATTATAATTTTTTGCTATTTTGTAAATCTTACTCCCCTTCAATTGTTCTGTTGAAAAGATGGAAAATATTCTTAAGAGACTTTCATAATTTTCTATAATTTAAAAAATTTCAAAAAATAATCCTAATATCATAATTATTTTATAATTATGACTGTCATTAACATTATCTGCTGTTTTGGATATGATATCCCTGAAGTTGATCAGTTGAAAAGATGGAAAATATTCTTGATCAGATATTTTTGTTTTTTATTAATTACCTTGGACAGAGCTTATCATTGATGTTTTGAAATGACTATTTTGCCTTAATAAGCTGCTTTCCTTATTGGTATTCACTCAGCTTTGTCTGCCACAAGGTCAAAATTAGTGGAGTACCTAGTGATGATAAAGCTCACAACATCACTGATGGTTTACAAGGTTAACCTAAAAGGTATGGCTCATTTCTTTACTGATATTCATTAATCTTTGTTTTTTTCTGGTCTATAATTTTTTGTTTCAATTCTAATATCTTTAAACCCCAAAAAATTGTATCCTAGAGATGTTACCATAAATGGTAACATTTATCTATTTACCCAATCCCTCCACCATGAACAGGATGTGATACAAGGTCAATTTTTAATGGGAGTAAAGCTGTTCAAATTTCCTTCTCCTAGACTGCTTATCATTTCAAGATTATAGAATCCACCACCCTACTTTTCATCCACAACTGAGGGGAGAAGAGATGAATTCATGTCTTTCTAAGAGCCTTAGCACAAAGTGAAATTCAGATAGCCTGGTCCAGGATTTGAACTCAGATTGCCTATTTCATTTCCTACAACAATAACTATTTTACTAAGTGTATTACTTGAGGTAGTTTAATGTCATATGCAGGACTCCTTTTTTTTTAGAAGTGGTCTTATCCCTCAGCATGAAGACAGAGTCAGTGTATCCAAAGCCCTGCAAAAGTAAATTCAGCAGAGAACTGGATTCGTCGTGAGACTACATCTTAATCCTCTAGGCTATCAAAGCTGTTATAAATATGTCCAATAATAAAAATACCTATTTACCCAATACCTCCACCATGAACAAGATGTGATACAATGTCAGTTTTTTAAATTATAAAAATATTTCAAGTTAAGGTATTGTTTCAAGATGTAACCATGTCAATACTATTGTATGGCTGCACCACTGGGACTTGGAGAAAAAGCTAGATGGAAACTACACAAAGATGTTGTATTCTGTTCTGAATAAATCCAGGAAATAGCATCCCACAAAACAGCAGCTTTACAACCATTTGTCTCCCATCTAAAAAACCAACTAAGATGAGCAAGACATGTGGGGCACTGCTAGGTAAACAGGGAAAAACTTATTAGTGACATTTCCTGTGGACTCCTACTTATGGACTCACCAGTGTTGGCCGACCAGCAATATACATCAGCTCTCTGATGGACACTGGATGCTATCAAGTGGACCAACCAATAAAGATGGCCAATATGGGTGGGTAGTGAGAGAGAGACAAGGGAATCCATGCTAATAACACAATTTGATCTGGATGATGATTATTATGTGGGAGTATTGTGTGGTGTTACTATGTGTTTCCATGGACAACTAAACAATGAGGTAAACTCATACGGCTTTATTTATCATAATAGCAGAATTACACTCAGTCAGAGTATGATGATGTATAACAAGAATTCTTTTGTTTCATTTCTGATGTTTTTTTAAAACAAAAACAGTGCATTCTATGGATGTTACCGTAGATGGAAACATATATACAAAGACCAATTCCGGTTTCTAAATTTGTTCCTGCTAAAATCTGCAGACAAACTGATGCTTTAAAATAAAGGCAAATAGTTGGTTAAAACTTGGATGTGATTTTGCCCTCCAGCTAAACGAGTCTTAACTGCAAATTACCTCCCTTTTGTCTGCTCATCACAAAGAGAAAACCTCTTTTGTTGAAAACTTCTGCTTGCTCTTTCTCTCCTCTCTACACAATATTGTCACACTATGAACAGACGTTGGTAACGATAGACAGACAGACGTGAAAACTGATTCTATTGTCAGTAAGTTTGTTTCACTCACTGTCAGGTGCAAATAAAAGTCATTCAGCTTCCAATCAAAAGAATGCTCCTTAGAAAAAAGAAAAACGAAAAAAAAAACAAAAAAAAACGACAATTACAAGTCAATATCATAACAGAGAATTTCATTTGCTATCAATTTGAGTCTGATGCTTTTGTTATATATTTTTTCCATCTCAATCCACACTCTCTGTTGTTCATCTTTCCCAGGTAACTAGCTTCTTTAATAAGAAAAAGGGGAAAAAATTTAAGAAAAAGAAAAGGAAAAAAGTGCCATTGATATTTGGTGAATAGTTGAAAGAGTCCCAGGACTGAAATTGAATCGGTTGTTTTTCTGAGATGGTATGGAATTCCATTTGTAACAGCAGAATAAGATCGTCTGTTTCATGTGATTGCATTCAGTATTTTTATTTAAAAGAAAATGAATGACAGGAATGTGACAGAGAAAATCTCAAATGTGAAATTGCTACCATTTTTAGCAGGGATCAAGAACCTTTCACTTTGTTTGAATTCTATCTTAAAACTTACAGTACTGCCCATGAATAAGTGACCATATTCCAGACTAAGCTTTTTAATTACAGTATTGCCCATAAAAAAGCATATATCAAACAATTTTTTGTATAAATTTAATTTTATTCTAAACCAAAGATAGAAGGATTTTATTATTGCTTGTGAAACATTATGCAATCAAAAAAGATATTAGGAATTATTTATGACCAAACACTACTGCACTGAACCTCTGTAACTAAAGATATGAATATGCAGCAGTCTAAAAATAAGTCCACTTTTTATATACATTTATGTGATTTTATTTTTGGATACCAAATTGAAATTTAGAAAAAGAAAGAAAAATCTTTTTCCTTTTATTGTAGATCACAGGTCTTTCTGTTTTGCATTTTAAGTAATCAAAAACATAACTCCAAAGTCTACTCTGACTTAGAGTGGTAATATATCCTTGGGTTGTATCTATGGCTCAAATAGATTTGTTTGCAAATTATTTTTATTAGAGAGGAGTACTTGATATCATATAACCCTGAGCAAAAAATATTTAGAAACAACACAAAACATGTAAATATAAATGTACAATATATGAAATTCCTTAACCTCAGAACATAAAATAATCCTAGACAGGTTGACATACTGTTAAAATCAATCAATCAATTCAGGTCATTTCATCACACCTGCAATTTAATTACGTAGCACATTTAGTGCCAAAGGTTGTTGTTTAGTATTTTTGTGACATCACCTTTTAAATGCCATGAGATATTAATTAACATTTTAAACATCAAACAATGCTAATTATATAACATCCCCAATCTGAAATTCACACTTTGTCTTCATTTTGTCTTCCATAATCTGCTGTGACTAATACCTGCTTTCAAGTAATGTTATTTAATCTCTGGGGTATCGACATTGTTCTCTTCTTGGCTTAAAAATGTCAGTGAAAAATAGAATGTTGGTGCTGAAGATACTAAGGGGACTATTGACTAATAGTTTCTTCTTTAAATATTTTTATGATAACCTGATCTGAGGAAGGGAAATGTTTAATCAACCATATTTGATTAACTGTGAGTTTCTATAAAGCCAAAAAGCAAAGAATAAAAAATAACCCTGGATAAAAAAAAATATTTTGGCAAGTAGAAAGAACATTTTCTTCTTTCTTCTTTTTCTTTTCTTTTGGCATACAAAAACAACAAAATTTATATTTACATTATTTGGTTGAGACTTTTTCATATAACCATTAAGCTACTCTGATTAAATCCAAAATTTTCGCTTGATTTCAGGGGCAGACTGAGAGGTCAGGGAATTGGGATATACCCAAGGGCCCAAACCACCAAGCAGCACAAATTGCAAAAGTTTCATCTTTTAAGTGGACTCAGTTAAAATCAATGTTTTATACCAAAAATATTTCAGTACTACAACCCTTTGCTGTTCTGTTAATAAAGTCTACTAAATATATTAATAAGATTACTCTCCACAGTACAGGAAATAAACACACATATAGATTACTTCTTCCTTTCTTTTTTTAGACAAGTAGCTGTTAAGAAATTTTTCTGATTAAAACTGTGTGTATGATCAAAAAGTACTGAGACAGAAGTTTTGAAACTTAAATAAAGATGTGTGGACAACTGAGCAATTTAAAGTGAGGCTATGTAGATATCTAGATGAATCACTGCTAAGTTGAAAAACTATTAGGAAGTCAATCTCAATGCTTTTTGAACAAGATGTTTTTAGCCAAACATTGGATTGTGCAATTACTGTACCTTTGATACTCACCATACAGCTCAATTCAAATTTTTCTTGTTTCCTTAACAGGAAATTCATCTCAATAGTAAGATTTGGGGGTGTGAAAGGCATTAAAAGAAATACATTGGTGAAGAGTCAAACAATATTAAAAGAGGAATTTCAGAGGTACTTTGACCAATTGGATACTCACTGGAATATGTGAGTTGAATGCCAAGGGGACATCTCTGAAGAAATCAATATTTCACTCATTGTTTATTTTTGCCTTGGTAAATAAAGTTTCAGTCTACATATACAAAAGATGAACCTCATTCTGGTCAAAATGTCACTTTAAGAACAGGAGAACATTTGACAAAAGTGAAAATTTATCAAATCAGATTGATGTTTGATAGTGAAAATGATTGGCGAGGAATTGATCAGCTAATTTTTGGTTAATGTTGCCAACCTGAAAAACCAAAGACAATAATCTGCGTAATCATTTTATAGACATAAAAATGCAAAAAAAAGATTTTGACTGAAAAAAATATTCCTGAGATACCACATAACCTCTTACTATCTTGATCTGAACTTTTTGGGGACTGTTGAGAAGTTGTGATGAAATGAATGAAACCAGTGTCAACTGAAAACTTCCAGCTCTATTTTCAGGAATATAAAGAATGTATTTGCTGGTGTGATGCTTCCAAAGTGAACAATTTTGAATAAAATGAATTGATTTATAATTAAGTCCCTAATAAAAAAAATTTAGAAAAGCAGGATCATTATTTAATAGACTAACATCGTTGGTCATTTCAGTGAGTTACACTTTGCTTAACTAAGTTTGTACAGTATATGACACTTAAGAAAGGAAAAAAAAACATTTTGATAATATGACCCTTATCAAAAATTATGAAATTAGCACATGTAGATGTTCACTTGAGTTTTTTTTTATTTTAGCAGTAAATAAACTAATAACAGATAGGATGAAAAATGTTTTTTTCTTTAATAGCTGAACATTTTGGCTTCATAAAATATGTCATAAAAAAATTTGCTTAAATCATTTACTGCTATAATTTCTTCCCAGCTATGCATATAAAAATATTATGGAAAATAGAGAGAAAAATATGATGGAATAACCCATCAGCAGGGAAAATATAATGGAATAATTCAACAGTGGGGAAAAATATAATGGAATAACTCAACAGTGGGGAAAATAGATTGGAATAACCCATCAGTGGGGAAAATATAATTGAATAACCCTGTTGTAAGGAAAATACTATGGAATAACCCAAAAGTGGGAAAAATATAATGTAATTACTCGACAGTGAGGAAAATATTATGGAAGAACCCAACTGTGAGGAAAACATTATGGAAGTCTTCACAAAGTGAGTTGGTCAAGCATGCACAAATATGAAAAATGGTGGATAAGAAAGAAGTATTCAGTTTTGAGCGAAAATTTGTCTTCTATGGATTTGTGTTCTGGTTTTTCAGTGTTGGACCAGCAAGGTAGAGACTCATTTGGTAACAATTAGGAAAACAAAAGTGTCACATAAAGATAAAAATAAGTTAATAAGTTCTTTTTCATATCATGAAAGATTTTTGTTTGGTTTGGGTTCTTTGTTTAATGGCATATCAACCTTTAAAGGTTATTTAATGTGAAAGCCATCCTTGAAGAAGGATAGTTGTGGTACTCTTCAACTCATAGCTGGGAGGATAAGGGAGTTCATGCCTTTCCTAACTGTAACAGTCTGAAAGTGAACATAATAGAATGACTGAAGTTTGATCTCACTGACTATGATGTCACAGTCCTGCACATTAGCCACTCCACCACAGAGACTCTCCATTTTCATTTAATCCTGGCTTCCTTGACAAAATAGAAGATAGTCAATAAAGCCCTAGATTACTTTCTGCCCATCTTTTTTTTCTTTAGCTGATTCATAAGAAAAGAAAAATGATGTTTTCTTAAAGCACCAAAATGACATCCATTTTCTTTGATTGTCAGGTACCAAATAGATAACAAATAAACAAATAATCAAATTTTGATTACATCTATTAAAAGACTTGGCTTTGAAAATGACACTGCTTTCTTTGACTTCCCAGATTCCAATATATATATATATATATATATATATATAAGGATATAATGCAATAATGAATAATTACAGTAGAATATTCAAGCCCTAGTGAAGTAAGATAGTAATTTGCTAAAAATTGATTGATACGTGAAAACAAAAAAATAACATTTGTCTTTTCTCAAAAGTGGTTTGCAAAAACACTGGAAGTATGGTATTTAACCCCTTTTCATGATGCTGGAATGTGAAACAAGGTTAGTTTAAAGTGAAGACCCCACTGAAAACAAACTTCCCACGGAATCCAGAAAGCATGGTGGCTGTATATGTCGAAGTTCTATTGTATAGACAGATGGTCACCATTCAGATGAGTTACACACAGAAGTGGACTCCCAGAACTGAGGAAGGGAAAAAGTCTTATGGCCACCAGGGCATTCCATCATGCGCACGTGCTTGAGTCTATTCCCTGGGCAGCGATTGGTTGCTAACCCAGGAGTGGCTATATCAGCGTAAATATATACCGGCCTGTTTAGTGTGGTCCGTCTTATTTTTTGTCTGCCAGCTGGACACTAGTCTGGGACTGCCGAGATGGTAAGTGTTGTTATTTTAGTTGTTTGTTAGAGCTGTGACTTCTACAGTATATATATACTTATATACCTATATACATAAATAAATTAATGATAAAGTTTGTTATATTTATGAGGGGGATCTGAAAAGTTCATATGATATTGATGACTTTTATTTACCATGAGGATCCAAGCACTGCAACACTGACAGAAGAAATAGAGGGACTATGTAAAAAATAAACCTTATATTCCATGAGAGTATCTTGGTCTGTATATGAACTTTTCAGCCAACCTTTGTATAAATAAAAAGTGTTCAATATCAGTGATAAAGCATATATAACAAAGTAAAGATAATGTAGAGTCAACAGTGCTTGTTGACTGTTTGATGATCTCATAGGAGAGAAACTGATCATTACTAAACACAATTGATGACTTCCAGCATTTTGTGCAAGTCATCTTTATAAATATCTTCTTGAATACATATAACTTAATTTGACCAAAAATTTGGCAACATTCTCAAACTCAGTTGCATCTAATTGCACCTGGTTCCAGGCAATAATAAACACATGTCAGCCATTTTGAAGATAGAGTTTCATTGCCATCATTCCAATTTTAATGCATCATGAGGTGCAAAACATTTTTGAGCAACAATAACAAGGCAAACATTTTTCAAATGCTTCATTTAAGTAAAACATTAGAAATTGCCAAATTCCTTGCAAGAGACCATTTGTAGTGAAATGGCCATCCCCATCTACCAGTGACCTTAATGACCAGTGGACAACAAAAGTCAATCACTGGAATTCTCACGGTAGATATGAGAAATGATCAGACACAAGTGTTGGGGATTTTTTAAAATGGTCAGGCAGTTAGTGAGTTACTGATAGATAAGTAAGGACTTAAACTTTGGATACTAGTGAATTCTTTCTGTTGAAAGTAGGCTACATTTTCTTACACAAAGGGTTTTTCTTTCATCAACTTGAGAATACCATTACATGTCTCTGTTTTAATGAGGTCCAACACCACTAATAAAGAGAGCAGTATTTTTTCTGTGACCACTCGTGTGACTTTTTTCCTTTTCCAATGAACTAGTCATTGTCACGATCTCCATCAACTTTCATCAAGACCCTGCAATACCACACCATTGTCCGATCAAGAAATTTGTTACAAACCTGGCTGTGTACAGTGTTTGATATGACAAGAGGGGAAATATGGAAATCTTTGACTTTCACTCAGTAAATGCAAACCTGATCAAAAAGTAAGATGTACCAACACCCTCTTAAGATTAGTAAAGAGTTATTGATAGCCACTCAGCTTCTGCAAACATCAGGATATCATATACTGAAGATTTGAGTAATTTACACGAAAGAAATTATTCACCTTCCTTTAAAGTTGAATCAGCTCATTAAACATGTCAGCTAGGCCATACTGTAAATAAAACTGTATATTAAAATAACATATAAAACTGAAATTCCAGAAAGCACTGTTCATGGATGAGTTTTTATATTTATCCAACCCCTCCACCTCAAGCAGGATATGGCACAAGGTAATTTTTGAAGTAGAGTAAGGCTGCTTTGAATTCAGAGTTTTTCCTTCTCATAGGCTGGTTGCCATACCAATGTAAAAGAGCCCAGTCTGCTCTACTATTTACTCATAGCATGGAAGAGAATAGACAGATTCACACCTTTCCTAAGGGTATTAGTGCAAAGTGAAAGCTGGATGAGACTACTTATATGAATAGACCTGAACATGTTGAGCAAACTATCAAATCAAATATTCTAATAAAACATTATATAAATATATATATATATATATCTTTAAGCAACACCAACATCACTGGGAGGATGTAACACAGGGTCAATTTTTGGGTAGAATACTGCTCGTTTGAATTTAGAATTTTCCTTCTCCTAGAGTGGTTGCCATACCAATTTAAAGAACCCAATTTGTCTAGTTATCTATATTTAAATGATGGGAGAAGAGACGGATTCATTCTTTTCCCAAGGGCATTCGCATGAACTGAAAAACTAACAGCCTCGTTCTAGATTTCAACTCAGTTTGCCAATTTTACTTCCTACAACATTAACCATTACATGTTTCCATGTATGAAAAGAAACCAATATGGATCAGACTACAGCAAAGGATATCATTGAAGGATATCATTGAAGGATATCAAACAACAAAAATCATAGTGAGTAGGAGACATAGCTAGAAGGAAGGGTACAGATGAGGCAAAAGTTTAGTAGAATGATCCCCAAGAAATAACAAGAAGTGAAGAAATAAGGATGAGATTATAATAAAGCTTGATACTTAGACATGACAGCAGCTAGCAAGGTCATCACAGAAGGAGTTGAAAAAATCCTTTGTGCATTAGTAAACTCAAAATGGCTGCCTGCTACTGTAGATAATAATGGTGATATCTTAAGATAATCTGAAATTATCATTGTTCTTATTATGAAAGGTTATTTTTATGATGATTAAACTCAGAATTAACAAGGGATTTGAACCAAGATTAATTAAAATAATGTTTTTTTTCTTTGTATAGCCCAATCAGGAAAGGGTTAAATTAGAAAAGTCGACGCTTTGAAACTTTTGAGTTTCATAAAGTGATGTTGCTTCAAACACAATTAGATAATTGATTATAAATTATATTACATTCTTCAGTCTTTGACTGAGACAAGCAAAATCAATAATCAATCAGATATCTAGATGATCCACCTTTTACAAACTTCCATTAGCTTAAGTCTAAGAAATGTCTACGATTCCCAGACGTTTTTTGGTTTTATTTTAGAAATACTGGCACTGATGTCAAATTAAATTTTACCTCATACATTAAGAACTTATAAAGATCTAATATTTGATTCATCTCATATCTTTGATACACTTTTGAAAAATAATTAACAGCCTCAAAAGTTTAAGCATTACATATTCTAAGTTTAGACATAAAAAATTTTCTAACCACATTCTTGGTTGTATTGTGTTAAGTTACTAAGGTTTGTTTGTCTCTTGATTGTACAATAAAGGGC
Organism: Sepioteuthis lessoniana; assembly: GCA_963585895.1. Lineage (NCBI taxonomy): Eukaryota > Metazoa > Mollusca > Cephalopoda > Myopsida > Loliginidae > Sepioteuthis > Sepioteuthis lessoniana. Next base: position 49,785,875 of record OY757909.1, read on the forward strand.
CAGATTTAATGTGAGGTTTATACATGAAAAAGTTCAAGTAGAGTCAAAAGTTTTTGAATCCCCCACAGACTGGAGTACAAAAGCATCTTTGCAACACACAACCTTTTAGTGCAATTAGGAGGTTCTGCATTGGAGTTGTAAATCTTCAGGAATCAGTCAATGGTTAATTTGTGCCATGTCCTAATTTTTGGTAATCCTAATCAAAAAGATTGCAAATTTATGTCACACCCATCCAAGTTTTCTAATAAGAGACTTGGGTGGGCAAATAATCAATTTTTGTTTTTTACTTTTCGTGTATGTATAAAAACCATTTATAAACATCTTCAAAAACTATTCTTTTTCATAAAATCTACAATATATAACGGAATCATTTTAAGCAATTGTTATTAGTTTTGCTCTTATCATTCTTATCTAAAAAAAAAAAAAAGACAGGAATAATCAATGTAGATTTACACTAAATTTTGTTGAATGATTTTAAAAAAGGCAAACCAACTTTCAGTGATTAAAGTTTATTGTATTTACTCTGAACCTCTCTGCATGAACAGAACATGACACAAGGTCAATTTTTCAGCAGAGTTTAACAGGTTTTTCTTCTCCTAGACTGGTTGCCATACCAAGGTTAAAGAGCCCAGTCTGGCCTACTCATAACTGTATTGATACCTTTCCCAATGGTATGTGTACTATGGGAAATACAATTAACCTCATCCAGGATTTGATATTGGGTTTTAGGGTTCATTTTCCATGATGGTAACCATTATATCATGAGTGCATCTATTTATTTACTACATAATGGTAATTTCTTCTTCTATGGGAAGTAGAACATTACATATGAAAATAATGGACTTTTTTATTTGTGAAGAAAGAATAATCATGACTATCCACTTATGACCTTCCATGTTTTAAGAGAGACAATAAATTCCTGATTCCTATACCCCAGAGTTAAATAAGTCAATTCAAAGCAGTAGAATTTATCAGTTTCATATTTCATAGATTCATCAAGATTCCAAATTAATAAAAAAAAGAAAAGAAATACATACATTTTCATATGAAATGGAGATACTTAATTGAAACAGCATAAATAAAAGATAAGTGCTGGTGATTTTTAGGGAACAAAAATGTAAAAATGTAATAAAATTACGAGTTATCTTCTAGACGGGCTATGTACCCGGATGTAGCAGAGGCAGAGGGTAGGGGGAGAAAGCAGGACTTGAGCATGTGACTTGGGAACAGAGAGAGGGAGAAGCAACTAGGGTCTGCACGAGGCGATACGAGGCTAAACGACATCCTGGTAACTGAGGGTGTTAGCAGACCACTCAACTCTACAACCAGAACCCAGAAAACAATTTTGAGCCCTACAAAGCCAAACTCCCACAACTCTCTTAAAACCGTCTTAAATACAACCAGAAAATATACAGAAAGTCAACAGGACATTCATAAACCACAGATAAGTGTATTATAATTTTAACTTTGTTTACTTAAAGACTATTGACAGCTAAAGGAATATGCTTTAGCAACTCTTTTGCACTTCTTATATAAACATATTTAAATGTCTTACTGCATTGCTTATTCTTTCTTTGGAGGTGTTGTTAAATTTCCCATAAAATAGATATCAGAAAATTAATATTTGAAGTTCTTAAACAGGTCTTAGATGAGTTATAAGTTGTTCAAAATGTTTTTTTTCAGACATCCCCAAATAAAATAACACAAAAATAAAAAAACAAACAAGTAGATGAAGCCTAACAAGCCATTGTCTGGTAACTAAGAAAGTTAATGGTCATCAGCCGTTGGTCAAGCAAATTTCTGATTTTCTAAAATGACAACTTATCATAATACGCTAATTAATTTGAATTGATGTTCTCATCTTGGTTGTTATTATTACAATTTTTTAGCCATTGGGCTCTTCAGCCTTTTTAAAGTATTTTGCAACCTTCTTTGCATTTTGAACCCAACACTATAAGCAGTCCACAGAACTAAATTCTTCTCCATCCCATTGGCTGGGCTTAAGATATGTTGACTTGAGAGGGGTAAGACTCCCACACTACAAAAAAGGATGTTTTATGCATGATATTAAACTACATCAGGTGGTGAGGCTTCAGTTCTGGAGCTTTGGGGATTGTGGTGTACCCCTTAATTGCCACTACTCCCAGATTCACTTTGACCTGGATTGGTAGTATCTGAGAGGATCCCATCTATTATTCCAATAGAGCTGTTTGAAAATTATTATTGAGTAGGAATATGTGAAACCATATAACTGTGTGCAAACAAATGATTATTATTAAATAAGTTACTTTAAACATAAAATTGTGTATGAATTATTAACATTAGATAGAAATACAAAAACCCCATAAAACTGTAAGAAAATTATTTCTATTTGTCAAGAATACTTGATACCAAATAACTTTGACAAACAAATGATAAAACAAAAACATTTGATTTAGAAAACTTCACTTATGGTTACAGTACAACCTGTACAAATGAATCAAATATTAGCATTGAATAATCCATAGGTGTTGATATACCTCTAAAAAATAACCCAAACCAAATCTAAACTGAGCTCATTTTTTTTACTATTTTGGTGATATTTCATACAAGATGGGATCAAAATGTAACAAGACCGTATCTTTAAAACTTAGATTTAAAATTTAAATGAAGATGTGAACAAAGCTGAGAAACTTATGTAATAAAGTGATGATGTCTAGATATCTAGACAAAGCCTAGACAAATTAATATCAATTTTCAAAATATTCTGATTAACAGTATCAATTCCTTTTGACCAGCTGATTTTGGTGAAACACAGGATTGTGTCAGTATAACACTCTCCCAACTCAACTGACGTAGTTTTGTGTGACTTTTTCTTGTTTCCTAAACTGGAAATCCATCTCAACCTAATCTTGGGTTTGGACATGGTCTGTTTAGACGTGGGAGTATAGAATTTATGAGCATTTTTCTGATTATAGAAAATTAAACTCTCCAGATGAAGAAGGCCATAATTCTAAGTTGTTTTTTTCCTTTTAATACTAGGGTGAGTTAAAAGTTTTGCAATATTTTGATAATATATGCTATTTTGCAGCACATATATCCTGTGAATGAAGCAATTAAAGACCTGATAGGTACCCACTGTGGTTGGCAGTATTTTGGTAGTTGGTGCTCTGGCACATTGTGCATTGCTTCCTTCAATGTTTGATTTGAAAGCTCCAAAGATGAACATGCAAGGTAGCCTAATTTGGGAACTTATGCTTAGTGAGTTCAAACTAGGCCATAACACTGTTGAAGTAACCAAAAACATTTGTTGGGCAAAAGTTGAAGGCACAGTTGATTACAGGACTGTAAACAGATAATTAAGGAAATTCTGCAAGAACCTTGATGATCAGGTAAGATCAGGTAAGCTTAAAGCTATGGATTCCAAAGCTGTGCTTCAAGCCATAAAAACAAATCAGGCAAATATTACGTGGTGCATTCAATGAGTTTACAGACTTTTTTTGTACAGGCATTTAGAATTGTCATAGAATTCAGTATGTTATTGCTATACATCTTATGAGATGACTGACTAACTTTTATGATTTCAGATTCAAATGAGCAGCTACAGCAGCAATTGGAATACACCCTACTAAAGCCTGATTGTCAGAGCTGGTGAATTTAAAAAATGCAATCTGGACGTGAGGACACTTTAAAAGAATGATATGCAATAAAATTCTGTTTTAAACTTGGAAAAAGTGCCACAGAAACGTATGGAATACTTCAGACTGCTTTTCGGCCATCTTGCATGAATCAAGCATCAGTTTTTGAGTGGCATAAGAGATTCAAGGAAGGCAGGGAGTCTGTGAGGGATGATGAGAGGTGTGGGAGGAGTAAGGAAGTCAATACACCAGAGTTGATTGGGCAAAGAGTTAGGGTTAGGGTTAGGGTTACTATGTTGAGGTTTTAAGTGAGTTCAGGAAGAGATTCTGTCGGAAGAGGCCAGCACTATTCAAATCGAGTCAGTGGCATTTCCACCAGGACAATACACCAGTCAACAATTCCATCCTTGTCACAGACTATTTGACCAAGATGTGCATCAAGACAGTTCCTCAGCCTCCCTATAGTCGAGACCTTGCTCCCTGTGACTTTTGGTTATTCCATAAGCACAGAGGCTGTTGTTATGAGTCTATCAAAGAGATGAAAGAGGCTGTGGTGAAGGTCATTGACACACTCACACAAGAGAACTTCCATGGGGCGTTCCAGAAGTTGTTGGAATGGTACAACAAGTGCATTGCAGCCGGAGGAGATTACTTCGAAGGGGACTAGAGTTTCATGTGTGTGCTATCAATAAAAGTGCCCATATGAAAAAAGTCTGGAAACTTATTTAATGATCCTTGTACTTGGAGAGTATCTAAAGAGCTTGACATCTCATAGTCCAGTCTCACAATCTCTGCAAAAAGATCTGGAGCCGCCAAATTGAACTTCACATTACCAAAGTATTAGAACATTTTTAAATCACCCAAATAAAAGAAGAGCCTAAACAAATTTTCCTTTCATGTATACCTTCATTATTTACTGTGCTGCCATTATTCAAAGCAAACTATCCCCCTTTGTCATTTGCTAAAATTCTGATTCAACAAAATCCACAAGACCCAGTTGCATAAAAATAAAGCAATGATCCTTGTTAGAAAACTGTTTTTGGCTTCTGACAGTTCCTATTTATTCAATTGTAACCTCTTGTTGTAAGGCTACCCAATCCACAGCATCACCATAACTACAGTCAAATTTAACTGCGCCTATCTTATTCCCTGTCACTGAATCTCACCCAGAAATTCTTACTGAAATAATGATTCCATATAATATGCTTAGGTGGGAGGAAAATGGCTTATCTCTTTTCAAAGCTCGACTTAGTCATGAGACCTTCATCAAAATGATGATAATAAAACCCATTAAAGCAATAAGAATCCTTAGAATTATTGCACTCTGTGATGAAGTAGGATGACATCTGCTCATTTTGATGATGGAAATTCTATTAGGTAACGACTTACTGATGAGGTTTGCTCCTCACCTTTTTTCTGATTAAAAAGATACAAGTAAAAAAAAAATTCTTCTCCCTCAAAAAACAAAAACAAAATAGAACCGATATAAGACTCTAACGGGTTGTTTTTCTTGTTAAGGAGATTGCTCTATTGAAAAGTAAAAGCAAGGTAAATATATTTATGCAGGTAAACAGTTTACAGAAGAGGAAGTATCACTCTAATGCATGATGATCATTCTGAAACATGTTTCTTAAGCCATTGGATAGAGCAAGTTTTCAGCTACAAAACAATATTCTTGCACGTAGTCACTCCCATTGATTAGACATTAGAATGAATGAAAGTTTTGATATGGTAATTTACTAAGCTTAGCTTAGTTGTGGCACAAGGGCAGCAGTATGGATCATACAATAAGAATGAAACTTACTAATAATGGTCTGCTAATCCAGCTTGCTAACCATTGTACAATGCGAAGTACCCAAAAGTTTTCATATGAGAGTCATTCAGTAAATAAGGAAAAGTTTTTTGAAAAAAGCAAAATAATTTTTTTCACGATATTTTTCTATAAATGTAAATTCTGCATTGTTTGAAACTGGGTTATAATAAAAATTATTTCAATCTTGCAAAAATATTTGTTTTGAAGTTATTAAAAATGGTGGTAAATCAAAGAGAGATGTCCAAGCTTAAACAGAATCCTGCTGTGAAATTTTTGCTGGCTGAGAAGTACAAACCATGTGAAATTTCCAGAAGAATGTGTGATGTGTTAAAAGAATCATGTATTAGTCAAAGAAATGTTTATAAATCATCTAAACCAGAGTTTAAAGAAAGTCCATGGTGAAGAATCACACTGACTGTTCAGTAAAGAAACAGTTCCAGGTGCTGCAATGGTCAGTAAAAAAGGTCATACTGAAAGTCTTCTGGGATATCAAAGGATCAATCACTGTTGATTTCCTTGAAAAAGTGGCAACTGTAAATGAGTGTCAACTTCATTGCCAAAATTCACCTTATTTATTGAATAACTCTTGTATATTTCTTTGATGATTGCAATGCATTTTTATCATAAAGAAATTTCCAATAAAATCTGATATACTATATGTTAAGTCATTAGAATTAATGCAAGTTTTGATATTTGTTTAATGATTCTATTGTATTTCTGTTGTAAATTATTTGCAATGCATTTCTATAGTAAAATAATTAGCAATCGATTTCTGGATTAATTTTCTATTATTTCCTATATATGCTTTTAGTATTTGCTTTGTTGTTTATTCACTGGAATGAATTAAAGTTTTTATATATGAGACATAATCACCCAAATATGAGATATGCACCAAAAGTAAAGGATCTTATTCATTTTCACTAGAACTATAACAGATACAGGAACCACAATAGCAATAGTGAATAGAGTGAGTGTTCAGCTACAAAATACTATTTTTCAACAGTCATTACCATTAGATATACATTTTTGTCATTAATGAACAAGAATTTGCATGCCATACTTTTAGAGGATAACTATGAAAGTATGGTGGTATTACAGTAGATGTTGAACCTTCCTGCCTGCAATCCATAGTTTTTTGCTTCTTTACCTTCTTACAGATTGTAACTGAGTGTCAGTCTGGTAGAAACTAGAGGTGTGTCACTGAATTCTTTGGTGCTGGAAAAATTGCACCCTTTGACATTTATTAATGTTTACTGGACATTTATACAGATCAAACAATGGCTGTGAGCACAGTTAGGTGATATGAAATATGTTTCAGCTTTGGTGACAGAGGTGCGAATGTCTAGCTGTCAACTTGTGAAATGATGAGTATCTTAGTCATCTGTAGGATGCAGATTTTTATGAGTGTGGCTCTTGTTCATAGCTGTCAAAAATGCATAGCCATATAATGATAATTGTATGGAAGAATAAAGTTCTGTAGTTGAAAATTTGCTTTATCTAATGGTGGTACTGAGTTCCTTATAGCTATTGTTGGTTAGTTGGTTGGTTGTTTGGGTTTTATGGCATATCAACCTTTGTAGGTTATTAAATGTTTAATATAAGATTTCTAAATAAATACTTAGATAAAATTTTTAGATCAGCGGGTTCTCATTTGTTTTCACAGGATTAACCGGTTTCAATTGATCATATTTTTGGTACAACCCTCTCTTTCGCAAGAAGGTTGCTTTGGTTTTGTTTGCTTTTATGGCATATCAACCATTTTAGGTTATTTAATGCCAAATCAATTTTACACATATAAACTGTTCCATTTCAAACAGTATAATTTAGTGCAGTTTCTATTTACATTCAGTAAAATGTAAAAACAGTTCTATTTCAAACAATTTGTTGCTATTGTAGTTTCCACTGAAATAAATTGGAGTCATTACTTTTGGAGTGAATCTCTTTCCTGTGGGGGGCATGGAAGATCTTATTCATTTACTGCTGAAAACTTTCAAATTAAAAAAAAAACTTGTTCTATCTAATGGTATTGTTGTGTTCTATGAATCGGTTATAGTTTTCAAGGAACTTACATGATATTCCACACATTCATTTGACATTTTAACACACTTGGAATATTGTTTCTAAAGTTTATTTTATACTTGGAAAAAAATTTAATTATGATTAAAAAAAAACATAATTCTTTTTTTTTTGTTGAGTACCCTCTTCAATTTACTTATTCATTTCTGATTTTGTATCCAAGTCATACACATTTTTTGATTTTTATTATTAATTTTATTATCAATTTTTTATTATTTTTATTATCAAATTAAAAAAAAATTATTGGGGTTGGGAGTTCCTGTGGTGTAAAGTTGAAAGTGCCGGACTATGGCCTAAAAGTAAATTTGACCTTCAATCATATTATTAGGATCACTTTCAGACTAATATTCTTAGGAATGGTATTACCTGCCTTACCCTACCAGCTATGGGTTAAATAGTATTGTTGCTGTTCTTCAGCAAGGATGACTTTAGCATTGAATAACCCATGAGGATTGATATGCCATGGAAACCAAACCAAGCCATTATTTTTATAATCAATTTTTTATTATTCTTATTATTTATTTTGAATTGATATTTTTATTATCAATTTTTATTATTTTTTAATTTAAAAAAAAAGTTATTTCAGAGCATTAATAGGGAAATGAATAATATTAAATAAATAAATGTAATTTCCTTATATATTTCACTAAGTTTTCTTTATCTATAAGGAAACTTTATATACGTCCATTTGGCAAAGTCATTGTGGTTTCAAATTCATGGAAGAGTTAAACATCAAAGGAAGCAAATAAAAGCAATATGTATAATTAATCCTTTAATTAAGTGGTTAATCGTTATTTCTTATTTTATTTATTCTTTAGTAATTAATAACAAATACCAAACCCCAACCCCTTAAAAAAATATACTTTGCTTTTTTTTTTCTTGAACTTTACCTCTTTTTTTTGCCTTCAACAGTAATTCAAAACTTTACCATTTTTCAATATTTTCCATTCCCTTTTTTCTTACTTAACTATATACAGTGTCTCTTTTCTCACTTTCATCTTTTGACCTCCACCTCAACTCTTCATCCTCTGACTTAATCTGGGAAGACATTTGTTATTTCTAAAGTTAAAATGAAACCTCTGAAAGAAAATAAATCTTACTTTGTTTGAGCATCATAAAAAAAAGAGAAAGAAGAAAAAAAAGGGATATTTGTTGTTGTTGTTGTCGGAAGATGCTATTAACATTGATTTATTGTCATCATTACAACCCTGGTTTCTGTCAGATCATCAAAATTAAGCAACAATGAGCCTGTTCAGTATTTAAATGGGTGACCACTTAAGCAGCTTGTAGCCAGTGTGTCAGACTTAGTAAATAACGAGTCATACTAAAAGCAATAGTTCTTATTGGATCAGAAGGTTTAAGCACCAATGATCCTGTTCAGTACATAAATGGGTGACTATTTAGGAACAGCAGGTACAATAAAAATCCTGAACCCTATATATCAGACTATGCAAAACCAAGTAAATTCTAAAGAATTCATTTAACTTAAGAAATCTAGGTTAAATTATTGCTTCCCCTAACAGTACACCAATATAAAAAAAAATTAAATCTGTATCTCAATATCTCAAGGTGCCATTAAGAAAAATGATGATGGCTGTTAGGGTATTATTATACAGCAGAGGTTTTTCATTGCCTAATGTTTAATTTAGGACAATATTTTTATAAGTTTATTTCTTTCAGCACTGATATTGATGAGAATTTGAAATCGATCCCTTTTTCATCAATTCACACAAATGCCCTTTGGAAAGGCTTGAATCTGTCTGAATTATTTCCAGTTATAGATTAGTAGTAAGGCAGACAGGATTATTTAGCCTTGGTCAGGCAACCAATTTAGAAGGAATACTCTGAATTCAAACCAACTTTACTCCACAAAAAAATTGACACTGTGTCCCATCCTGCTCATGGTGGAGGGGTTGAATAAATACATTCATCTCTTTCTCTTTGGTACTAAAGCTTGAAAGTCACCACAGAATTTCTTTGTCTTAAAAACTGTCATGTATATTTCTTGCCACTTGAACCGTTGCACATGATTAGAAATTAATAATTAACATTGTCTCCGCAAAGAATGATTTTTAAATCAACAGAACACTTTATGCCAGTCCAAGTGCCTAACACTAAATCAAAGTTTGTGAGTTCAGTTTTTTAATCTATAATTGTTGTTGCAGCATTTGGTAAAATATCTTGAAAGCAATGAATTAATCATACAGCAAGCAAATAAGTTCTTTAAAACATTCTTCTTAAGATCTTTATTGACAAAATTAAACTTGAGTAAAAGAAAACTTTTGATAAAATTAGCCATAAAAAATGCATGAAAATTTAAATGCAACAAAACAAAGTACCTGCCACTTTCTCAATTCAATCTTGTACAAAGTAGGTCAGTTGAGAATATTGATATCCATTTATCTATCCATCTACATATATATATATATATATATATATATATATATATATATATATATATATATATATATATATATGTTAGGATAGTATTGGCTGAGAATCAAAAATGCTTGTTGATTGTCAAGACTTGGGCTAATGATTGCATAGATCTTACTTAAATACTGCATCAGAATATATATCTAATTAAATACTGCATCAGAATATATATCTGATTAAATACTGCAACTGAATATATATCTAATTAAAAGTCAGTAAAATACAGCTGGCTTTAAAAGTGTGGATAGGTGTTCACCTGAAGATCTAGTGCATAAAACTGTCTTATTTTATTTTGTTTTATCTTATAATTGAAATATTCTAATATTAATCTGCATTTTTGTGCATAGAGCAATGTATTTTTACTGTTTTTGATAGTTTTTAGTGGTAAGTCATAATCATATTAGTTCAAATAATATAGACACATGACTGCATATGTCAGAAACTGACCCTCAACAAGTGCCATTAATTTTGTGTCAATGCTATTCAAACTTAGATCTTCATAGAATCTATTACTGATGCTGAGAACTCTTTATTTATAAATATATAAAACAATGTAACTATATAATCAATGTATAATGAAATGCATGTAGTATAATACTTACTGCTGTAGAAAAGAGACACAGCAATCAAAGTTTAAATCCTGAATGAGACTGATTGCATTTCACAAAGTGTTGATATTCTTGGGAAAGGTATGAATCCAACTATTTTCCCTCCAGCAATGGGTAATTAGTAGAGTAGACAAGGCTCTTGAACCTTGTAATGGCAACCACTCTAGGAGAAGGAAAACCTATTAAACTCCACTTAAATATTGAACTTATGTCAAATCCTGCTTAGATGGAAGGATTGGGTAAATACATATGAATGTATTCGTAACTGCGTTAAAAGATTGTGTTTATTTACTGAGAGAGTGCTTGATATTTTGGATATAACATATAATAGGCATATAAATTAGATTACATATAAATTAAAACTGCCTATTGCAACTATTTGTTTCATATTTCATAATCATCTGGCAAGATTACATTTTGAAAAATCTTACAAGTGTTACAAAATTGTGGCACATAGAAAATATGAAATATAAAACAGAATCCACTTTACACAACGGAAACTTTGTATAACAATAGACTGAAAGATATCTTCAAAAAAGTTTCTATGTGAATCATAATATACTAAAAAGCTTGAAATTCTCTATTTAATTTGAATTTGCCCACAATATCATAGATGACAGGAAAAAAACACATAAAAACACCATTATATAACAACATACCAAAGCAATTTTTGGGGCTGCAGAATACACCAACTGCATCACGGCAGAAGGGTAAGATTCCCACAGTGAGTGTCCTGGATATGACACTAAACAATCTGAAGGTGAAGCTCCAGTAATGCCGGAGCTTTAGAGAATGCTGCGTACCCCCTCATTGCCATTGCTCCCAGGTCCACTCTGGCCCAGAGTGATAGCACCTGATAGTACTATCTATGGGTTAAATGGAACTGTTTGACATTCAAACTGTGTACTTAGGCTAAACTGAATTGTTTGAAATAGAACTGTTTTAGATTTAACTGTATGTAAACAAACGATTGATGTCTAATTGAATTGTTTGTGATACATAACATTACTTGAAAACATTAAATTGTGTGCTAACAAATTATTAATAGTAAATAGAATTATTTATATCAAATAAAAATAAGTAAAACCATTTAACTGTGTGAAAAAAATTAGCTCAGGCTTGTTTAAAAATGTTATCTACAAAACATGATTAGAAATCATATATTTAATATATATGTATAATAAGTATTTGGCATTAAATGACCTATAATGGTTGATATGCCATAAAATCAAACCAAACCAAAAACCAAAGCAATTTGTCCTTTGTTTAGAGGTAAAAAAATGGCTATCATTTCATTCCAAATATTTTTAGTTAAATAGTTCCTTTTCAGAGAGGCTAGATCTCCATGTTTTATAAAAAGAGAAAAAAACTATGATTATCTCCAAAAAATTAATTTCTTGAATACAGTAATTATTTGTGGATGATATGCACTTTTTCCAGATTTTTCTGTCCCAAATCTAAGAGTGTGTATTATACATTGTCATATGCATAACCATATTTGGGGAGCCATGATTGAAAGTAAATTATATCTGTAGTCCAAACTAAATAATATGTCACAAACACTTGTATTTTATGCTGCTACAGAGAAATAGACTCTAGAATGCATGTTTATTTATAATTTGTTTCTTTTACTGTGAACTTTAACCGGGACATTGGCCCAGCGGTTAGAGTGTTCGCCAATGGCCCGGGAGACCTGGGTTCAATCCCAGGTCGAGTCATACCAAAGACTTTAAAAATGGTACTTGATACCACCTTGCTTAACACTCAGCATTATAAGGTACGGTTCAAGGGTAAAGTGGAGCAATCCTGGGAATGGAGTAGCGCCCTCCCCTACACCTTGGTGTAGTAGCTATCGAAAAGGGAGCCTTCGGGTCACCCTCGACTATGGTCGCTAACTTTACTTTACTTACTGTGAACTTATTTTTGACAAAAGTCTGTTACTTTTTTGTATGAACAGGTCCTGGCCTTTGCTCCAAATAAAGTGTAAATTTCGGGTTTTGAAACATTATGTAAACTATATAATTTTTTTTATTCAATACAATACAAACACAATACAATAGAAAGTTCAACAAATGTTAAATTTAGTATAAATTTAGCTGCTACAAATTCCATATTATACATAAGAGATGTTTTTTCCAGAATTTCCAAGTTGAATGTTAGAGGTACATATCATACATCAATGCATGTTATACACAAGTAATTATGGTATCTTTATAAAGTCAGTCTCTAAACTCTAACTGGACATGTCTGAACCAGTCAGGATCATGAAATGAGGATAATGTTTAGAAAACTTTCTATGAAAAAAAGGTTTACTTTGTGCTTTAAATGTTGTTTAGCAAGATATCCCAAAATAGAAGATAACAGATGTGATAAATTTACAAAATATGCCATACTTGGTTACCCATTACTTTGAAGTTATATTAGGTTACATATCTCTTACACACATTGAACTTGTATTAACACATCTGGTGTTGTGCATATAATAGTATGTTGATTGCACATTTCTTTGGGTGATTTCCTGTTTCATAATTTTTATCTTATTTCATCCTGATACACCAAAGCCTTCAAGCATCCTTTAAAGTAAAAATCAAGAGGGCTGAGATTTAGGGACTGTGGAGGTCACTCCACCAGACCACAACAACTTAACCAGGAGGAAGTTTATGGATTTATGTGAGGGTTTTGTATGATAGGAAATTGTTTTAAGTGAAGAATATTTGAATCCGAGCATTACTAATAACATTCACGGGCAAAGGAATGCAGACTCAACGTATAAAGTAAAGTAAAGTTGGCGACTGTAGTCGAGGGTGACCAGAAGGCTCCCTTTTCAATAGCTACGACACCCAGGTGTAGGGGAGGGTACTACTCCTTTCCATGGATTGCCCCACTTTACCCTTGATACATACCTTATATTGCTGAGTGTTAAGCAAGGAGGTATCCAGTACCATTTTTTAAGTCTTTGGTATGACGTGACCTGAGATTGAACCCAGGTATCCCGGACCATTATAGCATATAACTAAAGTTAAATACCAACTGTTTCAACAGAAAGTTTTGATTAATTGGTTTTGATGGTACATCTACTCGTCTAAGATTATCTTATGCCTAGAGGTTAGGAAATAGCATTTATATTTACATATTTTATGAAACAGATCTATTTGACCAATAAATGGGATCCAAACAGGTACTACCACTCCAGGTCAGGGTGGACATGGGATTAATGACAATAAAGGGATACTCTACATTCCCCAGATCTCAAGATCTGGAGCCTCACCATCAGATGCTGTTTAATATTATACTCAGGACAATCCTTTTTTGGGAGAGCATGTCTTACCCCTCTGGAAGGGGATACAACCAGCATATTCTAAGTCTTGCCAATTGGGCAGACATCAATTTAACCCATAGATGGCATGCTATTAGTTACTATCACTTCAGGTCAGAGTGGGCCTGGGAGTAAAGACATTGCCCAGATCTGCAGGATATCAGATGCTGTTTTGTATTATACAAAGATCCCCCCATTTAGGGGTTCTCTACCCTTCTTTAGGGGATACAGTCAGCATATTCTGAGTCTTAGGGAGCAGAGTGAGAAAGTTTTGAATTGTCACAGAAATAACAATAGAGTTATAAAAGCTGATATGTTATATTTGAGTTGAATGATTTTTCACAATAATTTTCTCAATAAAAACTTTCTTATTTTTTAAACTTGAGCATTTCACCAGCGATGGCCACTGACTTAAAGCTTTGACAAAATTTTTTTATTTTTATATGACCAAAAGGATGAACAGAGTTTTTTTATTTTTATCTGAATGAAAGAAAACACAAGGTTTGAAAAATATTTATTATTTAACTTAGTTAAGAATCTGTTTAGCAATCTTGTTTAGCAATCTGTTTAGCAATCTTGTTTAGCAATCTGTTTAGCAATCTTGTTTAGCAATCTTGTTTAGCAATCTGTTTAGCAATCTTGTTTAGCAATCTGAACCAAAAAATGATACTAGTAAAGTAAATTTTGTAGACCATTATAAGTGAATTTGATATTTTTCGCCTTGCACCAAAATAAGTTAAACTAAGAAAAATTATCTAAGAACATTTTTCATTGTATAATAGTGTGCAAGCTAGGCTAGCTGACTATAACTTATAAGTTTGATTTTCACTGGGAACTCCATATTTGTACCAAACTATGCAAAGCTTAGTAAATGACTATCCTAGTGTTTTCTAGCGTACTGAGTTTGATCCCCACTGGTTAGCCACTTAAAGATGTTTAATAATTGAACCATTTCTTCTTTTTTTTGCAGCTACATGTTTTTGGTTTGGTTTGGTTTCTTTGTTTAATGGGATATCAACCTTTGTAGGTTATTTAATGCCAAAGCTATTCTCCTAGAAGAACAGTTGTGGTACTATTTAACCCATAGCTGGGAGGATAAGTGGACTCATATCTTTCCCAAGGGTATTTGCCCAAAAGTGAACGTAATAGCGCGACTAGAGTACGAACTCGCTTACTACGATTCCGTGGTCCATCGCTTTAAACATTACACCACGAGGACACTCCCTACATGTTTTCGATAGAAATAAAATGTTCACCTTTGATGGAAATTAATGTCACTGAAAGTCTTGTTGGATTTTTCCCATGTTTTTTATGAGTTGTACATACAATGTGAGCTTTGCATATATATATATATATATATATATACATATATATATATATATATGTATATCATCATCATCATCATGTTGTGCCGC
Source organism: Sepioteuthis lessoniana (assembly GCA_963585895.1). Lineage (NCBI taxonomy): Eukaryota > Metazoa > Mollusca > Cephalopoda > Myopsida > Loliginidae > Sepioteuthis > Sepioteuthis lessoniana. Next base: position 49,801,156 of record OY757909.1, read on the forward strand.
AAGCACGGATATCCCTGACCCTCTCTCACCATTTCTCCCTATTGCTCATCGCCTCTGGCAGGTCTTCAGGGCTACATCTGATATCCTCACATAGCTGTTGTATGTATGTTCAAGCTGGTCGTCCTGCTTTTGCCTGGTCGTATGTGGGGGTCCATAGGAGTACATCCCTTATGAGCTTGTCCCTGCTTCTCCGCCAGTGTCCTGCATGTCTGGTTCGTCTAACTTGGATAGTTTTCGTGATGGGAGGCAGGTGGTCGTATAGTTGGTGCCTTGTGGGGTGTTGCCACCAGGACTTGTTCAATATTGCATGCAATATTCTTGTGTAATTGCCGTCTAGCTTCTTCTCCAGTTACATATATATATATATATATATATATATATAACTTTTTTGTTGTACCTAATTGTTGGCTCATTGTGAGTTATTGATCTTAGCCAGCAGCCCATTGTTAGATACTCAGAAATATCCTCATGAGCTATTTCTAGAAAAGTTTGATATTTTCCAAAGCTGATTTTGTAGATGGTCAGAAGGATCTTGGATCTATCATGAAAAAGTTTACTGAAAATACCATCTTGGTTTTAAAGAAAGAACATCACCATTTTTGACAGCATGAGTGATTGGTAAGGTTTTGGAGGAATGAAGAAAAACAGTAAATATCAACAAACATCCTTTCCTTGTTTCAATTTAGGTTTGATTTTTTGAAGGCTCTTGAGAGGAACTGTCTATTTAACTACATCCCCCTCAGATGCAGCACATGAAACAAAGTCAATTTAGAAAGGAGTATTATATGTATGATGACATCATTACCAGTCTGATTGATTTTAATGGCATGTTAACCCATTTTGGGTTATTTTATGCCTTGTGGCATTGTACATTTATTTTATGCCTTGTGGCATTGTACATTTCCATTATTTGTGTATAACATGCACTCAGATATAACAAAAAATTCTCATGTGTTATATGCACTGACTTTTGGAGCCAAAACTTAGAATATGTTCCGCTTTTTTATTGGTTTGTACTGACTAAAAATAAGAATTCATATAATTTACATTATATCTTAAAACGCAAAATTTACTAAGTATTCTGTGTAAATACACAGACATGTTCACACAAAAATGCAACAAGCTTGCCACAAAAATAAGCTCACATTAGGAGAAACAAACATGAGTTTTAACAAAAAGTATAACTTATATGGTTTCAAGTATTCCTATTTAATACTAATAAGCATATGGTTTCAAATAATTATTTCCATTTAATAACAATCGTTTATTTGCACACAGTTATATGGTTTCAACTAACTAATAATCATAGTTTCAAGTAACTATTCTTGATATAAATAATTTTCAGTTATATGACATCAAGCATTCGTATAAAATACGAATAATTTTTAAACAGATCTTTTTGACCCACAGTTGCAACCCTAACAGGTACTACCATTTCAAGTCAGAGTAGACCAGGGAGTAAAGGCATTGAAAGGGTACTTTACACACTCTAGAACTAGAACCTCACCATCAGATGCAGTTTAGTGTCATACCTAGGACGCCCATTTTATGAGGGAAGATAAAATCAATATATTCTAAGTCTGAAGAAATTATGTAACATTCAGTGACTGGAAATGTGTTGAATTGGACTAGTGTTGCTGGAGGAAATCCATGAAGCAAGGTGATGCACACCATGAAATGAACCTCCAGCATGTCAAAGTGGTATTACCATAAGGTTAAGAGGGGAAAAGGCTCCACCTCCACTTTCTCCTGTCTACATCACACTAAAATATGTAGATTGGTCTCTACTGCTATCCAAAGATCCATAAGTAAATGACCTATAGAGAGTTCAGTCATCCTCTTTTTAAGTGGCTGTCAATGATGACAATGAGCAAATGCATGGGTTAGGCCACTGTCATGCTGTTATCAGACTCATCTAATCCTATTTGTTGTAATGGTGGCAGTGCTACCAACAGACTGGAATCTCTGCAGCCAGGTTTACTTCCTTTTTATTTTGTTTAAAGACAAGAACACATCCAAAAGAATGGAGCAGATGCTACACTTCAATTCCAAGACCAATGACCAAGGAAAGTTAGTTGCTAGTGGGAAAACAATTAAAAAATACTGATTGAAATTTGATGTTGCTTGTAAAAAACAAGTCAGTTTTATTTGGAGACATTTTTTATATAAACGTTAGTCAAGCTTATTGAATAAATAATATCTAGCAAAGAATAAGTGTTAGCAATCTCATTTCAAAGACCAATTCAATAGTGTAGTGAGCTTGATACTCAATGGGTTTCCCATGACTGTGGCCTTGTGTCAAACTTTGTAAAACTGAGTAAATGCTCTTGTCTTGTTAATCATTTATTGGCATAGCAACTTGTAAGAATGGAAGAGTTGGTTTAAATTGTTTAAAAAAAGAAAAAAAGAAAAGCATTTCAGAAATGAGAAAAGGTTTTAAAATGACCAGATCCTTTATTCTAAAAAAGTTCAGCCTTTGCATTTTTGTCTCTCTCTTTACTAATATACTGTTGTTGACCAGTGAAAGGTCTGGAAGAAAGACACAAACTCAGGATTACGTGAAATAAGTATAATGAACAAAAGTATAAATACAGCATAGGTAAAAGAGTGTTGAAAGTCAATCTGACTGCCGAAGTGTTAGGCTGGAGTTAACTTAACACTGAGATGAATATTTTCCCAGTATTCATTGTAATAGGAAGAGTTCATTATCGTCCATAAGGTTGGTACCATAACATATACACACATGGATGTTCGTCTCCCCACCTTATATATATATACATACATATTTTGGGGAAAAGCAAAATATTTTTTTCAGAATATTTTCCATAAATATAAACTCTGTATTGTCTGGAATTGATTTATAGCAAAAATTATTTTAAAAATCCCGAAACATTTTTTTGAGGGTTATTCAAAATGGCAGCAAATAAAACAGAGTAGTCCAGGCTTGAAAAGAGGTCTGTCATCAAATGTTTGGTGGCTGAGAAGTACAAACCAAGAGAAATTTATAGAAGAAAGTGTGATGCATACAGAGAAGAATGTTTTCATTCAAAAATGGGTTAACATGAGCCCAAAAGATAATACAATGAGTGGAAACACACAGACTTTTGGATAAAGAAATTCCAGATGCACTCGTCAGTAAAGAAAGTCTTGCTGACTATCTTTTGGGAAATGAAAGACTCTATCACTATTGATTTCCTTCAAAAAGGTACAATTGTAAACAGTACTTCTTATTACCAACACCTTTGGCAAAATTTACCTTATTTATTAAATGACCCTCATATATATGTATATATATATATGCACACACACACACACACATATATATATATATATATACATATATAAAGGATACAATGGGTAAATTATCATTTAAGTTACACAAAACTGAAAATAACACTGCTGTCTCACTCTATCAGATACATTTTAAAAAATTACATGAAAATATCTTCAAATATGATAAATCAAATTTTTCAAAGAAATTGCCATTTGCTTCAACTATGGCCAACAGATGACTTTAGAATCTACTGCAATCCTTTCTCCTTGTTTAAATTGATCAATGCTGTTGTTATCTTTGCCTTCAGTTAATCTTTGGTGTTGCAAAGAGTTTTGTTGGTCTCTCGCTCAAGTGCATCCCACACATGATAATCAAAGGGATTGGAATCTGGTGAGTTAGGTAGCCAGATGTTAGAGGTGACATGGTCACAGGAATTTTTCTCTCAGCCGTGACTGGGTTCTGCTTATATGGCATGGTACAAAGTTCTATTGCCAGAAGTAGGATCTTAAAGTAGTCAATTCCAGGACAGCACTACTTCCTCCATAGACTTAATGTTGGGCTCCATGTTGAGTTTGAGGTCATACAGGAAGATGAATAAAGGCATATCATTATCCCAAATGACCACCCAAAACACTATGATAATTACTAAATATTTGGTTTTCATCAATATCGGTACATCTTGTGAGGACCGAGCAAGCTAACAATTGTTTTATGAGTTCCCCATTTGATCTGTGGCAGAAATTTTTCTCACCTAAGAAAAGCCAAAGCATGTTCATTTGGAGGGGATACTTGGGTTTGTTCAAAAGCTTCACAACATGGTCTTTTCTTTTGTTTTTCATGTCCTGTAATAAAAATTGGCTCTTTCTAAATTTGTATAAGAAATACTGAATGTCTTCCTGCACTACCTGCCTGAAAAGAAACTCAGAAATTTTCATGTCCTTGGATATGAATCTAATTGACTCATTGAGATTGTTGTCAATCATGACTTAGATCTCACCAACAAATTTGGGAGTTCTTTTCTAATTAGAACAATCAGAGTGAGGCTTCTGAGCTGCTGTACCTTTGTAATCACGATTGGACTGCACTGTTCTCAGATTAAAGCAAAAACACCATGAAAACTTTGCATTGTAGCTTCTGGCATGGAATGCAGCATGCCATTTCTGAATTTCTGGAGGTATGAATTGTGTCATGGTGCTGCTTTACTCACAGACAGAATTTAAGAGGCTCTAGTTTACTACACAGTAGACAAAAGCTAAAATAAACAAACCACATCAACAAAATTAATAATGATGACAATTTAACAAATGCACTCTGTATATATACTCATATATTTATATATATATATATATATATATACATGCATGCATACATAATAAATTAATGTAAATTTGAATGTCTTTTAAACTCAGTAGATATCTTATTCTGAAAAAGTGCAGCATTTGCATTTTAATTTCCACATAGATATATTATTGGATTCAATTTTTGTTATATATACATATATGTATATATATAATTTTATAATCATTATATATATATATATATACGTGTATATATATATATATATAAATGTATATATAAAAGTATCTTCCCTAAGGGATATTTGATAGTTAGGAAAAGATTTTTGTTCTTTTTGAAGTATTATATCAGTTTTCTTCATCACTGTTCATAAACCGTGAATATTAAATTTCCAGAACCAAAACAGCCTTAAATCTTTAAAAACAAAACAAAGTATTTAAGGTTTTTATAATAACTTTACTGCTTATAATTACATTACTAACTCAATCATGTAATAGTTGTAATATTTAATGTTCAAAATATATATGCAAAATGTAACTACTATAATTAGATGTATCATTTGCCTTCAAAATCTTGGTAAAAATTATTGCTCAAAGGCAGACTGAAACTTTCTCTAAATGATGTAATTTTAGTTACAAAAAGAAGTCACAAAATGTCTTTTTTGTCCATCTGTTTTCTGCATTTGAAAAATACCTAGATTTTTAAAGTTTTCATTGAGGGTTCAATTTACACTGTAAATATCGTGATAAACTAGACCTTTTTTTGTGTCCATATGGTTAGTTAGATGTAGTTTTTAGCTTTCATTTAATCATATGGAATAGACTTCAGTCAGAAATTTTCCAAGCCAGAAACCGAATTTATAACTGTTTTTCGTTATTTTTTCCTTTGTCACCAGATAATCAAGACTTAAAATATTGTGTTAGAGTGATTAGATTTGCAGAATGAATAGCTACCGGGAAGCCATAAATGTCAACTTCCTTATCTTTTTGTTTAACCATATAAAATAGACATCTAATCGAAAATTTTCCAACCAAAAACCTGAATTAAGGTTTTTTTCCCATGACTTTTCCTATGACTTTATCAGGCATTGAAAATCAAGACTTCGAGAAATCATTTTGTAAATGCAGCAATGTCTATAAAAATTAACCTCTTCATGACATTTATTAACTTTTAAATCTTCACAAAAAAGCAGTGTAATGTTATGCCTGTGTTTCTTTCTACGATAAAAGCTTTGATGGATAAATTTTGTCAGTTTATAGAGTATTGAAAAACTGAGTTGTGAACCTGGTTATAGCATTTGAAGTGAAGGTCAAAAACTTGTGAATGGGTAGTTGATGACTGAGAGGTTTTGTGCCAGTATGTCAACTGAATGAAATAGCAAAACTAACAATTTGCAATCATGGATATACACTAATTGATTGGCTGAATATTATTGTTTTTGTATGGACTGGCATTGTTGATGACTTTTAGTCTATTCATCTCAAAAGCTTTTTACTCCAGTCGCACTATTACGTTCACTTTCGGACAAATACCCTTGGGAGAGGTATGAACCCCTAATCCTCACAGCTATGGATTAAATAGCATCACTGCTGTTCTTCTCGAAGTATGGCTTTGGCATTAAATAACCCACAAAGGTTGATATGCCATTAAACAAAAAAAAAAAACAACCAACCATCAAAAGCTTTTTACATTTTTTTTTTTTTCTTGCACATAGCTTTTTAATGTTTTCATTATTTCATTGTCTCAAGATATTTCTTTTATGTGTGTGTGTGTGTGTGTGTGTGTGTGACATCATTCACCCAGTTTAGGTTCAGATGGCTTCACACGTTGATGTGTAAAGTTTCTTGGGTATTGGTGTTTGAAGATGGTCTCTAGCCACATTCATACGAATGGTTTGAATTCAGAGCTTCCCTTATCCAAGACTGGCTGCCATAAAAAGGCTTAAGAGCTCAGTCTGCACTACAATCTACTCAAAGATGGTGGGAGAATAGTTGGATTGATACCTTTTCAAAGAGTATTAACACTATGTGAAATACAAACAGAAATACATCCAGGACTTGAACTCAAGTTGCCATGTTCAATGGTAACCATTACGCTATAAGTACTTCCTTCAATGTAATGTACCTTAAAACTTTGGGGGGTGTCTTTGTAGTGTTATGGTTAAAGCGATGGACTGCAGAATCGTAGTGAGTGAGTTGGTACTCCAGTCGCGCTATTACATTTACTTTTAGGCAAATACCCTCGGGAAAAGTATGAACCCCCTTATCCTCCCAGCTATGGGTTAAATAGTACCCCTACTGTTCTTGTAGGAGAATGGCTTTGGCATTGAATAACCTGCAAAGGTTGATATGCCATTAAACAAAAAAACCAAACCTTAAAACTTCCTTCAATGTAATGTACCTTAAAACAGAACATGTGCCAGAATTTTGAAAAAATTCTCTTTTTATCACTTGAATTAAATCTTTCATTCATTTGATACAGACAATTTGTGTTGTAATTAACAGTTAAAAATTGGACTTATTTCAAGAAACAAAATCAAAAACAGTTTATAGGGGCTATCTTATTAATGTAAGCATAATTTTCATTATGAATAATAGAATTGTTTATATATGGATTGGAATTATTCCTGTTCGATTATCTGTGGTTTTGAGATGGTGGCAATAATGGTCAGAACATAAGAGCATTGGTTGATTGAAATCCTTTGAAATTCCCCAAAGGAACAAAAGAAAAAAAAGAAAGGAAGGAAAGAAGCATTAGAAGAAAGAAAAGTTGCAACAAATGAGATTTGGATTAATTTCAAGCATTACAATTAAATACAATTTATAGATACTATCATATTAATGCCAACATAACTCTCATTATAAATGATAAGTTTGTTTCTATCTGGACTGGTATTGTCTATGTCTGTAGCTTTAAGATAGTATTAATAGAGGTTAGAACACAAGAACATTGATTGGCTGAAATCTCTTGAAATTCCCCAAGGAAACAAATGAAAGAAAGAAAAAGAAGAATGAGAATAATGTAAAGAAAAAAAAGGAATGATATGTGAAAAAGAAAGAAAGAATACCAAGGGATACTGAGAAGTGAGAAAACTGGAGTAGAAAAAGTTATGATGGTGGATGAGAAGCATTTTGGAGCTTCTACTACCAAAACAAATATGACATGACAATGAAAAGCCTCCCAGCAGCTTTAAAGACCAGACAAGCAATCATAAAGTATGGCTGGACAACCTTGCCTCATCTACCCAACAGTCTTGACTGGGCAACCTTAGACTTTCATCTGTTTTGGTCCATGAAAGTGGCTCTTAGAGGATATCAGAAATGATGTGGTCAAACTTTTATATGTCCTCATTTGAAGGTGGAATACCACAATGGAGAAGAAAGGAGACGGTGAAAGTTAAATTTAAATTCTGAAATGGGTGTCTTCATTTCTTCATTTTGGTATGTTTTGTATTGTTCAGCTATTAAATCTGTTAGAATGAAAGAAAAACAGGAATTATTTTTTGACTAAACCTCATATACTGAGAGATAAAAAAAATGATGAGAGAGAAAGAGAGAGCAAGAGAGATTCTATCACAAGGAAATAATGGTACCAATATGCTCTGTGAAAAAAATGACCATCAAGTTTAGATATTGTGATGGTTTCAGTGACATTTCTGTTGGTAAACACTGGGTCCTATTTTTTATGAGGAAGGCACTTCATTGTATACCCCCTACAACATTGTAGCATCTATTGCAACATTACTGAAGACCAGATAGGAAAAGAGTGAGGTCCAAAAATAAGTACACTTCAATTCAAAAAGCTCATTTCATTCTATATAAGTATATTTTCAAATCAAACAAATTCACCTTTTTGGTTTCAAAGTTTCAATACTGTAAAGTTTGGTAATAAATAACATCTAATTATATCCATTTTGATTCTATTATATCTAATTAAAATAATAAAATTCTGATATCTTTGGTTTACAAGAAAGTTAACTTTTTATGATAAAGAATGGTCTGAAGGTATTTATTGGCAATATACGATATATAAGTATATAGTGTAGACAACAGTGCTGGTTGAATGTCAGACAACTGATCACAATATCCTAATGCTTCATTGCATTTCTTAAATTGAACATTTTTATTTACCGAAAAATTTGTGTTCACAGTTATATGATATGAAGTATTCCTATCTAATACAAATAATTTGCACACTGTCTAAAAGCACAATTTACTTTGTGTCTATACTATCCAAACATAGATATATGCTCTAACACTAATATTGAGCAGTCTTTACTTAAAAATAAGAATCTATATCACACACACACACACACACACACACACACACACACAGATATATATATATATATATATATATATATATACATTTTAAATAGTGTTAAGTGAATTCTAAACAATCTCTTTTTATCTCCTGACTTTCACATGCCAGCAGACATAGTTTTGAATAAATTATAACTTGTACAGATAAAAAAATTAGATGTGAGCAAAAGTTTCCGTTTTTTTTAAATTAAAATTTTTTTTCTTCTTTGTATTCAGTTTCAAGTGTTCAAAAAAAAAAAGAAAGACAAGAAGGATACTGAGATCGGTCGCCCACTCCTCATTCACACACATATTATATATGTATACAAATATATATATATATATATATATATATATATATACACACACACACACACACACACACACACACACATATATATATATATATATATATACTCACATAGACCCATGCACACATAGAAACACATATATAAAGCTCATTTAAATATATTATGAAAAGTCCTGACATCTATCAATTCAATTCTATCTATTCAAATAATTTTTTTCATGATTTATATTATATGACTAAAATTGAATTCATAAAAAAGAAACCATGAAGTTAGAAAAAAAGAAAACAATTGATTTTTGAACCAATGGTTGTCTTTATCAATTTCCTCAAAGAATCTGGTTTGGTCTGCAGCGTAAAGAAAATAGTAGAGAAAATAATTTTTATTTGAATAACATTCTAAACCATACTTAAAAAAGAAAGTGTTTGCTTTAGACAAAATAAAATACAGTTAGTACACAGACACTTGTAATAGGAAGAAACTAAATTAATATTTAATTGGTTGTTGTTTTTTTTTGTTTTTGAAAAAAATAAAAAATAAAACAACATAAGGAATTTATATAATCACATTAAGACAGCCAGAACATTTTGTGGTGAAAGAGGAGAAAATCATCTCCCTTAAAAAAAAGGTTTATGCTCTGTTCATGAAGGAAAAAATAAATCTTAGATACCACTTTAAGTATAGCTTAAAATATGGTGATTTTTGTGTCCACCCCAACTGTTACAACCAATTGGAAATGTCTTGTCAATAAATGCCATTGCTTTTTTAATGGCTGGCAGTGTATTTTTTGGTTTGTGAGTAAAATTTTTTGAATTAGAAAGTTGGATTTATTACCCCCTTTTTTTTCTATATTTATTTGCCTCTTGGACTTTTAATGTTGAACCTGGAATTCTGGATTTTTGACTTCGTTCTTTAATTTTGGATTTGTGAATCGGTATTTGTAATTCAGACTTCATTCTCTCTCTTTGGATTTGTGAATCTGTATTTGTGATACATTCTTCATTCTTTCCCTTTGAATTTGTGAACCGGCATTTGCAATACAGACTTCATTCTTTCCCTTTGGATTTGTGAATCAGCATTTGCGATACAGACTTCTTTACTGACATTATTGTTGGTACATTTATTGACAGACACATATTTAAGCAAGAATGAAATTGTTTTCCTCCTTATGAAAATGTTTTGTGAGTAAAACAACATTTCTTTCTTTTAGTAAAATTATTCAGAGATTATACTAATCTTATTAAGATTTTTTTTATCCAGCAAATCTATTTCAAACTCTGTTTGTGTACAACAAGTGTAAGAGAGTTTTCTCACTTTTGAGATTGCCAATATGTCTTCTTATCTGTTTTTGTCATATGTCCTCTTTTCTTTTCAAATCTGAAAGAAAACCTGCAAAATAAATCCAATATTATATTTCTCTTCTACAAGTGAAGCTTATATTCTGAATGGTGACAATGTATAAACACTGGTAGTTTACAGTGTATGAGTAAACAGCTGACTTGACCTGGAAAACATTTTTTAACCATTCTGAGGGGGCGGTAAAAGAGGGGGCTTATAAAAAGCCCTGTTCTATCAGTAACACTCATGAATTCCTGACCAATGATAATTTTTCCATTAATTTCTAAGTATTTCTATAAAAGAAAAACCCTATTGGCAAAGCATTTACATTACAGATAATAACCAGATTCCCAATCATTAACATCTTTTTCTAATTTGGAATGCATAACACAAGGAAAAGTTGCTAAAAGCAAATTTTAGAGGGTTTGATTTTGTAGAGAGACAATAGATAATTATTTCCTTTAAAGAGTGGGAATGTCCGTTGCATCCCTTATGGGTTAGCACATGACAGTAGCAGAAACCCATTCTTGACCTCTTTTGCCTCAGTTCTTTAAAAAGGAGGAAGACATATGTACACTGCTTAGGAACTGTAAAGCCATGTGGCTTTTTTACTTTCCCTTATCAAGTAAACACTCATCTATTTTTGTACTTGTTTCACATACGGCTTGTTCATAGGACAATATGTGTATATTTATTTGTCGGGACATGTTTGGGCATTCTTTCTTCTTAATACTATTGGTATGTATATCATGTATATAAAAAATTAAATGTTCTTGTAGGTACAAATGTGTTTATCTTGTGTTTCCTTTTGTTGCGTTCAGTGTTAGTATATCACTGATATACTAATGTTGATTTTGGTCCTTGGTGAGTGGGGATTTGACTAATTATTTTCTTTAGCATCAAGCATGCTAATTGTTTATTGTCTCATAAACTCTTTATGGGTTATTTACAGCCAAATTTTGATTTGTTTGTCAATGTTTGATGGTAATCATAACTATATTTTCTATTCTTCATACCATTTTTGTTTATTTTCTAATCTTTTTTTTGCTCAGTCAGTTACCTTAGTCGCAGGTAACCTGAAGGCTCCCTTTTCAATAGCTACTTTACCGAGGTTTAGGGGAGGGCACTACTCAATTCCCTGGATTGCTCTACTTTGCCTTTGATTCTTCTACTAGGCCATTGATCTAATGAGTAGAATGTTTGCTAATGGTCTAGAAGACCAGGGTTCAACCCCAGGTCGTGTCATACCAAAGACTCAAAAAATGGTACTTGATGCCGCCTTGCTTAACACTCAGCATTATAAGGTGACGATTAAAGACACAGTCGTATAATTTAAATAATTATTTCTATTTAATAATAATCATTTATTTGCACACAGTTAAATAGTTTCAAGTATTCAAGAATCTAACACCAATAATTTGCAAGCCATCATATGTTTTCAAGAAACTAATAATAATAATAATAAACTTAGTAAACTATTGTAGCTTCATGTAACTATTCTTAATAGAAATAAGTTACACACAGATGATATCAAGTATTTCTATTAAAGAGATATAATTTTCAAAGAAATCAATTTAACCAATAGATGGAACCTTAAAAGGTACTACCATTCCAGGTTAGAGTGGACCTGGGATTAATGGGAATTAGGAGCTTCAGAACTTGAGCCTCACCATCAGATGCAGTTTAGTGACATACCCAGGACAACAAGTTTTTTATATAAAACTAAGACATTCAGAGTACATTACCTGATGTAATGGTAAACAAGCTATTGTTAGAGTTCATTGCTTGATGGGTACCATATAATTTAGGCTTTGTTCTAAATTAAGCTTAATGACTAAATTTGCAAAGCTTTGTGCTTATCAATTTAAAAATTAAAGATCATTGAACTTTGCAATTGTCAAAAATATTTGATACATCTTTGCTGAAAATAACCAAAGAGAAAAAAAAGGGAGTAAAGCTAAAATTAGAGGGCATTGCAATGAAAACCTGAAATTTTGCTAATGTTTGCTAAAACAGGTTCAAATGAAATCAATGCATAAATACAATTGATTATTGCTTCCTTTTTTTCTTCTATTGTTAAAATATAATTATTTTAAAGAAAAAAACTTGATGGGATTTACACAAGAATGTTGTTTACTGTTTTGAACAAATACTGGAAGCAGCACTCATATACCAGCAGCTGCACAGCCACCTACCTCCCATCTCACAGATCATCCAAGTAAGATGAACAAAACATGTGGGGCTTTGCAGGAGAAGCAAGGATTAACAATGTTTTCTAATGGGCTCTAACACATGGACAATATAAAGCTTACATCAAACTCTTTGCAGACACTGGATGCAATCTTAAGGGATGGCCAGTAGGGATGTATGGTAAGAAAGAGTCAAGGGAACTTGTGTTATCAACATGACTTGATGAGGATGAGGATGATGATGATGATGATGACAATAAGAAATTAAAGTTTTTGTTTATTTCTTTAATAAATGCTGAGTGTTATATCCCTTGATTATAGAAACAGTTAGACGACTTATGAAAATATATTATCCCTTCATTAATATAAACTTTCTTTATTTATTTATTAATATCCTCTCACTCCTTTTTCTTTTTTTAATCTCTCTTCATTATTCTTTTTTAATATCACTCCACTCTATCTTTCTTGATATTATTTATATCCCCCCTTTCTTTCTTTCTTTCTTTCTTTCTTTCTTTCTTTCTTTCTTTCTTTCTTAATCTCTCCACACTATTCTTTCTTACTATCTCTTTGCTCTATCTTTCTTGATATCTTTTTATATATATCCCATCTTTCCGTCTTTTTTTATATATACCTTCAGTATTCTTTCTTTATATCTTCCTAGTCTATCTTTCTTGATATCTATATCCTCAATCCATCTATTTTTTGTATTTGTTTCCCCTTTCTTTCTTTAAACCATTGACAAACAGAAATACCAGTTTATACATAGATAATCCAATCATTTATGATATGAGCTATATTAGTTATAGAGTACTTCCCCGTCTGCTGCTAGAATATTAAATTTATTATCATGTTAATTCATTCTTCTTCTCTTTCAGCATTGCTGAATATTTTACAAAAAAAGATGTCAATGAAATTGAATTACCAAAATTTCAAGATTAAAGCAAATGTTTCTTATTAAATATTCAACATTCTTAATGCAATTTTTGTTTCAAATGAAGAGCATCTTATGGCAAAAACTGCCCAAATTAATGAATCTCTTCTACAAATAATAATGATAATAATAATAATAATAATGTATTACTTTTACTGGAGAATATCATATATACCAAGAAAACAACAAAATGACTTCATATACAGTGGATCTTTATGCTAAATATGATCAAGAACTCCGTATACAACATCCATTGCAGTTGTAGCATGAAATATAAAAGGTGAAATCAGCTAAAAAACTTGAAAAACTCTTGTTTGAGGCAATATCCCAAAGGGTGTTGCTTGAGTGAACATATTTGGAACAAAGAAAGAACATTTTGTTTCCTTGGGGATGGAATCCATATTATAGATATAAAAAAAGATTTTCTTATGAGAAAGTGTAAAGAAAGCTGCTTACATGAATCTGAAAAAGGCATGAGATAGTTTGATACATGAGGTGGGATAAAAAAAAAAGTATCAAGATTGAATTTTGAAATTTTAAAACTTTTAAAATTTTAAATTTGAATCAAGATGAGAGCTCAGTGATGATGTTTAAACATGTAGATTTCTTGTTAGTTCCAATTCTTGATTTCTTTTATCATCAGTTTTTAGCAGGATACAGAATGAGGCAACAGATTGAAAAGAACTGACTGAGATAGAGAGAAAAGGACATTCTGTGATAGATTTACTGTTTTGTGGTGGGAGTGACAATGAGGCCTGGATTTATACTGGATGGGTTTCCAATACAGATCTCTTTGTTTTTCCTCTGACTTCTCCCCAAATTTCTTTGATGACACCTGCATTTTCTCAAATGGCACCTGATGACATCAAGGTCAATTCCTGGTCATCACATTACACACCTGCTCCCAGATGTATCCTGATGATGCTTGTGTTTGGAGCTCAGTCTTAACTGTGTGCTTTCTATGTGTAGTCTAGTAGGAGGTGCACTTAGTGTTTTGGAGGAGCCAGGCTTTGCTGAACAGTTATTGCAATGGGAAATAGAATTAGTTCAAGTCCTACACAAGGCTGTTTGTATTTCACTTTGTGCTAATGCCCTGTTCTCTCCAGACTTCATAAGGCAACCAGTCTAGTAGAAGGAAAACTCTGAATTCATAATCAGATGACATGTCACTATCAATTTCACCCAATAAAAACTTTGTACTGAAACCATAGCACTATCACTAATAGCAATGTGGCTTTGGTCCTACGCTTCACAAGGAGTTTATAGGACTCACACTTCAATTTTCAAGTCCTTAAAATAACAGAATATTTAAATCCTAGTCAAAGCTATTTAGTTTTATTTTGTGCTAATGCCCTTGGGAAAGTAAGGAATCAATCCATACTCCCTCCAACTATGGGTAAATAATAGGGTGACTTGGTTCTTTAGTTTTGGCCATGCAACCAGTCTAGGAAAAGGAAAACTATGAATTCAAACTAGCTTTACTCTGCTTAAAAATTGACCTTGTGTCATATTCCTGCCTAAGGTGGAGGAGTTAGATTAATATATATCAGTGGTCTTATATCAGGCATAGTAAGGCTTAGTAAACATTTCTGATTAGGTTTTAAAAAGTTTGTTTTTTTATTTTCCTGATCTAATTTTGATTATTTCATCATAACAAGTTGGTTGCCCCCCAAAATAATTGATTATTTTAATTTCTCTTTCAACTCCATACAACTTATATTCCTTGTACATTTAAAGGCCTCAGGTCAAACAGAAAGATTTTATTGATTTTCTTTTTCTTTTTCTTTTTTTGCTTCAAAACAAAGCAATAACAGATAAATAACATTTTTTTAACATTTGCAAATGGAGATTAAAGAACAAAAATTTTATTTAAAAACATAGTAAAATTAAATGATTTGGGTTCCTGTTGTATTAGTGGTCCATGATGATATTGATACTTTTGTCCAAACCAGAATTAAAAATTCTAATTACCATTTCGTTATTATCTGCATTATATCAAGTGTTTCAATTATTAAGTCAAAATGCAGACTTGATAAAATAAACATTTCTTTATAAATTGGATTGGAAATTGCTTTCTTCTCTAAATTTTTAGTGAATTGCTCCAAAAGAAATCTTGCTATGATATGCCATTTTTATTCAGATACAGCTTTTTTGAGAGGCATGTTTAGTGCAATAGTCTTCTTTACAGGAAATGAAATTGGAGACCCGAGTTCAAATCTTGGACAAGGATGTTTGGGTTTCACTTCACAATAATGCTCTTGGGAAATGTATGTATCCTTCTCTTCCCCCCCCCGGTATAGGTAAATAGTGGGACAGGCGGGGTTCTTTAGACTTTGTAAGGCAACAAGTATAAGAAAAGTAAAACTCTGAAATCAAACCAACTGAACTTTACTTAAAAACTGACCTTGTATCTCATCCTGTCTGTGGTGGAGGAGTTGGTAAAATAAATACACCTATATATGTGTGTGTGTGTGTGTGTGTGTGTGTGTGTGTGTGTGTGTGTGTGTGTGTGTGTGTGTGTGTAACAGCATCATCCATAAATAAGTCTTCACTAAAAAAATGTTAATTTTCTTCAACAGGATTTTATTATTTCTTATGGAACATTATTCCGTCAGAATAGACCATTATTCATTATTCAATTCAACAACATTGAAACTCTCTGACCAAAAGTATGAATATATAGCAGTCCAAAAATAAATACACTCTCTCTCTCCCCCCCTCTCTCTCTCTCTCTCTCTATATATATATATATATATATATATATATATTTACATATATTTATACAATTTTATTCTTGGCTACACTTTCAATGTTGTGACAGGTATCAATATAAATATCTAATGATATCTGTTTTGGTTATATAATGTTCCACAAGAAATAATAAAATCCTGGTATTTTTAATTGAGAAGAAAATTAGTTTTTAACTAAAAAATTGTCAACAAGTTTGAGAAGAATGAAAAGTAGTCAAAACGAGAAAAATAATTTTGGCTTTGCAGTTTCTAAAGGAAATCATACAGAAAAGATAGCAGGATTGAATATTTTTGTAAATTGACTCATTATGAATTTGGAATTTGGTTGGTTGGTTGGCTGGTTGGTAATGGGTCATATTAGCTCTTTTTGGGTTATCTTATATGTGAGTAAGTTTAACAATTATGGTCTCTAATTATGAATACTACAAAAATCTTCACATTCAAAACAGGTAAAAACTTCATCATCTCAAAAAGATCTATTTGACTGAGAGATTGCACCATAACAGTTGCTACCACTCCAGGTTAGAGCGGAACTGGAAAAAAAAGTGTGATTCCATACTTCCCAAAGTTCCAGAATTGGAGTCTCACTATTGCACCACCAGATGCAGTTAAGTGTCCAACCCAGGAAACCTGAATAAGATTTTTCATTTCACATAGCACTAATACTTGAAATTAATAGTTGGAATCCAACTATCTAAATCTCTATCATTGAGTAAATAATAGAGCAGACTGGACTTTTTAACATTAGTATGACAACTGGTTTAGGAGAAAAAAAACTCTGAATTTAAACGAGTTGTATTCCACTAAAATATTGACCTTGTGTTACATCTGGCTCTTAGTGGAGATGTTAGGTAAATACATATCCAAGAAACCTTTTTGTTTTTGATGGAGTTTACACCTCTGTAGGGGATACAGGTAGTATATTTTAGACTCCACCAACCATGTTGGCTAATGTCTTTTCTTATGAAAACCAGAGTAGAACATCCACTACTGTTTTGATAAGAGACAACAAAGGCAAGAAAATTGATCTCGTTGAATATAGTTATAATTATATCTTGTCTCAGAAATTTTGGTTGAAATTTGGGAGAATATGGGACTGAAATCTTGTAATAAAAATAACAAGGATGAAGAAACTTATGCAACTGAATCAATATATTAATGTTTATGATGATATATGGAACATATATATATATATATATATATATATATATATATATATATATATATATATATATATATGTGCGTGTGTGTGTGTGTGTGTGTATGTGTGTGTTTAGATTTTTGACCTCTTTTATCAAACAGCTATAAATATATAAGACTCCCACTACCACCATTTACATAAAATATTATAGTATTTAGGAGTTAGATAAGCTACATCACCAGTTGTCCATGGTGTCCACATAAATATTAGTCAACCTCAGCTTTACATATAAAACTTGGGAAATATTACTGTGAACAAGGAGGATCAGTACATATTATTAGATATAGTATATGATTCCAAATCAATGTATGTGATGTAGAGGCCAAATATGAACAACTGATCTTTCTATCTGTCTATCTATCTATTTGCACTCGCCAAAAGTCTAGGGGGTGTCCTTGTGGTGTAATGGTTGAAGCAATGGACTGCGGAATCGTAGTAAGTAAGTTCGAACTCCAGTTGCATTATTACATTTATTTTCGGGCAAATACCCTTGGGAAAGGTATGAGCCCCCTTATCCTTCTAGCTATGGGTTAAATAGTACCACTACTGTTCTTCTAGGAGAATGGCTTGGGCATTAAATAACCTAAAAAGGTTGATTAAACAAAGAAACCAAACCAAACCAAACCAAACCAAAAGTCTACCAATAAAATCTTTTTTCTCATATATATATATGTTTATTTATTTTTATATATATGTGTGTGTGTGTGTAAAAAGATCCAAAATGTTGAATATAGACAACTGGTGGGTGACACATTCATGGAAATTGGGTAATAATTTTATCTGGCACAAGGCCATTATAACTGTTGGACTCTTTGAAGATTTCTGTGTAGTTAAATGAAAAAATTGCCTGGTTCCATCAGCATATTTCAAAGGAGTCAGATGGTATTCCTAACCAAGTAATTCCAGAGGCAGGTACCACCTAAAAGAGGAATCTTTAAATCCCCAGCCAATTGTCATTTAAGATCTCCAATAACAAAAGATCAGAAATTCAGCAAAAATCCTAATTTTAAAAGTCTTTATGCTATTTTGAGTTTTAATAATGTCTCATCTCTCCAAGAATGTTAGTTGAAAATAAAAGCAATTTTTTTAAGATACACTAATTCAGTTTTCAGTTTTTTTAGACATATTCATGATTAAAATACAATTTGGAGTAACTAATTATAATAATCCTTTGTAAACAATTATAAATTCAAGTAACTATTCTTAATATAAATAATTCACATACAGTTATCTTGTTTTAAAGTATTCCTATCTAACATTAATAATCTTCTAATTGATTTATTTGACAGATAGATGAGTTAGTTGGTTTTATGGCATGTCAACCCTTGCAGAGTTATTTAATCACCAAATCATTTTTTTCAAGCAATTATATGGTTACAAGTAACTGCTCCTATCTAACAATAATGATTATAATGATAATAATAATCATTTGTTGGTACATAGTTATATAACTTGAAATATTCAAATCTAATTCTAATAATTAGCACACAGTTATATGGTTTCAAGTATTCCAACCTAATATAAATAATTTGCAAATAGATCTATTTGACTCATAGATCAGATTCAACAGATACTACCACTCCAGATCAGAATGGAACTGGGAGTAACAGTAATGAAGGGCTACTCCCCATTTCACAGAGCTCCTGAAAAGGAGTCTTAGCATTTGATACAGTTTATTATCATATCTAGGACACCCCTTTTAAGGGAGGGTGGAGGGGTTATTACCCCTCTGCAAAGGATGAAATCAATACATTTTAAGTCTTACAGGCAGGGTGGCAAGGAACTTAGACAAGGTGGAAAAATGTAATGCCGCCAAATATCACTTGGTCAAATTTTTGGCAGCCTGGCTTCTATTGGATCAGATTCTTGTTCCAAAAGTAAAACACGTTTACGAAGCCCAGTCTACCTACACACACATAGCACTACTTTCAGTGTACATACAGAAAGAGGATCCTTTCGACATCTTCTCAGCTGCTGCTCCAAGGCATAACTAGGTGCTTGGGGTGGTTACAAAGGTGTTATTACTACAGCCATAAAATCCAGCAAATACCACCCCTGGTAGAAAACTATCCACTATCTCAAAACTAGAGAGAAGACCCATTCATTATCACAGACAAAACCGTGCTTACTTATTTCAGTCCCAGACAAGAAATTGAGATAGTATCTTAAAAAATAAATTAAATTCTCTGATCACATTATATGAATGGCACTCCACCCAGATTCAACTAAGCAGATGATCATATAGGAACTGACAGTTCCCTGGGAAGTGCTCATGATAGGAAACTCAGCAGATTCTGGGTGCTATTGGAATAGTGTAAAAATCAAGGCTGGCAAGTCTTCTGTAAGCCAACTGAATTGGTCTATTGTGGGTTTGCAGGGCACTCCCTCTTTGAGGCCCTGACAGGGGTTGGTAAAGAAGAAGCTGCAAAGAGTGAGCCATCATCGGAAACAGCACCAAGTGAATTTATATTAAGAAGGTGAGCCAATGGATTGTTGCTGCTGAGATGCAAACTTGATGGTGAACATCTCCAGTTTGGTTACGTAGATGAGAGGGTCTAGTGATCTAAAATTCTTGATGAAATTAAAGACATCTGTGAGGTGTGTTTTTAACATGGTATCAAAGTCACTACTCAGTAGTAATTGATCTGCAAAACTAGCTTGTTAACCATAATATCTTGATGAGATGCTGCATAAAAATAAACTAAGCATTGCTTAAATTTGGCATCAGACAACTAGAATGGGACGTCATGTAAAAATCAAACTCCATACTGTGTAGAAATTGTTCTTTATGACTACCTTATTAACCATAATACTATGATAAGATGTTGAAAGATATTTATGCTATTCTGATGAATTAAATCTAATTTATTACCAGCTTTATTAGCAGAACTTAGAATATACAAACTTCATCCCCTGCAGATGGGTAAAACCTCCCTAAAAAGGGTGTCCTGGGTATAATGCTAAACTATATCCAGCTGTAAGACTCCACTTCTGAAGCTTTGAGGAGAGTGGAGTATCCCTTCATGGCCATTATTCCCTCTCTGACTCAAAATGGGAGTAAAGTCTCATCTATAGGGAAAATAAAATCATATAATTGTATTCAAATTATTTGTATTTAGAATATTCACTCGAAGCTATAATTGCTTACTAAGAACTATTATCATTAGTTACTTGAAACTATATAATTGCTTTCAAATTATTTGTGTTAGATAGGAATATATGAAATCATATAACTGTGTGAAAAGAAATAACTCTTATTAAACAGGAATATTTATCTTAAGCTTATAATTGCGTATAAATCATTAGTATCAGATAGAAATACTTAAAACCATATAACTAATGCTAGACCCATTCATTATCACAGACAATGCTAATTATTTGCAAACTTGATGTATAACTGGGAAAACAAATGATTATAGACAAATAAAAACTTTTAAAAAATGCAACGGGACATAGAAAATATTGTTAGGATTACAATCAAACATTAAGAAATAAAATCAAATTTCAACATTAAATGACCCCCAAAGAAGTTGAAATGCCTAATTCCTAGTTAAGTGATTCTCACTATCTTGCTGGCATGCACCCCTTCCTGGAAATGATATTGTCACTCTTTTCTTTTGGTGTTGCTGACCTGTCAGCTTGTAAAGTAGCCCAGGAATGACTGCTCAACTGCCACCATCCTAACATGAGCCCTATTCCTTAATTTTGTTTCTGTTATTTGCAACTCTGCCTGTGTGAGCTACAGCCACTTAGAGAGTTCCTAGAATCTCTCTTCTACAGGACACCACAAACTTTACTCCAACATCTACTGAAGAACATATTTATTGTTTTGTTTCACTGTCTTTGACCATCTTTCAGTTGCGAATTGAATTACCATGACCAGAAAATCCGGTGAACACTTACGCACAACATATGGAAATACTGGACATCTGTTTTGACTGTATTAGGTCTCATCAACAGTATATACCATGATCTCCACCCCTGGAGATTGAACAAGTGACCACTGATTGCAGAGCCGAAACTCTACAAATGAGCCTTCAGTCCATATTGTACACAAGTGACGCCAAATTAATTAGTCATGGTAACTGTGCTGCAATTAACCGGAATGTGTCTTGCAAGTTACATCCATACTCTTTACAGAGAACACGGTCATCTCCAAGGCCATGTCTTCCCATGAAGATTAGAAATACGCATATGCGTAATTATTATGACCTTAAGCGCAAGGATATAGATCTACATTTTCTTTTTAAAGTAGAGGAATTATATTGTGAATTCACAATATTATTCCTCTACTTAAAAAAGAAAATGTATATCTTTCAGTTAACTTCATAATTCCATTCATTCTTTTCTTTCTTGGCACAGAACTTCTTGAGAACTGAAATTTCTTTTCATTGAGAGAATTCAGGAGGAACTGAAATGTGAACTACCGGGACTTTGGGGTTCCTAGAATCTCTGTACTGTATTCTTATCATCATAAATTCTTCTTTTAAGCTGCAGGAGGATGTTAGTGGTCCTGTATAGTGCAGCACTACTTAAACATCATTGACAGTAAAACATCATATATTAGCAGGGCCTATAAAGCCCTGAATAGGATGGTATGCTGATATATCCTGCCTTAAAATAGCCAAATAAACTACATTTGTCAACGCTAGTCATCCAAGCATCAAGGTCCCTAATGGCTGAGTTATTGACAGCTGTTTCCTTCAAGCTGGAGTCAAAGAATTTCTTTTGACTAGCTTTTCTGTTAATGTTGAAATGATGGTTTTAAGAATTATTAAGTGAAATTAGTCTTCAACTAGTTTGAAAATACTAATTTTGAGACAAATCAAAGCTCTTCTTAGTTTATTTATTTTCTCCTTAAAGTTAAGTAGCAATTAGTTAACTCAGTTCCAAGATGAGTCACCACTTTATTAGAATACCCATGGTCAGGAATACTGGTTGTCACAGCAGTAATATTACAAATCCCTTCATTTTGCACACATCGTTGATGCCCCTGCAGTCTAGTCTTCATTTCTGTCAATGTGCAGCATTCAGTTTGGACCTCATTCATTCCGTTATCCCGACCTCTGTATAGCTGATGGAATGGGTGTGTGTTATGATTCAAAACTGTCAGAGCTTGGTACCAGTTTCAGTTATCGATCATCCAGTCTAGTTTTTCCAAAGGGTTGTGATTCTTTCCTCCTGAGTAAGTAAGCCATGGTTTGTTTTCTTGTGACATCTTCTTTGAATGAGATAAGTTGAGCTTTGCCAATGAAATAAGAAAGCCAGTTTGGGTTGTATATAGATGATTTAATAAAAGGGAATAAAAAGAAACTACAATCGAATGTACGTTGGCAATCTATAACACAAAAAATATAAGACAGAGATCTGGAATCTGATCTAATGTGTTAACAAAATTCAGTCAATAGATCAACGAATACCAGGGTCTTTCACAGGTGTGTGCCTTTTGCATATGAGCTGATCAGCCTTCCTTCACTTGCAAAGCCTGTCTCTCTGCTGTTTTTTCAACTTCTCTTCTGCTATTTTTCTGGGCCAACAAAAATGCCTGCTAATATGTACAATTCTCTGCCAATGCATCAAACTGTTCAAATGCTAAACGATTCAATTTTGCATTGTTTAAAATCTGGATCAAAATATCATTTCCTACATTTTGATTTTTTGCACTAATGAACCCAAACATATTTGGCTGACAGCTTCATTAGAAACAACATCAAAAACATTGGTTCTGACCTGTCCAATTCAAGGTCACACCTGGCTTCTTAACAAACACATTCCTGCTAGGGAAAATTAATAATATCCTATCGCACATTATCTCATCTGAATCACTGCCTTGTGAAAGTTATGTTACTCTCCAATATTATTACTAATTATGATATTCTCCAAAAGTTATAATGTAACCTTGTTACATTATAACATCAGGTACTGTAAGGAATCTGAGGTCTGGTACCAGACTAAGCATAGCTTTGTAAATTCTGTAAAATAAATATTTGAAAAAATGTTTGGTTTATTGATTGAATTTTTAAAACAAATATGAAAATGACTGTCTAATGGTTTATTTGTTTTATGAAAGAGACTCAGATGAATGAAAAAAAAAAAAGATTGACTGATATGTATAAGAGAAAGAAAGGTCAGATAAAAGATATAACATTGATTATTTTAAAGCAATAACCATAACTAGTAGATAGGATTCCCAATTTCAATAAGAAGTTCTCACATTTGACACATTTGATCATTCACAGTACCTCCTCTCAAAATTGTGACTATGTGAGTTGCATTTTTACCTTTCTTAAAGTGAAGGAGCATAATATTCTAAGAATCTTCCTTCTATTCTTCTATCTTCAATGTTACAATTAGTAAAAACATATTCCAAATTTGATAAAAGATAAAACGAATGCATGCCAAAGTTATTTATCTCCAGAAGAACAAAACTCTGATTCTAAGCAGTTTTGTTCTATCTGTCCTCTGACATGAGTCAAAGACTTGGCCATGACACCTTTGTAGATAGACTAGATGGCTTTAGCAGCAAAGCATTTAGGATTATTAGATGAATGCATTACCAAAGAAAAGATGTGGAAGAGAACATAACAGCCACCTTCCTTTCAGCACAAAAGAAGAATCCATTCATATACCCACATTCTGCACTTTGCACCAGAATATCCAAAGCAACTGAGTTAGAATTTGAGTCCCAACTAGCAAGCTGGAAGCAATCTAGAGGGGTTCTTCACATCTGCTGGTACAGCATTGTGGCTCTGGACCTTGAGACATGCAAAACAACCTTGACACACAACAGATGAAACTGGACTGACTCTAATGGAGAACACTGGTGAATTTGGTTGCTTCCATGCATCATATGTAGTGTTGGAACAAGGAAATTAGAGTGTAATATTGAGATAGGTGCTTATACAAAGAAGAGTGACAAAAATAATGTAAAGAGTAAAAGATTACAGTTACAGATAAAGATTAGATAAATCAAAATTAACTACTAGAAAGAAGAATAAGAGTTTATCTAATTGAAACTTTGAAAATAATTTATGGAACTTCTAATTATGATTGATGTCTTTTTAATATTTCTCTTCAAAGTAGAAATTTACAATCAAGAGAGATTTAAAAAAAACTAGATCTATTAACCAGTTGGATTTTTTGTTAAAAGAGTAAAATATTTTGAAACAAATTATCTAATCAGATCAAAAACAGCAACAGTGTGGAAAATTTTTATATTGAATTGGATGAATTCAGAAATAAACAACCCATTTGGCAGGGGTTGAAGAATACACCAACTGCATCTCTGCATCTTCCCCAACGAGTATCCTGGATATGACACTAAACAAGTTGATGGTGATACTCCAGCTTTTGGGAATGTGGAGTACCCCTTCATTACTATTGCTTCCGGGTCCACTCTGGCTCAGAGGGGTAGCACCTATTAGGGTTCTATCTATGGGTCAAATAAAACTGTTTGAAGTCCAAACAAATGACTTTTGCCATGTTCTTTGCAAAGATTTTTCAAAGGTTGATGATGTGAGAAGATAGTAAAATGTGGAGATGCCTAAAAAAGGCATAACAAACAAATAATAGTAATAACAATAATATGCAAGAGATAGTATATATATATATATATATACATTTGTCCCCTGTATATTTTACTTATGCATATATATTTATATATATCAAGTTGTGCTGATAGCATAGATTTCTCTGACTCTTTTTTTGCCATCCATCCTTATCATCTATCACTCTTTGCAGGACTTTTAGACTGTATCCAGTGGTCAGCACAGAGTCAATGTATGTAAGACCTTGTTGATTGTCCGAGAGTGGTGTGTCAGTATGTAGGAGTCCATAAGAGTATGTCACTTATGAGTTCATCTTTACTTCTCCAGCAGTGCCTCACATGTCCTGTTCATCTTAATTGGATGTTTTTTGAGATGAAAGGTAAGTTGCTATACAGCACAACTTGATGATGATGATATATATATATATATATATATATATATTGATAAAATATATATATATAGATAGATCCATAGGAAATTATGTATAGAGAGATAGAATATATATATGAATAATATACAAGAGATAAATGCAATATATATATATATATGTATGTATGTGTGTGTGTGTGTATGTGTGTGTCTATGTGTGTTTGTGTGTGTGTGTGTGTGTGTGTGTGTGTGTGTGTGTGTGTGTGTGTGTGTGTGTGTGTACGTATGCATGTATATATATATATAAATGGATCAATAGATAAACAGAATATATATACACATGTGATATACAAGAGATGAATAATATATATATATATATATATATATATATATATAGATAGATAGATAGATAGATAGATAGATAGATAGAAAAACATATACTGGATAGATCGATAATAAAGCGAAGATAAATGCAATATATATATATGTTATAATACAAACAAAAACAAATGCTTTGAATGAAGTTATTGAAAACTAAATGCTCCTAATGCCATCTAGTAATGAAATCAGAAAAAAACTTTTCAGGCAACTCAACATTATTTTTATTAATAGGGGTGTTATTAATAGGGATATTTTCTTACCCATTAAAAATAATGGGTACTTTTGATAAAAGATATATGAGCAATAACTGTATGCAATACATGTAAAGAAACCATTTAACTATGATAAATTTACTGAGAAAGCTTTAACTCAGCAAGTAACGCAAAATGAACCATACAAGAGGAATAAAAGAAAAAGATGATGAACTCAAAGGCCAGTTTGAACTGGGCTCTGCTGAGTAACCATGCTAGTTTGTCATCATATATTTTCTGCAGTTAGACTGAATGAATCCAGAAGCAAGTACCACAGATTTGAAGAGAGCAAGAGTAAGACAACTCTGATGAGAGACTTAATGCAAACAGAAATATCATTGCTGAGTTTTTATTTGTGATACTTTTTCATAACTTCCTTAAAGCTGGGGTTTGTGAATTTATTATGTCAGAATGGCGGCCATGTTGGGTTTTATGTCAATATATCACACTCCATCGACACGTTCCCTCGCAATGCAACCCTCTGCACCCGTGTTTGCCATTTATTTGATTGAAGCAAGAAATAAGGAGGAGGGGAATCGAGGCTATTGATGCAATGGCAGGCAGTGCAGAAAGAGAAAACAATGATAATGATTCTGCAGATGATTTTCTGAAGAACAGAAGAGAGCCAACTTTGAGAACATTCTGCTGGTGATTATTATTTACTTAAGAGAGGAATTTGGTTAGGATGAATGGATATATATATGTGTGTGTATATATATGTGTGTGTGTAAATGTATAAAAATGTATATACACATATCACACATAATCAAAACACAAACATATATATATATATGCATGAATGTGCTCCAAAAGTAATGCCTTCAATCTATTTCCATGGAAACTACAACAGATATAGTGAGCACTATAACACTGTTCGATCAAGCATTTTTCCTATATAGTCTGCACCACTGACTAGACGCATTCACTAGCAGTGAAGATGAGTAAATAATTTGCATAATGATATTTGACTGAAAAATTAAAATATTGAGTTTAGAATAAACAATTTCTCCATTAAACATGTTTTTCCTTTATGGATTTATATATTTAAAAAGAATATTCATATTTTCTTCATTCTTCATTTCTGTCCTGATAAATACAGCTTCAGTCTTAATACCTTTTGTTTCATCAGTTTATAAAAGATATGCTTTTCAAATGACAACAGTCTGTAATAATTTCTAGTAATATGAAACCTAACACGCATCATTTATAACTTGATAATCGCCAGAAGTGTATACCTACAATAGTAATGAGAAAATCAATATTGGAGCTAAAAAGTTGACTTCATGAGCTTGTCTATGGTATAGATTTAAAATTGGAACAAAACCAGCAGAAGCAGACAATAGATACTGTACAGCATTTGGTAAAGTTGAAGTGACTGCACTGTTTATAAGTTTGGTATTCACTTAAAGATGTAATTCACAACAGTTTATCACTAAAGCACTACAGTTGCTGCTGCTGCTGCTGCTGCTGCTGAACTGATGACTTGTGATGAATCTAGTGCTCTTCAAATATGTCCCATGCTCATATTAATGTTCAGCACAAGTGATGAAACTATAAATCTGCATAAACAGTAATTAAGAAAAACGAGGAACACAAGACATGCAACAAAACTAAGGTGTAGAAGATAAACAACAAATCAAAGGCACACAACAATATCAGATTAAAACTGAAGATGCAAAACAAATCCAATGCACAAAAGACAAATAATAGTTAATACATTAACTGTATGAAATTTATATACAAATATAACAATTCTGTCCTATAATAATATGTTGGTGTACCAGTTATTGTCAAAGAGAATGGACTCAATTAGCCAAGTTGAAATTGTGGACATATAAAAAACCTTATCTGGTTTGCACCAAAGAAACATAACAGACAAGGTAGAGAAGACACACAACAAATCCAGATAAGTACCAAAGACACATAACAAATAGAAGACACACATAACTTACTGCATAAGCAATGATAGGAAATAAAGTTCAACTATAAATATGTACACACATTGATTACTGTCAGTAAATCAGATTTAAAATTCAACATAAATTAGACTAAAGATAAGATTGTATTTTATAATGAATTATATTAATTATTATAGCAATTGTATTAAGTAGAAAATTAAGTTGTATTTCTTTAAATCTGATCAATGAAGATGCCAGAAAATATAAAATCTCCCTTTTCTGTAAATTAATTATTCATGATTAATAAGATGAGTTTTGATTTTTATAAAAATCTTTAGCCTATGAACAAAGGAAAATAGAATATGTCATCCACATAACTACAAGTGCATTTTGTAATTTGAATGAATTATAGAAAGTCACTGAGATAAATCCTCAAGAAATAAAATAAATAAATAAATAGAAAGAAGATAATAAAATCAATATATGACATCAAAATATTATCGGATGAAGAGTTTCAGAGATTATTGAATGTAAATTATTGGAAAATCATGATATAAGGTTTTGGTTTCTTTTTTCAAATTCCATTATCTCTCCACTGACACCTACTTGCGTCATTCGGTACCAAATTGTAAGCAGTGGATCAATAATGTGCAAGATACTGTTGTTAACCTGAGAAAAGATTTTCCTTTCTTTAACTCATGTACAGCACAAGGCTAAATAGTTGTATGAATTGAGAAGCACCAATTGAGAACACATAATTATTCCTGTTAAGAAGCAAACCCCATCAAAGGTTACAAGGTATGATCAAAAGTATTGAGACTGAAACTTTTGATCTAATTTTAGAATTTAGCCCTCAGAATCCAAGCAAAAAGTATTTGTATCACTACCTAAAAGTATATATATACGGGCTACCTGAATTTTGGTTTCATTTCTGCATCACTATTGACAAATCAACAATATTATTTTTTTATCATTTAATTTATCATGGGTTGGCTTTATAAATGAAGATTGAAAAGCAAGTTGTCTATATTGATTGCAGACATGCTTATTCTTGAGAGTGGCCTGGCTGGGGTTTTCAAAAAAGACAACAGTCAGCATATTCTTAGCCCTACTGACAGAGTGAAAAGCTAAAGGAAGATCTGTGTACAACTGAGCAGTTTCTATCATAAAATGATTCTGTCTTGGTGCCTAAATTGCTATCTAGATGTATAGTTTTAATCTAAATGAGTTAATACCAATTCTGAATACTTTTGGACCACCAGATTTCTTGTGAAACAGAGGATTGTGCCAGTACAGCACTTTACATATTCACTGGACATAGTTCTGTGTAATTTTTTCTTGTTTCCTAAAATGAAACTTTATCTCAAGAATAAAATTTGTGAGAGTGGAGGAGATTCAAAGAAATATGATGATGCAGCTTTAGACCATATCAAAAGAGAGGTCCTAAAGGTGCTTTGACAAATGGAAAAAATATTGGAATGCAAAGGGGAATATTTTAAAGGAAATGAATGTTTCATTCATTGTTTATTTCTGTCTTGGTATAAATACACCTTTAGTCATTACATTTACAACCACACAACCCACATAAAAATACTTGATAAATACACCTTCAGTTTTTATTCTTTTCAAGCACATAGCTCCCATTGAAAAATACTTGATAAATACACACTCAGTCATTAAACTTTCAAAGCATACACCTGCCATGGAAAAATACTTGATTACTATACCTTCAGCCACTACATTTTCGAAGTACATATCTTTCATATAATAATGCTTGATAAATACACATTCATTCATTACACTTTCCAAGCCCACATTTCTTCTGGAAAAATACTTCATAAATACACCTTCAGTCACTTTCACTTTTCAAGTACACACCTCCCATTGAAAAAGCAAGATAAATACACCTTCAGTCACTTTTACATTCCAAGCACACATATCAGATGGAATGATATTTGATAATACACTTTCAGTCATTACACTTTCAAATCACATACATCCGGTGGAAAAATATTTGATTAATACACTTTCAGTCATTTTCACTTTCCAAGCACACATTTCAACTAGAATAATACTTGATGAATGACACTTTAGTCATTACATTTTCCAAGCACACACCTCACATGGAATAATATTTGATAATTACACTTTTCAAGCGCACACCTCTGATGGAAAAATACTTGATAAATACACCTTCAATCATTTTCACTTTCCAGGCCACACCTCCCATATAATAATACTTGTTAAATATACCTTCTGTCTTGACATCTATCAAATATATCCTATATATAATTCAATTAAAATTAAGCTCATAATTTAAGGAATCAATAGAGCTTGGTTAATTGATTGATTGATTTTAATGGAATGGTATTCTGTCAAGGGTTATTTTGATATATCTTGAGGCTAGTTAATGGGTTTCATTTTATGTTCACACTTACAT
The DNA here is from genome assembly GCA_963585895.1 of Sepioteuthis lessoniana. Lineage (NCBI taxonomy): Eukaryota > Metazoa > Mollusca > Cephalopoda > Myopsida > Loliginidae > Sepioteuthis > Sepioteuthis lessoniana. Next base: position 49,831,633 of record OY757909.1, read on the forward strand.
TTCTTGTGTTATTTTTTCTTAATTAGTTTGCTTTTAACCTTTGGCCTGATCATATATGAATAATTTTTAAACAGATCTAATAGACCCATGAATAGGACCCTAACAGATACTACCACTCAGAGTCAAAGTGGACCTGGTTGTAATGTTAGTAGTGGGGTACTCACTCTCCTCAGACCTGGAGCCTTAGCATCAGATTTAGTTTAGTGTCATATGTAAGACACTTTTTTGATGAGGCTTTACCCTTTGATAGGAGATGCAATTGGTATATTCTAAGCTCTGCTGACATCATGGATAAATACAGCAAAAGATTACTAGTAACTCATTAAAATATCATGACATTCAGTTTAAAAATCTGTTTCAAAGAGAAAAAATATGAAGAAATCAATCTCTTGTGTGTTAATATGGATGTATAGCTGAACCAAAAAAAAAAAAACATGAAAAATTGCTTTTTCATACAATTTGATATGTGCATAAAATGGTGAATAATTTTTAGACTATTTCCTAATCAGGCATGAGCTTGAAACATTTATTTGATGACCCTTAACCTGGAACAAATTTATAAAATCTTTATTTCATACCTGAAATTACATAGTGTACTTGTCACAACAGCAGGAAATCAATAAAAATAAAATTTTAAAGATTTTTTTTAATTGAAAAAAGAAAAGAAAAAACTCCAATATCCTTGTTGGCAGGACTTAGAATACACAAACTGTATCTCCTGTAGACAGGTATGACCTCCTCCTTACTACAGCAGAGGTATCTTGGGTATGACTCTAAACTGTCCTACTATTTCCCTATACATGAGAAAAAGAAGAGACAGATTCATGCCTTTCTAAAGGTCATTAGCACAAAATGAATGCAAACAGCTTTTTTCTAGGATTTGAACTTGGCACATTGAATATGGGTTAATTATTACAGAATTGGACAGAGGTCATAATATTTCTACATTTTTTAATCATTTCTTTTTTTCTTTTTTTTTTTTCAAGCTATTCCATATTAATTGCTATAATGGTAAATAAATTTTATACAGTAAATGTATCAATTATTATGAGACAGAGGAGAGCAAAAAAAATTTTTCTTCTGCCTAATAATAACTGATACATTTACTGTATGATATATATATATATATATATATATATATATATATATATATATATATATATATATATGGAGAAATTGTAGATTTTGGTAAATCTGTCAAGTTGATAAAAACAAGTGAAAAAGTGGATATATCAAACACTTACAATGGGTTTAGTGGTAATATTTCATTCTTTATTAACAGAAGAACTTCATCAAACTAAACACATATATATATATATATATATATATATATATATATATATATATATATATATATATATAGTCTGATGAAGCTCTGTTATATATATATATGCTTACTTTGATGAAGTTCTTCTGTTATATATATATATATATATATGTATGTATTGACAGTGTAGTTAGTTAGAAATAGACTGTTTTTATGCTATCTTAACTACCTACTCTCTATCACCAATATCAAGCACACTTTATTTAGAAATAGATAATCCTCAATATCTGTGATAGAGCTTGGTTTGATGATCCCATAGGCAAGAAATAGACAGCAAGCAAGTGGCATTGATCTGTATTTATGCTCTCTTAACTTAGATCTACCTACACTATCACCAATATTAAGCACTCTTTATCTATAAATATAGTAAACAATATTATTAATAATTCTATATATATATATATATATATATAAAAGATAATTGTCATTTACTAAGCTGAGTTTGTTTTAGCACAGGTGAGACACCAAGAGAGAATTGAACTCATTAGCAATGGTTTTCAAACCTAGTCTGCTAACCTTTACTATATTTGTGGTACCCAAATAAACAAAGTTAATTTTATTATAAAAAATGTCATAAATATTCTCAGGACACAAAAGTGTTTTTTTTTCTTTTGCAAAAAGATAAAAAAATGTTTGACATGAAACGTCAGATGGCTTTAGAAAAAAATTACCTTTGTTTGAGATTTTTTTTTGCATAAAGAAAATTTTTTAGAGATGAGAAAATTTTGAGAAATATTATTAAATGCATTCTGAGAAAATAAAAGATGTTCTTGCAAAATCTTTAAAAAATCATAAAAAAACTTTAAAAAAAGATTCACACATTTCTTGTCAAAAAAGACGTTTTCAAAATTTAAATTTTTCCATGGAACTATTTCTAAAAAAATAATGTGTAGAAACAAATCTAATTTACAATTTGACAGTAAAATTAAATGTAATTATAAAAAAAAATCAATATAATTTCTCATATCCTTATATTTGGTCAGGTAGAAATATGTCTTGAAATGGTATTGAGAGTTTAGTTCAAATAAAATTCATTTAAAAAGATCACTTTTAATTGTTCTATGATGGTTGTTATATCAGAAGGAATTGTTTAAAGATTCTATCCAAATCAGCATATTTTGTTGATTCTAATATTAAAGATTGAAGAAGATTTGCAACATTTTTGATACATTCAACTGTTTCTATATCTTAAAGAAAGTGAAAATATGGCTCTAACATACAACAAAAGCAATTTATGAAGATGGTACTGTAAATGACTTTGGTTAATGTTTTGGAAAGAAATTGTGATTGGCATTGGCAAGTGGACAATTTATAATATTGTAGAATACAAGAAAATGTTGGAAAAGTAAAATGGTTCACTTCCAACAGTCTGCCATTTGCCACTTTAGAGTCCTTATATATACAACATCTTATACATATTCATAAGTGATAATAATATTAAGGACTTGCATGTGTGAGAATCCTATTACAAATGACAGCTTATATAAAAGACACAATAGCAATTAAATCAAAATATAGTTTTAGAATTATCTGTTAGATAACATGGGAAATAGTAAAAAAAGATACCTAAAATCTCCTAATCTAGAATAGTAAATTATTTGCCACTGCTTGTTTATGTTAGTCACTTTTATGTATAGCTTCCACATGTATGAACTACTATTAAATGTAATAAAGGCCAGTTCTTATTTAAAGAACATGAGGCTGTATATATAGTAGGATTGGAAAGGACACCTTTAAGTTTTTCAAGAGAAGCAAATAACTTGATAACTTGATATTTCTTGCCGAAAAATCTAACTTACAGTGTGATAGTTTTGGTTTAGTGTCTTTGTTTAATGGCATATCAACTTTCATGAGTTATTTAATGCCAAAGCCATCCTTGGAGAATGTTTAATTCTTTTTGTTTATTGGTATATCAACCTTTAAGATTTATTTTATACCAAAAACATCCTTGGTGAATCTTTTGCTTTTAATTATTTTGTTTAATGACATATCAACTTTCATGGGTTATTAAATCCAAAGCCATCCTTATAGAGCAGGAGTGGTACTACTTAGCCTACAGCTTGGTGGTTGAGTGGGGTTCATATATTTTGTAAGGGTATTAGTTCAAAAGTGAATGCAGTTGTGCAACTTGAATTTGAACTCGCATAATTTGAGGTTGCAGTCCATCATTTTTTCCTTGATGTCATGGGGAATCAAATTAAGATAACGTTTGAGAATTATCTGTTATATGATACGGGAAATAGTAAAAAAAATACTCAAAATATCCTCAAGATATTAGTGGATAGTTTGGAATACTAGGTTCTTGAACCTTGGTAAAGCAACCAGTCTAGGAGAAATAAAACTCTGAATTTAAATCAGCTTTACTTCCCTTAAAAACTGACCTTGTATCACATCCTGTTAGTGGTAGAGGAGTTGGGTAAATACATACATACATACATCAATAATGAATTCTTTTGCTTTGGTTATGCAACCAATCAAGAAAAAGGAAAACTTTGAATTCAAATCAACTTTAATCCCTTTGAGGTGTTAAGCTTTTCATGAGGGTTAAGTTTTGCTTTTCAAGTTGTGGAAGATTTTTGTTTTTATGTTTTCAGCTTCTTTCTTGTTATCTACAGCTACAAGTTGATTACTGCCTCTATTTTTTTTTTTTTTTTACAGTTCTTGGGTTTTCTCTGCTGGAGATTTTTTTTCCATCAAGAAAAGGGAAAGTTTGACTAAAAGAGTTTCTTCTATTGATTCAATTACAATAAATCTTTGGAATTCTCTTATCATTTCATTTTCCAAATTGAATTCAGAGAAATTTCATTAGGGTTTTTGTTTGTATTTGCTATGTGTTGCTTTTGTTATTTGATGGTTTTATTCTCTACCACCCACCCATGAAGTACAACTTCAGTCGGGAATTTACTTAGAGGGATACCCATTTACCTTGACTGAGATAGGGATACATTTGGTTGTATACTTGTGTCAGGAGTGAGATTTCAAGCCCTTTCTAATTTCAGGCTTTCAGTATACAACTTAGTTAAACTGTGGTCAAAGTCATGTTTCTCCCTATGCAGTTGACCTTCAAAAATTGCCTTCCTGCACCTTTAAGATAAAAAGGGTAGTGTCTTTGCTTGCTACTAGTGCAATTTGAAGAATATGGTCAGGACATTATCATGTTAGTTTGATATGACTAGCCAATTGATCGGGTAAGACCTCTTCAACTGCACTTCTAGCCTATTAAGGACTGTTGGAGGTTATGAATCATTTGTCAAGGCCAGCAGGTAGCCTATTGAGGGAATCTTAGCCCCCTGCAGAGGTGCAGTCGGCATATTCTACATCCCCTGCTTATGGGCCAACTGTGATGCTAACACCTTCAAAATAACAAAAAATTCCACAAGGAAATAATCTAATTAAAATTGGAATTTTTATTCAATAATAGACAACACAATTTAGCTGAAAAGTAGCATAAGGTCAAAGAAAACTGGAGGAAATACTTTGGTGACTGAATAATCATGCTATGAATTTATATGAATATAAGATTAAAAACTGCAGGAAACTTATTCTTCATGGATCAATATGGCAATTGCAGTCTGACCAAATATCAACAGAAAGATTAACATAAAGTACAAATGGATTAGCAAATTTGTCTTAGATATAATTATTTCTGTGGTAGGTTCTGTAAAGACAGAGTGCTCCACATTTTTGTCCTTGACCAGGTCCTAATGTAAAAGACCAAGAAAATATCAATAAAAGGATGATACACCCAACCCCTTTGCTAAGAGCAGGATGTGAAACAAGGTCAATTTTTAGCAGAGTAAAGCTGGTTTGAATTCACAATTTTCCTTCTAGACTGGTTGCTAAGGCTAAAGAACCCAGTCTGCTCTATTATTTTCTTATTGCTGAGGAGAAAAGAAAAGATGGATTTGTGCGTTTTCCAATGGCATTTGCTTGAAGTGAAATGACAACCACATCCAGAATTTGTACTCAGGTTACTGATTTCAATTCCTAAGATGATAGCCATCACACTAACTGTGCTACACTGTAGAGTAATGGTTAATGAGCTTATTTCATATACCGTTACTATCCTATCATAGTGAATTCTAGCCTGAGTGCCCCTCAATTGCAGCCTTGTGCCAAATAAAGAGAAGCACAGTAAATAATAATGTATCATCTTAAAGAATGCTGCATCAAGTAAAATAAATGAAATAATCTGTGATTAATTAACATAAAAATCAACATCACAGCACGAACCTCATAACATTTTCCTAATTACAGCAGATTTGAATTTTCTTGTGTTAGATTAGCAAGGCACTAAAATTTGCAGAATGTGAATGGGGTAAACTGAGTACAATGTGTAAATTGAATAAAAGCAACAAAGGTTTTTATTGTCACAGGTCACTGGTTTGTTAGATAAAGTTATGATGACATCTGACACAAGCCAGGCCTCATGCTTCTCTCGTAATTGTGAGTAGTTAGAAGGTTACTGAGCCTCTGCCTTCACTTTCACAAAGTGTATCAAACTATAACTTAAAAAAACATATCAACAAAGATAAGCAAATAAATAACTGAATGAATAACTACTTGATATTAAGATATTTTGAGTGCAAAAATGTATTTGTTCGACAACAGAATTATGCACTTACAATTTTTTAAAACACGCCTTTTTTAGCTGGCTGGAAAATTTAAATAGTTGAGGCATAAATATGCATTTTGCTTTTGTTGATGTTCTTGCTTTAAATTAATTACGTTATTTTTTTTAGATTTTGCTATTATCTTGTATTGCTCAAGTCAATATCTTTTTCTCTTCATTACTGTTTCTTTATTTTGGAGAAGAATATCTGTACGGTTTTATATGAACAATCTTTACATTTTGCTAAAAGTTATCAAACTGACACTATTGAAGTGAATTGATATCACTGTATCTCATCTATCTAATGTCATCATATCTCTCTACTCTCTCTTCCTTTCTTTCATTCTTTATATTGCCCTAATCTTTCTTTCTTTCTTTCTTTCTTTCTTTTTCTTCCTTAATATCTCCCTACTCTCCCTTTCTAATCTTATTATTTTTGAATTTTCTAAGTAATTAAAGAAATGTATTTTTGGAGAGTAATGATAATAATTGTCAGCACCAGTGGATATTCTGCAGATCTGACTATATATATATATATATATATAGGAAACCATCTTTAGGCCAATGCTTCATCTGAAAATTATTTTCAAATGAAGCATTATAACATTGCATTCTAACATAGCCCTAAAGATGGTTAACATGAAAATAAGAAAAACAAAAAAATTATTCTTGGCATATTATCATATATAAATACATCTGAATATTTTGTTTTTTATATTCTTATTTATATACCATTGAATGTATTTCAATTTTTCTCTAATATATATATATATATATATATATATATATATATATATATTTACCAACCCCTCCGCTCGAGCAGGATATGACACAAGGTGACTTTTTAAGTGGAGTTTTAACAGGTTTGAATTCAGAGTTTTCCTTCTCCTAGACTAGTTGCCTCACCAAGGCTGAAGAGCCTAGTCTGCCCTACTATTTACCCATAGCTGGAGGGAGAATAATTGGATTCATACCTTTCCCGAGGGTATTAGTTCTATGTGAAATGCAATCTGTCTCGTCCAGGATTTGAACTTGTGTTGCCGTGTCCATTTCCTACGACGATAACCATTACACCACGGGCACCTCCTTTTTACCCCTCCGCTCTAGCAGGATATGACACAAGTTCAATTTTTTTAAGCAGAGTTTAACAGGTTTGATATCAGAGTTTTCCTTCTCCTAGACTAGTTGTCTCACCAAGGCTGAAGAACCTAGTCTGCCCTACTATTTACCTATAGCTGGAGGGAGAATAATTGGATTCATAATTTTCCCAAGGGTATTAGTGCTATGTCAAATGCAATCAGTCTCGTCTAGGATTTGAACTCGTGTTGCCATGTCCATTTGCTGCGACGATAACCATTACACCATGAGCGCCTCCACACACACACACACACACGCACATATATATATATGTGCGTGTGTGTGTGTGTGTGTGTGTGCGTGTGTGTAACTCTTTGTTTAGAAATTACCTGTAAAATATATATTTTTAATGCATAAATATATTTTATCTATGATTAATATTTTTATTAAACAATGTATTTTATATCATGTATAGAAATGATATTTTTCTAGTTCGGTTAGGTTTCTTTGTTTAATGGCATATCAACCTTCATGGGTTATACTGGTCAACAACAAATTTGTTGTCTGTGTTTTTTAGCTGATTTAGGACGAATCTGATGTGCTGAATCCAAAAATCACATTTGTTTTGTTCACTCTGGTCAAGTTTTTGAGTTATGGCCATATGTCGTTTTTTACATTTTTGTTCACATGTACACATGTGTAGAGAGTTTTAGAAGGAGTTGGTGGGGGTAAAATGCCACGTCGAATTATTGTTTTAATTGGAAATGATTATTTTAATGACAAGAAGTATTCAGGTCCGATAGTTCTGGGTGATTATGTTGAAAAGGGATCAGTTTGAAGTCATAAGACCATGTTTTCTGTGTATATGGGATGGTAGGGATTGTGCTCAGCATTATATGAAGAAGGACTGGCCTTTGTGGGAGGAATAGGTGCCTTGCAAAGAAAGGAACATCATCAACAACCCTCTGGTGGACAGAGACAGAATACTCTTCCCACTGCTGCACATCAAGCTTGGCTTAATCAAGCAGTTCACCAAGGCTCTGGACAAGGATGGTCACTGCTTCACTTATGCCAGGCTTTTCCAGGATTGACCATGGAGAAGTTGAAAGCTGGCATCTTTGACGGTCCCCAGATCCGGCAGCTCATCAGAGATCCAGAGTTTGAAAACTCAATGAACGAAGTGGAACTGGAAGCGTGGAAGGCATTTGTTCTGGTAGTGAAGAACTTTCTTGGCAACAATAAGACCAGAAACTACGCAGAACTTGTCAACAACATGCTGACTGCTTTCAGAAACCTGGACTGCAACATGAGCATCAAGATGCACTACCTATTTTCACATGTGGACCGGTTTCCTGAGAACCTGTGTTTAATGAGTGATGAGCAAGGGGGAGAGAGTCAATCAGGACCTGAAAGAAATGGAGACCAGGTATCCAGGTCACTGGGACGCAGTCATAATGGCTGACTACTATTGGAATCTGAAGAGAGACCTCCCTGCTACTGAGCATTCCAGGGGTTCGAAGAAATGGAAGTTCAAGCCCTGAAGTTTGAACAATGCAATTTACGTGTACTTACCTTTATCAATGCCCACCATTCAGTTTACAGTAATCAATGTTTCTATCAGGTAATCAATATATGTTGTTGGCAAAACATTTTTTCTCTTAAAAACATACTTAGGATGATATGTGTTGACAAAAATCAGCTGATAATGCCACAAAAATGTAATCAATTTTGTCAAAAGATCTGATTTTTTTCAAATCAACCTTGCAAAAAAACCCTGACCAGATGGAGAGAAATGGAGGCCATTCCCTGATTCAGCAGTGCAAAAATACCCTAAATCAGTTGTAGAAATCTAGACAACATCCAAAAAGTAAAAAAATGTTGCCCTGTGTTATTAAATGCCAAAGCTACGGTTCCAAAGAATATTAGTGTGAAAGTGACGAGAGTTTGAACTCACTCATCATGATGTCACAGTCCAACACATTAGCAACTAAGCTACTTTATTTTTCTATTTTACATATATATATATATATATATATATATATATATATATATATATATTATTCAGTCCAGTTAAACCGGAGTTTTGAGGAATTCCATCAGGACAAAAAAACATTCAACAGTGAACATTTAAATTTTCCTAAAGACGTCCTGTTAATTTTTTTTCTTGTTTTTTGAGTTTATCAAAAACACATAACAGGATGGAAATAAATTTATAATCGTAATGTGACTGGTTTTTGTTTTTCCTATAGAAATATACATATAAATATATATATATATATATATATATATATATATATATATATATATATTACAACAGTATATCGTTGTCACTGTCTCACTTGAAATGTTTGTGGCAGACCAAATGCAGTATAATTTGGAGAGTTCTCAATATCTGTGATCAAGCTATTATATAATATAATATTAAATAAAAAAATATAAGTTTTTATATATGTTTAATAGCATGGATTCTTCTCTGTGACCACTGATTTCATACTGTCTTTATACAACAATCATCTGGCAGAAAATTTTATAAAAGTAATATATATTTATTTATTATAAATTATATATATATATATACTCACATACAGAAGGTGTATACGTAAAGAAACCAAAGAGATGTTTTTGTGTCATCATGGCTGAAATATTGTGTAGGAGTGATAAAATATCAAATGTAACATTCGAATTATTGATACAGGCAAATGTATAATATAGAATATACAATTACCAATGAAAATATGATATAAAACTATTATTCTAACATTTCTGATAAACTTGAATTAGATTGAAAAATCAGTTTGACATATTTTGCCTGAGGTCTTGTGTTACCAGAATGCAAATGATGTTATTGATAAAAATGAATCTACATTAAATTAAGAGATTTCTACAAACTGAGGTAATATCTCATTTGTCAGATCATTAGAATATTTTTTCCATCTTTAGCTTCTTTTAATATAACTGGATTATAAACTCTATGTACAAGCTGTTACACAAACTTTGTTGAAGGAGAGAAAACACAAATTAAAAGAGAATTGATTTTTTTTGGGAAAAACTATCTATTTAAATATTTAGAATACTTTTATCTAACTATTTAAAATAACTTTATATCGAAATATTTTTATTTGAATACTTAAATATTCAAAGTGTTTTATCTAATGATCTAAATACTTAAAATACTTCAATTTATTTAAATATTTAAAGAGTTTAAATATTCAAAATCCTTTCATTTGAATATTTTTCAAAACTTTATTCAAACAGTTTTTATATATATATCAAAATATTCAAAATTATTTCTATTTTACTATCTAAATATCAAAATATTCTTATTTTAAGATATTTAATTTGTTAGCTTTTTAAAATATTCTTATTTAGATATTTTAATGTTTAAAATATTTGAATTTAAATATTAGAATATTTCAAATTTAGTCATTTAAATTTCCTACAAAACTAGGAATTGACTTAGATGGCAAGGCTGACATTCAAACTTTTACCACTGATAACATAAACGTTTTGATTTTGGCCCTCACGTATAAGTCAACCTCTAGTTTTGAAGAGATTATTTCCAGGCTGTAAAGGTTAAATTTTATGCTACAATTTATAATATTTAAATGTTCAAAATATTTTTATTCAAATATTCAACCCTCTGAGCCCAATACACAAGTATACCAGTTGTATTTTTATTTTTCCCATAGCATAGCACCAGTTTACCTGTGTAGAGATCACACTCAAACAGCAAAATATAAATTTAGGCTCAGGAGCTCAGAGGGTTAAAATATTTTTATTTAACTATTTAGAAATTCAAAATACTTTAGTAAAAAAATGCTAGGATGCACTACTTGGATGGTAACAAAACAGCTGGAGAAGAAGCTAGACGGCAATTACACAAGAGTGTTGCTAGCAATATTGAACAAGACCTGGCAGCAACACCCCACAAGGTATCAACTATACGGCCACCTACCTCCCATCATGAAAACTATCCAAGTTAGATGAACCAGACATGCAGGACACTGATGGAGAAGCAGGGACGAGCTCATAAGTGATATACTCCTATGGACCCCTACATATGGCCGAGCAAAAGCTGGATGACCAGCTTGAACATACATACATACAGCTGCTATGTGAGGATACAGGATGTAGCCCTGAAGACCTGCCAGAGGCGATGAACGATTGGGAGAAGTGGTGAGAGAGGGTCAGGGATATCCATGCTAGCGGCACGACATGACGACGATGATGATGATTGATAATGATAATTAATAATAATATCAACAGGTATAAATATATTATAGATAGAAATATATTATTATAGATAAAGTTAAACTACCATATAGAAATATTTTTATCAACAAATTTTTAAACTATGCTTTGAAAATCTCAATTGACTATTATTACATACTTGTAAATATGAAACCTGAGTAAAAGTTGATTAGCCTTTTTTTAAATCTAAAGATTTTATAAATTTACTTACAATATGTACCTGGTACAGGTAAAACCCTGGTTTTCAGGATGAGATTAATTATCCAGCTCAGCTTTAAGTATTATTCTTCCCAGACAGCACCTTCCACATTGCACAAAAAGGAGGAGGGTCAGAGTTATACCTGATATTTGAACCAAAGCAGCTATTTTATCATCATACCTTCATATGCAGGTAAATTCCAGCATTAAACTTGACCTTGTGTCATTTCCTGCTCTAGCAGTGGGTGCTGAAAAATATTTGTAAATTTACTTATGGTCTGCTATTGACAGGTTAATGAACAAATAGAAATTTAATCTCTTTGATAAAATAAAATGAGAATTCTTCCAAGTTGTCGCCATGTCTTTCCTTTGTTTACTGCTGTCATCTCAAACCCTGAGACAAGCAGAAGTCTCTGTCTATTGATAAATAATCCTATCCTTTTTTGGAAACACTAAAGAGGAGACCTACCGCATAGGTAGCAAAATGATGATCCTCATAGAACCAAGTATAAACCAAATAAGTTCAACTTCTTAACAATGTTGTTTGTCTTTTACTGCATGCATTGGGACTGGCATGAATCTATCTCTTCTCCCTTCAGATAAGTGTAATTATCAGGGTAGACTGGGCTCTCTTGCCTTGGTAAGGGCAATCAGTATAGAAATATGCTGACTGTATTATTTGCAAAGAGATAAGCCTTCACCAAAGAAAATGAATGTTCTAGGTATGACACTAAACTTCATTTGGTGGTGAGCTTTGGAGAGTCAAAATGAACCATTTGCTGGCATTACTTCCAAATCAACTGACACACACTGATAGTAGCTACAAAGGCGTCATCTTGGTATCAAGTAGGTGTTGAATAATTCTTATTATTGGATAAGAATATTTGAAATTTGTATATCTGGGGTCAAAAATGATTGTTAATAGGAATAATGACTTGAAGCCGTATGATTAGGTGCAAACAATTAGTATTTCACAAGAATACTTGATACTATTTAAGAGGATGTAAATGATATTAGAGACAAAAGAATTCAATCTTGAAATTTTCTACTCTATTGTGATTTTGATCTGAAGGGAAATTTATTCAAAAAACATATTACTCTATTAACCAATAAATCCAATTGGTTAATATACATAGTTTTTGAAATCTGCATTGATTATAAATTTCTAGTTTGAGGAGAAATATCAGAAAAGTGTCAACTATGATTAGAAATCCCATTAATTATTTTGAAAGTTTCAATTAGATCACCTCTCATTCTTCTTTCAAGTAAAGTAGTTAATCCTAATTTCTCTACTCTCTCTCTGTAACTGTTATTTAAAATTTTTTTTTAGTTTTGTTACTTTTCTTTGAATTAGTTACAATATCAGAATTACACTTCAATTTTCATGTTTAAATACTTGAGGAGCCCTGGCCTGAGTACAATATTCTATGTGAGGTCTTCATCTTCATCATCATCAAGTCACACTAACAGCACAGTTCCATGACCCTTTTTTGCCAGCCATCACAATCATCCATAACTTCTGGTAGGTCCTTATAGATCGCATCAAGTGTCCAAACAGATCTGTTGTATACATGTCTTTGCTGGTCAGCCAACACTGGCATGCCCATGTGTAGGAGTCTATAAGAGAATGTTGCTTATGAGTTTATCGCATTTTAGCCTTTTCTCTATGTTTTGTTAGCATCTATGTGGTGCATCCATATAGTAGTATTGCTTCAACTACATCTTGGATGAAATCCTGTTTTATTTTATTGGAGAGACCAGATGTCCATATGATCAATAACCTGTCAATAACAGCCTACACCATCACTAGGCATCAGTTGACATCACTGACAGTAGATGATATAGCTGCTGAGGTATATACTAACTTTAGAGGCTAGCCACTTAAAGTGAAGATGCATACTTCTTGTTTTAAACAGATGAACTCTGTTTTATTTGTGTTCATGTGGAGACCAATGGCTCTTGCTTCAGGCTATGCAGTAGGTATTCAGCTTGGATTGGTGTGTTTGCAAGAAGCACTATATCATCTGCATAGTCTATATCTGTCATAGTTTCAGCGGAATATCATCTGGTTGTCGCCTTTTTTGGTGTGAGACCATTTTCTTTATTGAGATCTACTGACATTTGAAGTCTGTCATCTAGGCAGATTTTAAACATGTATAGCACTAATGTGTCTCCTTGCAAGACAAGTGATGATTTCAAAGAATTCAGTATCACTATCTGGTGAATGAATCATTGCCTTTGTGTTTTTGTAAAACATCATTAGAGCAGTAACAGTTTTTTTGAGGAGACCATATGCAAGTAGTATTTGCTCCATCTTTCTTCTTTGCATGGAATCAAATGAAATCTATGAACAAAAGTGTTACCTGAAGACTTTTTGCACATACTCCTTCTATGATTCAATGTATAGTCAAAATCTATGAGGTTGAGGATTGATTTCTCTGAAAACCATTTTGATTTTTCTGAGGAATTTTCTTAATTTCAGGTTGGATGCATTTGAGGGCATTATAAACCTTAATAGCTATAGCTGTAAGAGTTATGCTTCTGTAGTTCCAAGGTCACCTTTCTTGGGGAAGGGGAGGATGCAGCCTTTTCTCCATTACTCTATTCTGCTTTATTTATGGACAGTTGGTAAAGTATGTTGTCAAATTTCCTGGTTTTCCATACTTCAGGAGGTATTTTTTGGAGGACAGTAGCTTTTCTGTTTTTAATTTTTTTCAGTACCATGTCAAGTTCTTCTGTAAACTGCCCTAGCTTGATGTCTAGTTGGTTATTGATCATTTTTTGGATAGGTTTATCAGGGACTTCAGGAGAGTTTCCAAGCAAATTCTTGAAATGTTCTTTCTACTTCTGTAGTCTTTCTTCTTGACAGGCTGCCTTTAGTTTTGCTCTTGAGCTGCTTTTACTTCTGTTTACTTCATTTACTATTTGCCATGCTAACCATGATTGTCTGTCTTCTACCAAATTTCTGATTTTATTAATTTGACCTTGAATGCATTTAATTTGTTCTATCACTATTGTTGAAAGGGAACTTGTCAGATCATGAAACTTTGAGTTCTTGTTTCTTAATTCTGCATAGACTCAGATGTATCTTTGCCCAGATGATTCTGTGACTGGAAGATGGTCTTTCAAAAGAGGGGTATGCCTCACAGTTCACAGTGCTATCTGTTCATTTTTTGTTATTGAATATATAATCTATCTGTATTTTTGGGTAGGTGTGGGTCCATAGGTTTCCCCCCATTTTTAGAATTACCAGGCCATTGGTCTAATGAGTGAAGTGTTTGCCAATTGTCCAGGAAACCAGGGTCAAGTGATACCAAAGACTTAATTAAATGGTAAATTAATGGTACTTGATGCTGCCTTGCATAACATTCAGCATTATAAGGTAAGGATCAAGAGTAAAGTGGAGCAATCCAGGGAATGGAGTAACAACCTTCCCTACACCTTGGTGTGGTAGCTATTGGAATGGGAATCTTCGGATTACCCTTGACTAAGGTCGCCAATTTTACTTACTTTATTTAGGCATACTACCCAGTTCTTGAGTCTTAGATCTGCTAGATGTTCTCTATTTCTGTTTGATGAGTTGTGTTAGCAGAATTTATTATTTTTCATCTTTGTATATTTGAGCATTCATGTCTCCAGCAGTATTTAAAATGTGTTTGGGAATGTATCAGACAAGGGAAGATAGATCATTGAAAAAGGTGATGATGTCTGTTTCGTCACTAGCATTGGTAGAATTGTAGCAAGAGAGGATTGTTGTGCAAGGGTTACCATTAAATGAAGAATACATCATTCTTGGTTGGATTCTCTCTATGCTATTTCATGATTTTAAGGCACAAGTACTTAGAAGCATTCCTACACCCTGTATAGATGCCAAGACAAATGTCCATCTATTGTTGGTATCATGGTATTTTAGTACTAGTTTGCTATGGTAAAATCTTGCACGTATATGTTGTCTGTATTATGCTTGACTGCAAATACTGTCAGCTCAGGTAGCAAGTTTACTGTGTCTAAAGTCCTAATGTTAAAATAACATTTGTCTCCCTTGAAATAAAATTTCTAACCATCCAGCCAATTATTCCTTTTGCCCTTGATATAGTTGACAAAATATGATTGTCAGCTTTAAGTGTGTAATCAAAGCCAACCTCTAGATCAGATTTCTCATTTACTAGTTTGATTTCCCTGTTGATTAATTTATATTCAACATTAATATATTTGCACCCAATATGTAGTCCTTGACATTTTTCTATGTTAAATTTTAATATCCAAATATCTACCCAAGAGGACAACTTAAACAATAGTTTAATATCAATATGTAGTTTTATTTCTGATTTTATATCCTGATGTAAATCACTTATGAATATTAAGAACAGCAATGGTCCCAGTTCTGATCCCTGAGGAACACTCGAAGATATATTCTGTGATTCAGAATAATTATCACTTTTTATTTTCTTAGTTCTATCTCTTAAAATATCTTTCAATATTTACTACTTTTTAAAAAATACCTAAGGTTTTATTTTCACAAGTAAATGATATTAGGATACCATATCAAATGACTTGCTAAAGACTAAATACAAGGATCATTAAATAAGTTTCCAGACTTTTTTCATATGGGCACTTTTATTGATAGTACACGCATGAAACTCTAGTCCCCTTTGAAGTAATCTCCTCCAGCTGCAATGCACTCATTGTACTGTTCCAACAACTTCTGGAAGGCCCCATGGAAGTATTCTTGTGTGAGCGTGTCAATGACCTTCATCACAGCCTCTTTCATCTCCTCAATTGTCTCATAACGACAGCCTCTGTGCTTAGGGAATAACCAAAAGTCATAGGGAGCAAGTCTGGACTATAGGGAGGCTGAGGAACTGTCTTGATGCCCATCTTGGTCAAATAGTCTGTGACAAGGATGGAATTGTTGACTGGTGTATTGTCCTGGTGGAAATGCCACTGACCCGATTTGAAGAGTGCTGGCCTATTCCGACAGAATCTCTTCCCGAACTACCTTAAAACCTCAAAAGAGTAACTCTAACCCTAACCCTAACCCTCTGGCCAATCAAATCTGGTGTATTGACTTCCCTACTCCTCCCACACCTCTCACCATCCCTCATAAACTCTCTGACTTTCTTGAATCTCTTATGCCACTCAAAAACTGATGCTCGATTTATGCAAGATGGTCGAAAAGCAGTCTGAAGCATTCCATACGTTTCTGTGGCACTTTTTCCAAGTTTAAAACAGAATTTTATTGCATATCATTCTTCTAAAGTGTCGTCACGTCCAGATTGCATTTTTGAAATTTACCAGCTGTGATAATCAGGCTTTAGTATGGTGTATTCCAATTGCTGCTGTAGCTGTTCATTTGAACCTGAAATCATAAAAATTGGTCAGTCATCTCATAAGATGTATAGCAATAACATACTGAATTTTCAAGAGTCTATGACAATTTTAAATGCCTATACAAAAAAGGGGTGGAAACTTATTGAATGCACCACGTATATAATATGAGTATTATCCCCTTCCATCAAATATTCATATATCATATCAATACTTTTCAAAATATCCAAAGAAGTTGATTTACCATCGAGGAAACCATGTTGATTAAAATTTATATCTTCTGCTATGAGATTTGATATGTGATTTTTTATCAGTTTTTCAAAAACCTGACACAAAATATATGTTAGGGAAACTGGTCAGTAATTACTTTTTGAATATATCAAACCCATTTTTTATGTAGGGGTATTGCAATTGCTGCTTTCCAAATAGATGGAATCATTTTTTATTCTATATATTTCTAAAAAAATTTACTTAATTGCACTGATAAAGCTTTCATTTGATGATATTTAATATTTTGGGATGTATTTCATCAGGCCCCATACTTTTACGTGCATGTTTGGAGAAGAAGAACAAGACTGACATTTGGTTGCTGAATACAGAGCAGAACTTTGTGAGAGAGAGAGAGAGAGAGAGAGAGAGAGAGAGAGAGAGAGAGAGAGAGAGAAAATGAGCACTATCTGACTTTATTCGTGAGAGGAAAAATAGGAACCAAGCTCTGCTTGGAAAGGGTCATTTTGACAACAGTCAAACAGAAATGATTTGTACCAGATGAAGTAACAGGTCTTTTGACATTGTTTGGTATGCATTGCCCTTCTCTTGGACTATATCAGTATTGTGACAAAGGGAGACCTGCAGCATGAACAACTGCTGACCGATCCCTGTGAAGAGATCCATAGTCTCAAAATAGTGATAGATACCATAAACAAATAAATAAAGTACTAGTATTCTGAGAATGAAGCAACTTGAGGAATGAATCTTTCTTGACGGATTTGAAGGCATTAAAAAATGGGTGATTTCTTTTGATTTTAAAAGTTTTTTTTGTTCTTTGAAATGGTCATTGTTGTTTTTGAGTTGTATATATTTACCTAACCCCTCCATCACAAGCAGGAGGTGACACATGGTCAATTTTTAAGTTCGTAAAGTTCGTTTGAATTCAGTCGGTTTTCATTCTCTGAGACTAGATGCCTAAATCAAGTCAAAAGAAACTGGTCTGCCCTACTATTTATCCACAGTTGAAGGAAGACGAGAGGGACATATTCATTTCTCAAGGGCATGAGTGTAAAGAGAAAATGTTTACTCGCTCATACAAGATTTGAACTCAAGACACTAATTCCATTCTCTGTGAGATAAAGCATTGCACTAAACATGCCTCCATTGAGTTGCATGATGAGAGACAGCTTGACAAAAAAGACATTAGATGAATTATCGTGAGATATCAATATTGGGTGAATTATTGTATTATATGTTAAGAATTTTAGTAAATGACTTAAAGAAATAGAAACCAAACTAAAATGACCCAGACTTTACTGCTTTAATCTGATTGGTTGATTTATTCAACAGATTTTTTTTTCTATTTTTACATCTGGTTTCTCAATAGAAAAAATGTCTTTCTCAGCTTTTTAAGAAAATTTCAGGGTTTTACTTAAAAGATGACAAATTCATTTTAAACAATTATACTAATTCATTGAAAAAAAAATGGCACATTGAGTTCCTCTGCTGATGACATTCATAAAAGGTGATTTTTTATTTTTGTAACTGTTCAATTGAAAACAAAATAAAAAAATTGATTTAATAAAGTAGAGTGTTGTTACAATAGCACCCTTGGGGAATTAAGACCACTATTATAATGGGTAGATTTTTATATAAAGTCTATTAATAAGGACAAACTAAAAAGTACAGATAAAAATTACTGTCATTTTTATTACTCAGTCACAGTCTATTGCCCAATATAATGGTTATGCGTTGTACGGTGTAAAAAAACCTGATGTTATATATAGAAATTAATACACTTTGATTTAAACATTCTTCTAGCCTCATAATTGATTTTATAAATTAAGTTTAATTAAGTTTATAAATTAACTTATTAAGTTTATACTACCCTATTAGTGGGGGTTAGTGACAGTATGTCCCCTGAAGAGGCATAAGATCTCTCTCAAAGGGGTTTTCATGTGTATGACACTAAACTGCATCTGATGAGAATCTAATTCTGGAGATATGAGGAGTGTGCAGTACCTCTTTACTGCCATTACACCCAGGTCCACTCTGACCCAAAGTGGTCGTATCTGCTAGGGTCCAATCTATGGGTCAAAAAGATCTGTTTGAAAATGATTCATTTTTGATGGTAAAAATAAATCCCCTTTAGAAACAATTGCATGAAAAATGTAAATATGAATGTGCAACAGGATAAAATCATCCTAGACAAGCTGGTATGCCATTAAACTCAATCAGTTCTTCGATCATCATAATTAATTTAAATTTAAAATTAATCTTTAAGACTTTTCTTTTTAATATATTTTCAGATTTCATTTATTTAAGCCGTATCATTTAAAGGGGTTGCTAACTTTAGTCTTTTGTTGTTGTTTTTTTTTTTTTAAATATGTACTGAAATCATCGTATTCTGTTGCTGCAAACACATTTCCAACAATAGTCAAGTGAGAATAGGAAAACAAACATGATGTTAGAACTCACGAGTCATTAAATGGTGCCAGTGGAATGAATAGAAGGAAAGTTTATTACATTATCACTGAAAATACTTATTCTTAATTTTTTGAAATTGTTGATCATAAGAGAGTTGGGCGGTGAACTCAAGTCTTGGGATGGGGAGCTGCTTGTGAAAAATGGATTTGTAAAAACTGACCTGCCCATTTTGCTTTGACAACAACCAATGAGGAGTAGAAGTGGAGAATAGGAGTGGGGAGTAGGGGTGAAAAGAAAAAAGAAAAAAAGGTTAGTTCTGGAGATTTCAGTTGCTAAGAAGCTACAGGAAGTGGGTGAAACCTCTAGGGAGAAACAAGTAACTTTAGCCACAGCTGGAATATCTATCAACTAAGAATTCAGCTCTCATTGAAAAAAACCAAAACAAAAAACATAATAACCATTAAAAAGGAGTACACATTACCCTAGTACATATTAAGTTTATGAAATCACCAAAGGTCACTGGGGCATCTTCAGTGGCTTTCCATCCTTGTACATTGTTTGCCATGAAGTTATTTTATAAGAAGAGTCAATTTAACAGTTAAGTTTTGCCTAATATAGCAGAAAGGCAAAAACTATCCTGTGTTCCTAAATAATTACCTATTTCAGTACCAATCATATTCGACATTGATTAACTTCAGTTATGAGGTGGGAATCAACATCTTCATTATGATTTGACTTATTGATATTTAAGTTCTCCTGAGTATGACAGAAGATATCAAAAATAGAGTACCCAGTGAGGGCCAAACTCAGTACTGTAGTATTGTGTAAGACTTATATACAAAACTATTACCCGCTTGGTGAGATAACCTTTAACGGTGTGTGTGCGTGTATGTATGTAAGTAAATGTATTGACCCAACCCATTTGTTATAAGCAGGATGCAAAACATAGTCACTTTTTTTTAACTGAGTTCCACTGCTTTGAATTCAGAGTTTTCTTTTTCTTTGACTGGTTGCCACACCAAGTATAAAGAGCACAGTCTGCCCTACTATTTTCCTATATCTAGAAGGAGAATAGTTAGATTCATATCTTTACCCAGAGTATAAGCACTATGTGAAATGCAAACACCCTTGAAGAAGATATGATCTCAGGTTACCATTTCCATTTTCATATGATGATAAGAATTATACCAAATAATTTACACACAGTGATATAATATCAAGTAATTCTATCTGATATGAATAATTTTTAAACAGATCTGTATAAGCTATTGATGGAATCTGAACAGGTACAACCATCCTGGATCAGAGTGAATCTAGGAGTAATGGCAATGAAGAGGTATTCCACACTCTACAGGGATCTAGAACTGAAGCCTCACTACCAAATGCTATTTAGTATCATGCCCAGAACATGGTAGAATCTATTAGAATCTTCACTAATGTGTTGAACAGATCTGGTTCAAAATTATTTGTATAAGACAGGAATACTTGAAACCATATAATTACTTGCAAAAATGAATGACTTTAGCATTCAATAACCCAACAAAAGTTGACCTGATACAAAACCAACCAACCAACAACAGACTCAAAATATAATTTTAAAATTGAGCTATACATGAAAATATGGGTTAGAACTCTATTCATTTATTTCCATCTTGGTGACATAGTCTGGACAAGACATGTAGCACATGCCAGTCAGATCAGACAGAAGATGCCTTGAGCACAGGTGATCATCACATTTACATGTCTATATCAGCCAAGTCTCTAGATAGATAGGATCAGTTGTTTTAAATCTGCTGTAGATTTTATATCAAGAAAGAGATATGTTTTTTGTTGCCTTTATGTATGAGGAATACAAGAGTATGACCTAGTGTAATGTCTGACCAAAATGTTCATGACCACCACTTTTGACCTTCAGATTATCAAAAGTGATATGATCAAATAACAATGTGATGCCATTTAGAGAGTTCTGAATCCAAAGATAAACTTCAAAGTTAATCTTTCATGGCTGAGGCCTAAAACTACCAGATTATGAATACCTTAAAACTTTTGGTTACTAATGTGCACATAATCCATTTAAATTCTTTTTGGAATTCTATATTGCCACAATCCCTTCTAATTTCACATGCTGGATGGTGAACTGTTTACAAGTCCCGGACTAAGGCCAATTGGACTCATTACTCCCAATGATCTACTCTTCATCACCAAATTGCAATATATGTTCCCATTTAAGCCCCGCACCTCCTAAGGTCCAGCCCTGACTTCTTAGTAATAATTCTATTAATATGTCTTAAGAACCCAAGTTCCAGAATTTTGATTTTTACACTTGTTTTTAAATATCAGTTTCTTTGCAAAACATTTAAGTGAATAAATTCTTAGCCATTAATGACTGAAGTAGAGACTTATTAAAAGTTTTTTTCTTAAGATAGAAAGCAAGAAAATTGATGAATATTTAGGATACAATAAATAGTTGTCTCCCTGAGATAATTGGCATGTCCATTAAGAGGTCACAGCAAAGCAAAAAAAAAATCCCTACTTTTTGCTTCGGGTTCTTAAACTATAGAGAGGTTGTCTCTGGCCTTGCAATGAATGGTATAGTCACAGGGCTAGATTTTACCTACCATTACCAAATGCAACCTTTGTTATTTTGTACCTCTTCCACATACCACTTGTTCATGAAACAATGTTTATAGTGTTACATAACACATGCAATAACAGAGGCACTTGAAGAAGGAGGCCACATTCCAAACTAGAACCAGAGAGCCAACTAAGAGGACAGGTGAAGCAAGGTCATGGAGTGCAGATTTGTAGTATAAAAATGGAAATGTCTCTGCTTGACAAACTCGACAGTTTGTCAAAAATGAGTGCACATGAATGTACTAAGATAACATACACATGAGATGCACAGGGAAAATCTCAGGGGATGACGTCATAAACTAGTAAAAATTGTGGACTTTTCCTTTAGTGCCAATAGCGAATAGACATATTCATTTTCACACAAAGTTCTACACTAGAATATAATTCACGCAAAATAAGATTACTTGCCTCAAAGAATCATTGACTTTTCTACTTTAATTGAACCTTGGCAAATCATCAACTGACAAGTATGTAACATATTGTTCTAGCTGTTGGGATACATTGGAGTATTCTTTCTTGTTAGTACCGTTTATAAGTAAATTATGTAAACAAAATGATCAATGTTCTTTTATACATAAATAAATTTATCATGTCTTTCCTTCTGTGTTGATATATCCATATTTACCAACCCCCACCGTTCGGGTAGGATATGACACAAGGTCAATTTTTAAGCGGAGTTTAACAGGTTTTAATTAAGAGTTTTCCTTCTCCTAGACTAGTTGCCTCACCAAGGCTGAAGAAATTAGTCTGCCCTACTATTTACCCATAGCTGGAGGGAGAATAATAGGATTCATACCTTTCCCAAGGGTTTTAGTGCTATGTGAAATGCAATCAGTCTCGTCCAGGATTTGAACTCGTATCGCCGTGTCCAGTTCCTACTAGGATAACCATTACCCCACGGGCACCTCCAAGTGTTGATATATCACAGATATACTAATGCAAATATCAATCCTTGGTGAGTGACGATGCAACTAAAATATCTTCCCTACTACCAAGCATCCCAATGAATATATATGGTATGAGAAATATTTTTCTTTGATTCTCAGAAAGATTTAATAGAATAAAATCAAAAGGAGAAATAGTTCACGAAAGGCTACAGATGAAAACCCAGATGCTTCATATGATTAATGTACGTATATGTACTGTGTGGGTCAAGTGCATTTACAAAGAAGGAGATTATGCTGAAAATATGTTATGCAAAACTAATGATTTTTAGTCATTAGGCTACGGATTTATTGATGTGTACCTCTAATTCTTTGGTGTGTCACTAGCAGAGATTGACTTTGTCATATTTCATTTCTCCCACTCCCCCAAGAATTATCCATTACAAATTTCGGCAGCAACACTTTTACAGTAAATAATGTAAGTATCTCAAAGGAGGATGCAGCTTTTCTGATTTCCTGCTTCTGTCAGGCAACAACCAAATTGATTCAGATTTTACAAGCACAGGAGTGACAGCTACAAAGGAACGGGAGCTTACATCAACTCTCCGAATGCGTTCATTTCCAACGAACACAATGAACAAAAATAGCAGCGGCAAGATACCCTGATTTTTTCAGTCAAGGCATCACAAATGGCAGATTGCCCATGATTCCTGTAGAGGAATTGTCACAGTGTCTTCTTAAAGGGTTTCAAGTAATCAATAAAATATCAGAGAATGAAGAATGTTCGCCAGGAATTCAGAGTGCCAAAATAATTACGACAAAAACTGGAACGATGCCAGATGAAAATAGCCAAGATTCTGGGTCATTTAGGAAAAGTAGTCAACAAAAGTAGCCGCATGATTATCAAAGACTCAATCTGAAAAGTTTACTGGATGGGGAAAAATGCTCAACTGAGAAATATTTCAATATCACAACAGCATTCTTTGTAATTATAAACATAAAAGGAATATTATTCAATATTTATGAGTTATTACCATCATTTGCATGCAAAAAGATACCCTAATACCATTATTGGCAGCATTATTAAAAATATATATATATATATAAAATGATTCTTTCATGAATGAGTGGGGCTGTGATATATATAACTTTACATACAAACAACATATACACACACATGCATATATATGCGTATGTGTATGGTTGTATGCGTAACATATTCGTACAAATTATTCATGCACGGACACACTCACGTATTTATACACACACACACACACACACACACACACACACACACACACACACACACATATATATATATATTCAACTCTTACATGTATCATACATATATTTGACTTATATAAGTTCTCTCTCTCTCTCTCTTTCTCTCTCTCTCTCTGTATATATATATATATATATATATATAATTACACGCATACACATACTAGTACATCATGATTCTATTTATAGTTTGAATTAGTTGGCAACGTTTAATGTTTTGGTTTTTAAACCTTCATCAGGTTGAATGAATTTTTAAATGAAACGAAAAGAAGATAAAGTTTTAAACAATCTGTTTTCGTGGACGACTTTTTTCTTTTTTTTTCCCCCCCAAATTTATGTAATGTAATTAGCGTTTGAAAATTTATTTCAAAAAACGTAGTGCAATTTACTTAAAACTATCCATATCACATCAATCTGCCTGTCTATATATATATATATATGTGTGTGTGTGTGTGTGTGTGTGTGTGTTCATATATCATTTTGTTCATATATACCTGTTTTAAACATTCCATAACGCATCCATCCGTCTTTATCAATATCCCTTGGCTTTTGTATATATCTCTCAATCTATCTATCTATCTATCTATCTTAGCATATATAAACGATAAAGCCAAATTATTTTATATAAGGGATTTTATAACTTTTCAGTTCCAATCTGATAAAAGGAAGAAATTTGTTCCACTTTGAAATCAATTCACTTTTTTATTCAGTTGTTTATCATTTTCAGCATATTCTAGAATACATTATTTTTCTTCTAGACATAATCAGCAATTATTATAACCGCCACTGTAGATATTCTTTTTACAATATACCATTTTATTATTACCTGATTCATCTTTAATCTGCCAAATATATGTTGTGTTACTGTTGATGGATTGTCTATGATCAAAGATGAGGTTATAATCGTACATTCTTTTTTAAAATTCAATTCACTGATGTATATCCTTGCATCTTTAACTTCTTTCTTTCTGAATGTGGCTTTATATATCGCATTATTTATCAAACAATTACCATTCACAGGGCATCTCTCTTTATCCCTGTAGTTGCATCTGACATTCTGATTGTTATCCTTATCATTTAAGATTTAGAAGTTATGTCTGCAAATGATTTTTGAAATACTGTCCATACAATAATAATTCATTTTAAAATTATTTTTGTTATTTTGTTGGGCGTTGCAGATTTTTGGAAGTGGTTTTTTTTTTGTCGATTGGAAAAATACTATCCTTACGTTTGTTTTATTATAACCCGCCGGTAACTCAAAGCTAAAATCCTCGTTATAAAAAAACGCAAAGTGACCCGTGACGTCAGATAACAACAATGTCATATCCATGTATCGAGTGGAATATTTGTTGCCAACACGAGAACTGTGTCTCGAGATGAATTAATTCTGTGAACTGACTCGAGGACAGTTTTCTATCACAGGATAAAATCCGTGGTATCTAAAAGCTCTTCTTGTTAGTATAATGAGATATCCTATTATTATTTATATTTAAAAGAGAGACTTCCTGTCTTTGGCAACACAGAATTTTCTTCACTCAGACCATAAAATACGCAGCCCTTTACCTTTATATAAACACAGCCGCCACAGATCAAGGAGTTTGTGGTGGATTTACTTGCCTGAAGGTGGGGGACCTACACTTCTCCCAGCAGTCAGCCGGCGGCCGACGTAGGATCCAACCAATCACAGCCGCAAACTCAAAATAGCCAATGCTAGTTTCCAACAACACTGGAGCTCTCTCAAACAGCTTTTTTCAGAGCTAATTAGTGAATGTCAAAACTAGCTCTTTTAAGAGCTATTTCAGAAAGCCTTCTGAGAATCACCTCTGGTCTCCTCACTATACTCCTTTGCAGATACCATGAGATGATGACACAGCAGTCAGGCGAACTTGCAGCAGATGTACAGCACCTGTTTCTGCATCACCAAAAAGCAGATTAGTTCCAGTATCAGTGAACCCATACTGGCATTTCCTGACCAGTAGCAAACCAGATCATGGAACAGCAATCCAGTCCATGAGCAACAAATCTGATTGAATTATCATCAGCACCCTGAGGTCACATCGACATTCACATCCCAATTAATCAAGGACTGAAATAACTGGGATATCAATCATCAAGCCTTTGAAACACCTCTTCAACTGTCAACAGATTCCTGATCCTGTAGCTACACTTATGATCTGCACCAAGCACTGAGACTATCCTGGTCTTCTAGACTTGCTGTTGCCGAGAACTTTTAAACAGCTGAGTCTATGCCTTTCAACAACACTGATTTTCAACACTGAAGAGACTACACAGAAATTATACAGCAACAGTGATTCTTTACCCATGCACACCTTTTGTGTATGATTTGCTCAATAAACACTTGACATTTAAAACTTACCCACTTGTCACTGTCATCCTTTGTCTAGTCCTCTGTCAATCACATTATTTATAAAAGTTTGTGGGTTCAATGTATTTATCTGTCCTGCAATAGTTTAAACAGTTTTACTATAGTATGTGTTGGGGGAGGGATAAACCATATTATGTTTCTATTTCTAGTGAGCTTGTTATTATAATTGTTTTTATTTTGGATCACTTCCCACTATATTTTAGAATTGTTTTGTATTCCATTTATTAGCTTTATTGAAAACATTAACATTGCTAGAAGTAGTTTCTAGCCTCTGTGCTATTGACTTGTAAATGTGTTTTGTAATGGTAGGTGGGTGATCAGATTTAATGTTTATGTATACCAGTTTGTTGTTTAATTTTTCTATGATTGCCATGCATCATTACTCAAATCGAATATAAAAATAAAGTGTATAAAAAAGTGCCCAGTGTTCCCATGGCCGAGCAGATCTAAAACCTGAAATATCCAAATTATTTATTCCTTAAAGTCCTTTCTTAAAGTTTTATATGGGCCTCAAAATCTTCAGATGGGATGGTAAGAGGAGACAAAGTGGCTTGTCAACTGTACTTAGGGTGTGAATAATTTGTCACATGGCAAGATGTTTTTTTATGTAACACAGGTAAAAAGAATTATTGATTTTAGAATTCTGAACAGTTTGAATAGAGGTTGAATACATTTTGAAATCAATCAGATGGTAAGTAACAAAGAAGAAATTTGTTGATGTCAACATTTAGCAATTTATTATTTTTGGCATATTTCAGAAGATTCTATTCCCTAAGTTAATAACCATTAGGCTTCCATCATCATATTTATGTGGATTTTATATGGAGCAAAAAATTACCAAATTTTTTCAAGTGTCAGGTTGATGAGAATCATTAATGTGAATACACAAGATAGCCATAAAAAATGGTACATTGAAATTTCCATATTCAATATATCATCAAATTATGTATGATTTTAATTACAATAGAAATTTTTTTAAATTATAAATTCATTACTGTCAAAAAATTTAGAGATTCCTATTAGCAGACCAACCAGATAGGAGAAATTATGATTACAGAAAATGAAATCATTTAATGCCATGTTTTATCATCTTTGATTTTCCAAACAGTTTACAGTCATATTTCATCTCTTCAATTGATTTCTATTGTAAAATTCTTTCTAATGTATTCTTATAGCAAAACCATTTCCAGTGCATTCCAGTAATAAAACTCTTCCAATGCATTTGTAAGTAAAACCCTTACATACACATCCTTATAATAAAATACTTTCCAATGCATTGTCATTGTAAAACTGTTACCAATCCATTCCTGTGATAAAACCCTTCCAATACATCCTTTTTTTTTCATCATACAACGTGTGAAAGCACGTGCGATACTCTGTCCTCATCATCCGCCAACCAGGGTGATAACACAGTTTCGGTAGCTCAAGGCGGTACTGCCACTCCTGGCGTTACCAAGCAGCTTTTGCCACCGGACAGGGTATTCAAAAGAAATGTATATCTATATATACACCAGATCAACTAAAAGCAGACATTACATTGGACGTTCGTTCATCTTCATTTTCATCTTCCAATTGCATTCCTATGGTAAAACCCTTCCAATACATCC
Organism: Sepioteuthis lessoniana; assembly: GCA_963585895.1. Classification (NCBI taxonomy): domain Eukaryota; kingdom Metazoa; phylum Mollusca; class Cephalopoda; order Myopsida; family Loliginidae; genus Sepioteuthis; species Sepioteuthis lessoniana. The sequence continues at coordinate 49,859,855 of OY757909.1, forward strand.
TTATAATAAAACATGTTCCAATCAATTCCTGTGAGAAAACTCTTTGCAATGCATTCCTTTAATAAAACATTCTCCACATGCATTCCTATAATAAAACACTTTTTGATGCATTCCTATAATAAAAAACATTTCAGTGCACTCCTATGTAAAAACCTTTCTGTTGCATTCCTATAATGAGATACTTTCCAATGCATTCCTATAGTAAACCCATGTCCACAGCAATCCTCAAATAAAACTCTTTCCAATGTATTCCTATTGTGAAACCCTTTCCAATGTTTTATAGCAAAAACATTTCAGAAAGCATTCTAATAAAATATTTCCAGTGCATTCCTCTGATATATCACTTTCAAATGAATTCCTATAATAAAACGATGTCTGATCTATTCTTACAAAAAAATAATTTCCAATGCCTTCCTATAAAAAGAGCTTTTCCAATGCATTCCTATAAAAAGAGCTTTTCCAATGCATTCCTATAAAAAGAGCTTTTCCTATGCATTCCTATAATAAACCACCTTCTAATGCAAACCTATAATAAAACCACTTTTAATGCATTGCTATGAAAACTCTTTTTAATCCATTTATATAATAAAACCCCTTCCAAAGCATTCTTATAATAAAACCTTTTCTGATGTCTTCCTATAATAAAATACTTTCAAATGCATTCCTATAGTAAAACACTTTCCAATGCATTCTTATGATAAAACACTTTCCAATGCATTCCTATTATAAAACTTTTTCCAGTGAATTTATATAATAAAACCCTTCCCAATGCATCTCCATAATAAAACCATTTCCTATAATAAAACCATTTCCAATACATTCCTTTATAAAATGCTTTTCAATGCATTCATATAATAAAAGAGTTTCCATTACATTCCTATGATTAAAGATTTTTCAATTTCTTCCTATTGTGAATCTATTGCATTCCTATAATAAAACACTTTCCAATATGTTCCTATAATAAAAAAATTTCCAATACATTTCTATTATAAAAGCCTTTCTTATGCATTCCTATAATAAAACCACTTCCAATGCGAGCTCATAATAAAACCCTTTCCAATACATTCCTTTAGTAAAACACTTTTCAATGCATTCCTATTATAAAACAAATTCTAATGCATTTCTATGAGAACACATGATCTTATGCATTTGTAGGGTATGACCCTTTCCCATGAATTCCTGTTATAAAACATTTTCAGATTCATTCCTATTGCAGAACACTTTCCAATGAATTCCTATAATAAAAGACTTTCAAGTGCATTCCTTTAATAAAACACATTCCAATGCTTTCCTATAATAAAAACCTTTGTAATGCAGTTCTATAGCTACATTCTTTCCTTTCATAGCTATAGTAAATCCCTTGCCCTTGCATTTCTATAATAAAACACTTTCCAATGTATTGCTATTGTAAAACCCTTTTAAATGCATTCTTTTGATAAAACACATTTGAATTCATTCCTATGGTTAATTTTTTTTTTTAAGTTCATTGCTATGATAAAACCCGCACCAATGGATTCATATAATAAATCATTTTCCAATACATTCTTTTAAACTTTGCAATGCTATCTTATAAAGCCCTTCAAAATGCATTCCTATGATAAAATACTTTCCAATATCTTCTTATGACAAAAGACTCTATAATGCATTTCTTTAGTAAAACACTTTCTAAATACATTGTTATACTTAAACTTTTTTCTAGTTCATTGTAATTGTGAAACTCTCTCAAACGCATTTCCATAATAAAATTCTTTCCAAATGCATTCCTGTAATAAAATCCTTTCCAATACATTTTTAATAAAAAAAATTTTCTAATGCATTTCTATGATAAAACACTTCCCAGTGCATTCTTATAGTAAAACAATTCCAAATGCATTCCTATAATTAAATACTTTCCAATGCATTCCTACAGAAAAACCCTTTTCTAATGCATTCCTATTATACAACACTTTCCAATGCATTCCAATAATAAAATCATTTCAAATGCATTCCTATAATACAACACTTTCTAATGCTTTCCTATAGTAAAACAGTTTCCAATGCATTCTTATAATAAAATCCTTTCTGATACATTTCTATACAAAAACCATTTCCAATACATTCCTATAATAAACCACTTTCAGATCCATTCCTATAGTCATATATTTTCCAACACATTCCAATCATAAAACACTTTCCAATACATTCTTATAATAAATCACTTTTCAGTTGCATTTTGTAGTAAAAGATTACTATGATTATTATTAGTTGTTGTCTAACTGATTGTGATAATTTGGGATAGCTATTACTAAAAAATTTCTTTAAAAAATTGTCTTTATAGAATATGCTTAGCACCCAGGTGATGCATTAAGGATATTTCATAAAATTAAATTATACTGAGACGAGCTCATGTAACTTGTCATTTGGACTGTAGTGAAGACCTACAGCTAGTATTTGTTTAGAAACCTACACAGAATAAAATATTAAGAAAATAACTTGCCGGCTAATGAACTTAACCATAAAGCAGACCATTATAGGAAATTAAGGGAATCCTAAAACTGGATAAATTCCAGGACCTTGCTAGAGAGTTAAAAATCAAAAACAAACAAGAAGCTATTAGACATAAAGTTGATAGTGACTATGACTCTACTCATAGTTAGAGCCCTTGGAACAGTTCAAAAGTAGCTGGCAAAGAGATTAGGAGAGATTAAGATCTGAGGAAGCATTGAGATCATCCAGGTCACAACACTGGTGAGATCAGCTAGAATACAGATAAGAGTTTAGGAGATCACAGGAGGCTGTCATTTCAGTGAAGACCATGAGAACAAGCAAAGATTATTATTATTATTAACAACAACACAGTGAAGTAATAAACAACAAGTTTGCAGTAAAGAAATTCAATGACAATATATATGTCTTGTGATGAAATGAACACTGGATTTAAGTGGGTGGAATGTTGCTCATTCTTTCACCCTTATTTTTATCACTTTCCCATTATCGTCTAATCCACTCTGTGCCATATCATGATATAACAGCCCAAATGTTTCATGATAAAGAACAGAAAAATTAGTTTCTATTTATAATGCATGATTTTGAACAAGCTAAATATCAATAATGAATTTCCCATCAAGAATATTAGCCACTGGATTTCAATATGGCCACCATAGCCCATACGAGACAGGTATTTTTTTTATGGTGGTAAAATGAGAACATCTGGCAAACAAAGGAGTACCTGTTTTTTGCAGTTGGTTCTTCTCAGCAAACAGGAAAAAACCCTCAGGTCTGCACACTTACATTTTGTTTTACTAAATATAACTTAGTGCTGACATCATACAAATTCAAACTCACAACTGACCAATTTGCTAACCATTGACCTATCTCGATACAATTCTATTTTTTTTGCGAGATAAACATTCATCAAATCTTTTTATTTTTGTTTGGGTCTCTTCAGGAGGAAAAATCTAAAAATAAAAAAACCTGTCAGAGATTATATCTGCCAAAATATATTGATTCCTTTTAATGGCATGTCAGTCCATTGGGGATTATTTTAGGCCTAGAGAAGAAGGAATCATGTTCATTGTACATTTGTACCTACATTTTTTGTTTTGCTGTTTCTTTTTTACATATGGTTCTATCAAATACAAAATTTTCAAACAGATCTGTTTGATTCATAAAGGGGACTCTAATAGGTATAACTACTTTGGATTAGAGTGGACCTGGGAGTAATGGTAATGAAAGAATATTTAATACTTCCCAGATGTCCAGAGTAGAAGCCTCACCATCAAATGCAGTTTAATGTCATAAACAAGAGACCACTTTTTGGGGAATTCTTTCCTCTCTGCAAGTGATGCAGTCAGTGTATTCTAAGCTTAAATTAAATAATTCTTAAGACAAGTGTCATATCAGCTGGGCTTAGAATATACCAACTGTATCCTCTGCAGAGGAGTTTACCCAATTCCTCTACTATAGGCTGAATATGAAACAATGTCAATTTTTAGGCAGTGTACAGCTGGTTTGAATTTAGAGTTTTGCTTTTTCTAGACTGGTTGCCTAACCAAGGCAAAAGAACATTGCTTCAAAAAGGTTCAAAATAATCAGAAAGATTTATTCTTGGGATTCATTTCCAAAGTTTTTTTTTATGGGTGGGTATGATTAGAAGCCATGGAAAGTTTGAATTCATCATTGGCCTTTTTCTAATGTAGGGCTTCTCAAAGAGATCCATGGCATGGTGAATAAAAGCATTGGAGTCCACAGGGGAGTGAATTTACTAGCTTGTATTTATAAATCCCTTTATAACATAAGAAAAAATATTGCTGGATCATGTGGACTAGTTTCCAGTTAGCATACAATTAGCAGAATGCATGATTGAGTGTGATGGCCACTAGTGATGTAGCATGCGTATACAATCTTTTCAAAATATATGGGTCATTTATATATATTTACCCAACCCCTCTGCAGAGCTGGATTTGATACAAAGTCATCTTTTAAATGGAGTTTAACAGGTTTGAATACAGAGATTCCTTCTCTTAGACTGGTTGTCATATCAAGGTTAAAGAGTCCAGTTTGCCTTATTGTTTATCTATAGCTGGAAGGAGAATAGCTAGATACATACCTTTCCCTATGGTATTAGTGCTATGTGAAATACAAACAGGATTTGAACTCAGGTCGACGTGCCTATTAACTATGATGGTAACCATTACGCTACAGGTACCTACAATATATGGGTCATTTTAGTGAATGAATGATCCACATCTTTTCAGCATTGTTAACAGAACATATAATCATATTTTCACAAAAGAAAACATTTAAACAAATTATTTGATAAAAATAGTAATTTCTAAAATATGCCTCTTTTAATTGGTTATGAGATGACTTAAAAAAAAAAAGATTATTTAATAATATGAATAAAAATATAGATTCAAAAAGAAAGAAAAATATTGAAAAATAGAATTAAAATAGAATGCCTGAAATTTTAATTCTTATTCATGGTAACAGATTTTTAATGAATAAAATTAAATTATTATTAATGAAAAATCCTGCATTAACTGAAGAATCTGGATCTTCTGACAGTGTCAGTTATTGCCTGGTAATTGTTGGTATGGGTGGTATGATTCAATATTCCATTTATAATAACTTTTCTGTATTTTGTAAAAAATTTAATCTTGAAACTGAAAACATTTCAAAAATCAACTCTTTTCATCATGGCATCCAGTGAGACTAAAATGATGTCTGCAATATTCAATTAATTTATTTGGGGGTGAATTGAAATGAAATTTGGTTACGAGGAGTTCATCAAGTAAAAAGTCTGAGAAGCCTTGTTCAAAGTAAACATTTAATAAACATAGCTTGATCGGGCACAAGGCCACATTGTTCAGGTGACCTGTAATAATTCTGCAAAGAATTACTTGTTGAAAGGTACCTTGTTGAGCGGTTTGGTTATATGGCATATCAACCCACGTAGATTATTTAATGTCAATTTGTAAACGAATACTTTATAGGTAACATTTTTTCAATGAGCTAGAGCTCATTTGTTAGCACATAGTTAAATGATTTCAAGTATTCCTATCTAACACTAAAAATTCTATTTGGTATTAGTTTTTTGTTGGCACACAGATAAATATTTTCAAGTATTGCTATTTAACATTAACAATTCAATTTAACATCAGTCATTTGTTTGCACACAGTTAAATGGTTAAACAGTTCTATTTGACCCCTTGGTAGGTACTACTTCTCCTGGACAGAGTGGACCTGGAAGTAATGGCAATGAAGAAGAACTCCATATTCTCTGAAGCTCCAGAACTGGAGTCACACAATCAAATGGTTTTGTGTCATATCAGGACATTCATTGGGGGTGAGGTCTTACCCTCTGCAGAAATGCAGTCAGCATATTCTACTGCTCTAGCCACCTGTATGCATTGATAAATAAGTATTCAGGTAGAATTATGATTGTAAATATTTTGTGAAGCTATTTCTTAAGAGTTTTTTCACGTGATCCTATTGAATATGAATAATTTTTAAACAGATCTATTTGAGTCATAAATAGTCCCTAACATTCTAGGTTAGAGTGGACCTGGGAGTGATAGCAATGTAGAGGTGCACCATACTCCCCAGATCTCCAGAACTAGAGCCTCACCATCAGTTGCAGTTTAGTATTATACACAGGACATTACACAATTGCGTTGCGATAAATAAAAAAAAGCAGTCCTATTTAATCATACTTTATTTACAGCAGCCATTATTATTACCATTATCATAGATTATAATTTAGAATACCTCTTTTTGGGGGGTGCCAAAAATCTAGTCAGTGTATTCAAAGTCCCACCAAAAGGTTAAGGGGAGGAGAAGTAGTTAGGCAATTTACACCAATACGAGATGAGAGGAGTCCCTTTAGTGTAGAGGTTAACATGTTGGACTGCAACATCCTTGTGAATGAGTCTAGTTTCCAGTCTACCTATTACATTCACTTTTTGACTAATACCCTTTATCCTTCCAGCTATGGGTTAAATGGTAGCACTTCAAATAATCAATGTAGACTGATATGCTATTAAATAAAGAAACCAAACCAATACTAAGTAATCATGCTTGTTAATAAAACAATCAAAATAACCTGTTGTTACTTATTATTATTTCACTCATAAATGGCTGGAATCAAATGTAAATTTTCCATAATATCAACCGGAATTCCTGACTTAACCAGTTCCAAAAATTATTCTCATAAATCAAATCCATTGCTGGGAATTTTCTGATTCTTTGATGGTCTTTTATGGTTTGTAATCCAAACTAGATTTAATCGTTGCATTAATAAACTGCGTAGAAAAATTAAAAATGTAAGATCATTTTGTTAATTGACTGTAAGCTCTTAATGAAAAAATGATTATAGCAAAAGAGGGTCAAACGAGTGAGTAAACAAATACAAAGAAACTTTACCATTCCATGATCTGCAAATGATAAATGGAATTGGTTGAACTTTTAGATGACATTTTCTTTAAATTTATATTTGAGAATGTGATATAATTCTTTCTTTCTTTTTTAACTTTAGCAAAACCTTCAGTAAAACATTCAACAAACGGATGAAAAGTTTTATCTGAATTTCTGAGACAGGGCATTATTATCAAAGGTGTGATCAAGAAGTTTGGTCTGAATTTCTGAGATAGGGTATTATGATCAAAGAAGGTGTGATCAAAAGTTTTGTCTGATTTTTTGAGATGGGGCATTATTATCAAAGGTTTGATCCAAAGGTTTTGTTTAAATTTCTGAGATGGGGCATTATATTCAAAGAAGGTGTAATTAAAAAGTTTTGAGACTGAAGTTTTAATTTTTTTTCTAAATTTAAGATTTTAATGAAGTTATCTGCCCAGCTGAGCAACTTATATAATAAAGGGATGATGTGTAGACTTTACAAATCAGTTCTCATTCTCAATACTTTTTCATCAGCAGTTTTTAGCGAAACACAAGATTGAGCAAGTGCAACATTCTTCATACTCACCAGATCTTGCTTCATGCAACTTTTTCATATTTCCCAAAGAGAAAATTAATCTTAAAAGTAAGATTTGAGGAGATTAAAAGAAATATCACTTCATATATTAAAAAAATTTTAGAGATGTTTCAGCTAATGAAAAACTTGTTGGAATGAGTATATTGAATGCCTGGAGAATATTTTGAAAAAATCAGTTTTTCATTCATTTTCATTTGTTTTGATAAATACATCTTCAATTTTGATACCTTTTGAAAAAAGTCTTAATTTGAAACCTTGACAAAAAAGATCAAGAAACTAGCCTGAAAGGAGAGGTTGAGTCTCCGTGGTGGAGTAACAAATGTTCTGGAGTGTGAGATCATTGTAGTCTTAAAGGATTCTTACATATATTTACCCAACCCTTCCGCTACAGGTAGAATGTGGCACTAGGTCAATTTCTCAGCAAAGTTAAGCTGGCTTGAATTCAGAGTTTTACTTCTCCCAGAGCAGTTGCCATACTAAGGTTATTTTACATATAGCTGGAAGTAAGAAAAGATGAATTTATGCCTTTCCCAAAAGTATTAGTGCAAAGCAAAATTTAAACAGCCTCATCTAGGATTTGAACTTGGCTTGTTGCATCCATTTCCTTTGATAACTGTTAGATGACACATGCCTTCCCAGAATGTCATCTCTAGAAACCAGACAAACTCTTACTACTAAATATCTATTTTTAGGTTCATTAAAGTACATAGAAACATGAATTTTATGCATTTATTAAACCCAAACCTGCAAATAAAATGGCATAGTACATATTTTCTTGCATATTATAAGCATTAACATAATTTTCACTCTTCCAAGTGTCTTAAATAAAACAAACAAGTTTTACTTTCTCTCTCCCCTCCATCTATCTATCTATCTATCTAAATATATATATATATATAAATAGATAGATTTATGTTAGGATAGCAGAGACACAGAGTCACTGGCATTTGGTAACTGTTAGTTTTTTGCCTTTGCTATAAACAGACCTGTAAGTTTTTCACTTTTTTTATCATCAGACTAAGAGCTTTTGGTCTGATGATTGCATTGGCATGAAACTGAGTCACCAAGAACTGTTGATTCTACACAATACTAATTTAAATCTGCATATGTGCTGTTACCAATACTGAGCAGTCTTTATTCATGAATATAGCAAACTATATTATCAATTATATATATATATATATATATATATATATATATATTTGGAAGTAAATAAGGAAATAGATTTGACAGTATGAAGAAAAGTTAAAAAATAAACAATCCAAAATTTGATGAATTTAGAATAAAAATTGATGTTGAATGTTTTGGTTGTAATAAAACTTCATCAGAACTTTAAATGCATTAAAAATATTGTCAGAATAGCAATGGATATTTGATGAAATGACAGGAGAAAAGAAAATGTGTATAAAAAGAAAAACAGCAGATTCTGTTATAAATCTTTCTTTTTTATACACACTTTCCTTATAATAGTGAGTGTTAGGCAAGGAGGCATCAAGTACCATTTTTAAAGTCTTTGGCATAACTCAAAATGGGATTAAACCATGGTCTCCTGGGCTATTGGCAAACACTCTACCCACAAGACCAATGGACTGGTATTCAAATATATATAGGGGGTGTCCGCGTGGTGTAATGGTTAAAGCGATGGACTGCGGAATCGTAGTACGCGAGTTCGTACTCCAGTCGCGCTATTACGTTCACTTTTGGGCAAATAATCTTGGGAAAGGTATGAATCCCCTTATCCTCCTAGCTATGGGTTAAATAGTACCACTACTGTTCTTCTGGCTTTGCCATTAAATAACCTACAAAGGTTGATATGCCATTAAACAAAGAAACCAAACCAAACCAAACCAAATGTATATATATATATATATATATTACAATAAAGATAAGCATGACTCTAATTCAAACCATATATCTAAACTGCTTCGTTCTTCACGTGGCTAATTAAGGGGCACATTTTGCTGAGGTTGGATATCTGGCCCCAGTTTTTGAAAAATCAGCTACAGAACTCAAACTCAAACCCAAACAAAAATTACTTAGATGCAAAAACAGTATATATATCAACACTTAACATTAGAAATTTAAATAAAATTGGCCAACTATCTGAGCTGACAGCATCTGTGGCTGAACATAATATAGACATAGTATGCATACAAGAACACAGATATTATCATAGAGAGATGGACAAAAGGCTGCATCCTCCCTTTCTCCAAGAAAGGTGACCTTGAAATCGCCAAGAACTACCAAGGCATAACCCTTACTTCATTAGTGGCTAATGTTAATAATGTTCTGCTACTCAACTGTATCAAACCAGAAATTGAGAAAACTCTGAGAAAGAATCAAAATGGTTTTTGGAGAAAGCAAACCATAACATCACAGATTCAGACCCTTTATCGAATCATAGAAGGAGTTCATGTAAAAAACCTTGAGGTGACACTTTTATTTGTAGGTTTCTCGCAGGCATTTGACTCCATGCACAGAAGGAAGATGAAGCAGATACTATTAGCATATGGTCTCCCAAAGAAACTGTCACAGCCATAATGATGCTCTATAAAACTACATAAACTATTATAGAAGCAGACTATGCAGATAACAGTACTTCTTGCCCAAGCCAAATCCCAGCTGCATACTCTGGAACAGGTAGCAGGTGGCATTGGTCTCCATGTGCATGTAAACAAAATAGAGTACTTGAGTTTTAATCAAGGAGACATCTCCACTTTAAACAGTGATTCTCTGAAATTAGCGGACAAGTTCACATATCTCAGTAGGAGTGTCACATCAACTGAAAGTGACATCAATACATGCCTAGCAAAGGCATAGACTACTATTGAAAGGTTATCAATCAAATGGAAGTCTGACCCATCCAATAAAATAAAATGCAATTTCTTCAAAGTAGTGGTTGTGTCAATACTACTATATGGATGCACCACATGGACACTGAGTAAGCGTATAAAGAAAAAGCTCAACAGGAACTGCACAAGAATGCTATGAGTTATATTGAATAAATCCTGGAAGCAACATCCCACGAAACAGCAGCTGTACTGCCACTTACCTCTAATCTCCAAAATCATCCAAGTAAGACAAACAAGACATACAAGACATTGCTGGAGAAGCAAAGACAAACTCAAAAGCAACGTTTTCCTATGGACCCCTTCACATGGACATGCCAGAGTTGGCTGACCAACAAGAGCTTATCTACAAAAGCTCTGTACAGACACAGGATTTAGTTTAGAAGACCTGCCAGAAGCGATGGATGATAGGGGCAAAAGGCGAGAGAGAGTCAGGGAAACCTGTGCTAGAAGCGCAACATGATGATGATGATGATATATATATATATATATATATATATATATATATATATATATATATAACTTTCATATATTTACATATATATATATATTTGTGTGTGTATGGGCGTATATGTATGTTTGTTGTATTAGGTATATTCTATCCTTATATATATATATATATATATATATAAGTACACTTCCCTCCCTTATTAAGATATTATTTTTGATGGAATTATGAATTCTAGTTACGACGCATGTCAGTCTGATTTTATCTACTGCCTTCCTTTTTCTTAGTCGTTTAAATTTCTGAGACGACACTTGATGATTTTTATCATTAAGGGTTTTTGGACTATTGTCTTCATCTTTATTGTTATTTCTACGGTGGAAATAACAATAAAGATGAAGACAATAGTCCAAAAACCCTTCCTTTTTCTTATTCCAAATCTTTCTTAGTCTAAAAGATTGATAAACGTTTAAATAACAAATTTGTTTTAACCTTATGATATTTTTGAGATGAAAGATAATGAATAATGAGGATGTAAATGTTTGGGGGATAAAATGTAATGTTTTTTGGGTTGTTTAATTTTTACTAAGTCCTTTTGGAGTAAAAAGATTCTGGACGCAATATCCATCTATTTTCATGGGTTTTTAAATTTCCTTCAATTCCTTCCATTACAGTAAATTTAGTGTCTCTGTTAAAGTCATTAGGTGAAAATATTCTAAAGGATAAAATTTATTATGATCAAGAGATGTAATTTAGTTTTGTATATCTATATATCAATACATAAATATATGTATATATGAAGTGCATGTGAAGGTTATTGATTTTTAAAAAGCAGAATTTGAGAACTTTTGAACACACTTCATAAACATGTATATATATATATATATACACACACATACATATACATATTCACATATATATATATATATATATATATATATATAAATTAAGAATGCACAATATTGGTGATAGAAGAAATATAGATACAGAATCAACGGTACTTGGTAACTGTCTGTTTCACTAGGTTTTTATTATCAGCAATGGCAAACTCCAATATTAGCCCAGTTGGTTGCATCTCTGCATGGGAGTAAGACCACCACCTCCAATAAGTGTCCTAGATATGACACTATATCTGATGGCAAGGCTCAAGTAATGATGGAGCTTTAGGGAATGAGGAGTACTCCTTCATTGACATTGCTCTCAGGTCCACTCTGGCCCAGAGTGGTAGCACCTAATAGGGTTCTATCTATGAGTCAAATAAAACTGTTTGATTGCACTGATTGCAAAGAAATGACATGCAAAATGACATGCAAAATTGAATTGTTAGAAAGAGAACTGTTTGATCATTTAACTGGGTATAAACAAATGACTTGTGTTTAATTGAATTGTTAGGGATACATAGCAGTACTTGAAATCATTTAACTTTGTTGACTTTTGCTAAATTGAATTGTTAGGAATAGAACTGTTTGAACATTTAACTGTGTGTATATACAAAATGTGTTTATAAATCATATGTTTGATATATAAAAACAACATTTGGCAATAAATAACCAACAATGGTTGATATGCCATAAAACCAAACCAAACTAAATCTCAGTATGTTACTAATTCTTTTATCTGAAGCTGAATTCTTGTCAAAAAAAGTTGATAATGTTGGATTAATCTCTTCTCAAGTTTTAAAGGTTTTTTTTCACAAAGGAAATCTTAAGGCACTTAGCTGGTTAAGTTAGAAGGATCTGATAAAATATTACAGTCTTCTTTGATCTTCACTTTTGACTAAGTGTTATTTTGCATTGTCATTCAGATGAAGGTAAAAATAAAAATTTGTTGTTGTCCAAAGCCATAAATTTCTTCTCTTCATTCATTTCTATTGTTGACTATAAAGATCTGTGATTGTCTTGTCTTCATTCTCAGTGCTTGAAAGAGACAAAAATTACCATATTCCATTCACTTCTCACCTATTAATAGATGTTAGATTCATTATATAAAATTTACATTCACACATAACAAATAAAATGGGACATCATCATCAAGGTATGCAGACAGCACAGATTCGTTTGACTCTCTTGCCATCCGTCCCTATCAACCATCACATTTTGAGAATCCTCTCAATGTCATCCAATGTCTGCACAGAACTGATGAATGTATGTTTTTGCTGGTTGGCCAACAGTAGTTTGTCCCCCACTATTTACCAACCCCTCTGCTCGAGCAGGATATGACACAAGGTCAATTTTTAAGTGGAGTTTAACAGGTTTGAATTCAGAGTTTTCCTTCTCCTAGACTAGTTGCCTAACCAAGGCTGAAGAACCTAGCCTGCCCTACTATTTACCCATAGCTGGAGGGAGAATTATTGGATTCATACCTTTCACAAGGGTATTAGTGCAATGTGAAATGCAACCAGTCTTGTCAGTAGTTTGTCCATGTGTTGGAGTTCATATGAGAATGTCACCTATGAGCTTGTCCTTCCTTTTGCAGCATGTGTTGCTCACCTTTCTTGTATGATTATTGAGATGTGAGGTGAATAGATATACAACTGCTGTTTTGTGGGATGCCGCTTCCAGGATTGGTTCCAAACAGCATGCAGCATTCTTGTGTAGTTCCCATTTAGCTTTTTCCTCAAGCATTTTGTGAGAGTTGAAGTGATACAAAAATTTGTTCTAGTAATTCAGAGTTATAAAAGTTGGCAACCGTAGTTGAGAGTGACCCGAAGGCTCCCTTTTCGATAGCTACTCTACCAAGTTGTAGGGGAGGGTGCTACTCCTTTCCCTGGATTACTCCACTTTACCCTTGATCCTTACCTTATAATGCTGAGTGTTAAGCAAGGAAGCATCAAATACCATTTTTTGAGTCTTTGGTATGACTTGACCTGGGCCATTGGCAAACACTCAAACCATCATGCCAATGAATCAAAATTATTAAATCTTTTCATCAAATTGAAGTTTTAATGTGGAAATAATTATTACTTTATCCCATAATAGATGTCACATTTTGTGAATCAAATTTATATGCAAATGTAACTGTTATAAGACAGAGTATAATTTTTGTTAGAGAATTTAGTTTTGTTTATAAGAATATTGTTAAATTGTTCAAACTAAAGAAAACATTAATTCCCAATTTCCATGAATTTTCTGTTATTTTAGCATATTTTCACTGAAATTTTGGGAATTCTTTCTATAATAGATTATACAAAAATATCCAAGTTATATAATTTTAGGACAATATTTTTGCTTGAATCTGATCACAGATTTGTTAAACACTTATTGTTTGTGGTAATAATAACTGATACGAAAAAATTTTGATTAGTTTTCCCCTTGGTGAATTAACTGGTATTTTGAATGATTTTAATAGAACTGATTACTCTTAGAAGTAATGAAATAAAGATTAATTAAAAATCAAAAAGAAATTAACCACCAGTAAAAGGGAGCTAACTTATTAATGAACCAATTTGAATATAAACAAATACATTATTTATGAGAATAATTTATAAAGTAAAAGTAAAGTTGGCGACTGTAGTTAAGGGTCACCCAAAGGCTTCCTTTTCATTAGCTACTACCCTGAGGTATTGGAGAGAATACCACTATTTTCCTTGGATTGCTTCACTTTACCCTTGATCTGTACCTTATAATGCTAAGTGTTAAGCAAGACAGCATCAAGTGCTTTTTTTTTATTTTTTGAGTCTTTGGAATGACTCAACCTGGGATTAAATCCAGGTCTCACAGCCCAATAGCGAACATTCTACCTACTATATTCCTATCATATATCTGAATTTAATATCATAACGGAGATGATTATAATATTAAATAATTAAGTTAATGGCTATGAAATTTAACAACATCTGATAACTTTCAGAAATTAAATAAATGAAAATGTAGTTAAAAATAGTTGATGTTATGGAAATGATGATAGTAAATATATACAATTCCATTTTTAAGATAAATGATTAGATTAAATTGATGGATTAAGATAAACTTAATATTCAGATTATAATAAAAATAAGTTTTTAAAATTCATTTTTAAATAATGGGAAATTAATTAAGATTCAAAAATGTGAACTATTGTTTATCAATCATTTTTTTCTGGTGCAACACCAGATAAGTCACATGATAATATCTAGATTATAAACTAATGGGGTAAATATTTTATGTATGGTATATTTTTCACTTTTTTTATATGAATATTGATGTATAATTCCTTAAATGTCTAAATTAAGATAAACTGTATTCCCCAGAATAATGGTAACACTTCATAGAAAATTGTTCACCATCGGAGGATACAAAGAGTGTTAACACTTTGTTGGAATAAATCTATAATGAATTACATCTGTTGAATTTTACTTGATATTAACAATATATATATACATATACATTTATATATATATATATATGTTTTAATCTGTATATCTAATCTATAATTACTTTGTGTGAAAAAAACCCAGATTGTACAATTTGCGAATTCTACAAACTGATATTTAGGAAAAGAAACTCAGTAAAAAAGAAAAGAGAAAAAACACATGTGCTACTTGAAAATAATCAACAGCACATATATCTATTCAAAAGAAAAACACTAACAGAATTACCTAAACTAAGACATAATAAAGTCCTCAATACATTGTGCAATCCTGAAGAGCCATTTGTTGAAACCTAGGTAAACATGCTCTTGGCCATGTAGGCATTATTTTCATTATATATATATATAGTATCTAATTATATTTTTATTGTGTCTAATTATATATATATATATATATATATATATATATATATATATATAGCATCTAATTATATATATATACATATGTATATCTATATATATAGTATCTAATTACATGTGTGTATATATATATAATATGTAATTACATATATCATTATATTATTACATATATATTATATCATTACATATATATTGTATATATTATATTATTATAATTATATTATTATATTATATATATCATATATTTTATATTATGACATATCATATTATTACATATATTATTACATATATTATTATATTAGTACATATGTATTATATATATATATATATATATATATCATCATCATCATGACGTGCGGCTAGCATGGATATCCCTGACCCTCTCTCTCCACGTCTTCCTATCATTCATCATTTTCGGCAGGTTTTCAGGGTTACATCCCGTATCATCACATAGCTGCTGTATGAATGTTCGAGCTGGTCATCCTGCTTTTGATTGGCCATATGCGGGGGTCCACAGGAGCACATCACTTACGATCTCATCTTTGCTTCTCCAGCAGTGTCTGGCATGTCTCGTTTGTCTAGCTTGTATAGTTTTTGTGATAGGTGGTAGGTGGCCGTACAGTTGGCGCCGTGTGGGGTGTTGCTGCCAGGACTTGTTCAATATTATTCACAACATTCTTGTATAATTGCCGTCGAGCTTCTTCTCCAACCGTTCAGTCAGCGTCCAGTAGTGCATCCATACAGCAGTATCAACACGACCGCCGCCTGGAAGAAACTGTGTTTCATTCTATCGGTCAGGTTTGATTTCGATATGATGGAAAGCCTATCGATAGCTGTCCATCCCTTCGTTAGCCGTGGGTCGATGTCTTTTTTGGTTGATGAGACGCTGCTTCCTAGGTAGGTGAATTTGTCAACCAGTTTCAGGGAGGTTTCGTCTAGTGTGGAGATGTTGCCTTTCTGATTAAAGCACATAAATTCAGTTTTGTGTGTATTGACATGGAGTCCAATGCCTGCAGCGGCTCGTTCCAAACTATGTAGTAGTGTTTCGGCTTGGTCAGGTGTATTGGCCAGTAGCGCTATGTCATCGGCGTAGTCGGCATTGGTAATTGTTTTTGCGAGACACATTTTGTCTATATATTTTATTAAGATCCTTTCAAGTTTCCTGATAAGTGTCTTTGTTTTAGGTTGGAATTAGTGGATGAATTTACCAGAATTGGCCTGAGTGCTTGTGGACCTTTCGTAAGCCATCATCAATGGTTGCTTATATGTATAAAGTACTTGGGACAATTTTGGTAAATTCATCCACCAATTCCAACCTGAAACCAAGACACTTATCAGGAAACTTGAAAGGATCTTAATAAGATTATATAGACCAAATGCATCTTTATTATTTAATCAAACATACTTAAATGAAAGACTGCTGCCCAACTACAGATACGTATATATATATATATATATATAACCGGGCCATTTACTCAAAGGGTAGAGTGTTCAACAATGGTCCAGGAGACTGGGGTCCAATCCCAGATTGAATCATACTTAAGTCTCAAAAAATGGTACTTTATGCCTCCTTGCTTAACTATCAATATTATTAGTTATGGATCAATGGTAAAGTGGATCAATTCAGGGAATGGAGTAGTGCTCTCCCCTACACCTTCGTGCAGTAGCTATTGAAAATGGAGCTTTTTGGCCACCCTCAACTATGGTCACCAACTTTACTAATATATATATATATATATATATATATATATATATATATAGTATCAAATTATATATATATTAATGTGTATGTATATTTACATACATATATGTAGTATCTAATTATATATATATATATATATATATATTGGTACATGTGCATTTATATTTATGATGGGAAATAAATAGTAAATAAATGTTAAATAAATGGATGACGCTTACAAGCAATGAGAAGAGAAACATGTTGCCATAGAAAAGAAAGAAATTGGATTCTGACTCAGATTGATGATTCAATCCTTCGTACTGAACATTCACCTTATTTTGTTTAGATATATAAGTTTTATGTCCTGAACACATAAAATGAAATAAGATGAACAAATATCAGCTTATAAAATCTTCTAAACAATCAGCTGCTCTGAAGGCTGATTGCTTAAAGAGAGCAGTACATGTTGGACAGTATTCCCAAGAATAGAGTTTAGGAATTTAAGGTTTCTAAGATTTTTCCTTTTTTTCATATAATGAATTATTCTAAATAATATTCACATCTTTTTTTACAACTATTGCATTTTAGGAGGTGAAGGCTTCTTATGATATACATCATATCTGGTAATCTTAATATTTTTCTTTATTTTCCATTTCCTCTGTTCAAATGACAAAACATTGTGTGTCCTGGACATGACACTAAACTGGATCTGATGGTGAGGCTCCACTTTTGGAGATCTGTGAAGCGTAGAGTACCCCTTAATTGCTGTTGTTCCCAGAGTTGTAATATCTGTAATGATTCCATTTATGGCTCAAATAGATCTTATTAAACCTTGTTCGTATTTGATAGAAATACATTATACAATGTAACTATAAATTATTTGTATTAAGAATAGTTATAATTGTTTACTCGGGATTATCATAATTAGTTATTAAGAACCCTGTAACTTTATGTAAATAAATGATTATCTTTAAATATAAATAATTACTTTAAACCATATCAAATAAAGTTGGCAACCTTAGTCGAGGGCGACCTGAAGGCTCCCTTTTCAATAGCTACTATACTGAGGTGTAGAGGAGGCTGCTACTCCTTTCCCTGGATTGCTCCACTTTATCTTATAATGCTGAGTACTAAGCAAGGTGGAATCAAGTACCATTTTTTGAGTCTTTGGTATGACTCGACCTGGGATTGAACCCCAGTCTCCCGGACCATTGGTGAACCCTCTACTCATTAGACCAATCTAATCGTGTATAAGGTATTAGTATTCAATAGAATATGCAGTATCAAATCATTAATTCAATATGTTCTCCTCAGTACTTACTTCGGTAGAAAACATTAGTTTGTGTTTAACAAAATATGCTTTCGTATATGTTTTTATCCATTGCAAAGCTAAGTACTTTTGATAGTATTGTAATATTTCTGAACTGAATTGATAATGTACATTTTTCTTTTTAAGTAGAGGAATTATATTGTGAATTGAATTGATAATAATGAGTTGTATGTGTATACTGTATCAGAATAGTCATACTGATATTTAACTTGGAGTTAGTATTGGCTTTTTACTGCTAGTCTGTTGCATTTATAGTGCCTTTTTATTTTCTTAAGTGAAACAGAGGACACCTTTCTCTTGCTTTGACAAAAGCGACTCCATTTAGGGACAAAGAAAGGGGACATTTTTTTCTCTAAATAAAACTCAAGATAATCAGGGTAATAAATATTCAGACTTTTAGCAAGGTGAAAAGCTATTTCATAGCCTGGATGATTTGTTAAGTGAATAATAGATTTGAAAAGTTAGAATCATTTGATAAAAATAACTTTAAATGGAATCTATCTTACTCAGGTTGGTGAAAAAAAAAAACGTGTATACAAACAGCAACAATGAACTCAAGTGAGATAAGGGATGATCAGATGTGATCGCAATTGAGAAAGGTCAAAGAATGCACCAGATGAAATGCTGCAATCAAAACAACAAAAATGAAGATATTAATCAAATTAATCTCAGTGTTTCTGATGAGACAAAATAATGTTAACCTCTTTAACATGAATGAGATGTATATATGTAGGGGATTCAATAAGCTGATGGTTTAATGGGGAAAAAAGTATTTTGATGAGTGTTAAAGATTCATCTCTCTCCCTACTCTCTCCCTGATCATAAATTTGATGGTAAAGAAAAGAATTTGGGGCTTTCAAAAAGACTAGACAGTCAAACCTAGGTAAGTTAGAATTGATTTTGTTTCTTTATTTCTTGACAAAAAAATTAATTTATCTTGTGTATAAAAGTGCATTTGTCCTATGTTCCCAAGTTAGCAAGAAGTAACTCCACACTCCCCAGACATGTAGAACTGGAGCCATACAATTGGATGCAGGTTTCTTTTTAAGTTGGGTGTCTTAACCTACTGCAAAGGAGGTAGTTGGTGTTTGATCTCTGTTAATCAGCCAGATCAAGCAAATGTTTCCCACTCGGAAAATTGGTGCAGCACAATCTTCTTAATTCCATCAGACCACTACTACATTAAGCTCCGCAATGACAAAGGAAAAGGATTCTCAAACACATCTTTAAAAGGAAAATTTTTTTTAACTAACTTTGAGCTGAAATACCTTTAAATGGACAAGTATTGATTAATTGATTGATTGATTTTAACAGTATATCAACCTGTCTGAGGTTATTTTATGCCTAGAGATCAGGGAATCATTATCATTGAATGTTTATATTTACATCATTTGTGAAGTTTCTTTACAGGGTTTTTTTGCACATAGTTTTATGATATCAAGTATTCCTATCTAATACAAATAATTTACACAGTTGTTTGGTTTCAAGAATTCCTATCGATTACTAATACTTACATGGTTTCAAGAATTTATCTTATTTAATAATAATCATTTATTGGCACTCAGTTATATGGATTCAAGTAACTAATAATAACTCTTAGTAAACAATGATAACTTCAAATAATTTACAATTATATGGCATCAAATATTGCAAGAGAACAAGATCCAAGAGATCTATTTGACCCATAGATGGAATCCTCAAACGTACTACCACTCCAAGTCAGTGGACCTGGGAATAATGGCAATTAAAGAATACTCCACACTCCCCAGATCTCCAGAACTGGATCCTCACCACCAGATGCAGTTTAGTGTCACATCCAGGACATCAGTTTGAGGGGGGTCTTACCCTTCAGTGGGGAATACAGTCATTACATTTTAAGCCCCACTGACAGGGCAACAAAATTTTGTTCATTATCCAACTTAAAGTATGATCATGAAACCAACTGAAGTTTTAGCTTAGCAGTGGATCTAAAACTCTACCCTTCATAAAAGGCATGAATTCACTTCTCCCTGATGCTGCTTGATATGGCATAAGGATAGACTTATGAAGGTGAATGAAAAAGAAAATTGTACATATTGTATAGTAGCTCATACTACACGACTTCCGGTATCACGGAAGGTATAAAAGACATAGTGTTTCTCAAGCATGCGGAAGCAGCAGCAGAAAGAGAAGCAGAGAGACAGCACTGAAAGGACATTGGTCTGTAGTAAGACCAACTTCGGACGTAACACCAACAGTGCAAAACTTATAATACTGGTCAGACAGTACTACTTTAGTTGATAAATAATTAACTCTATTTCACTGTGTATTTTTTCCTTACCACGATACAACAGTATGAGATTTGTATACCATAGGACCAACGTTTTGTGCTGTAAGGAAAGAAGTTTGCGGAAAAGGAAATACTCAAACTCGAAGGTAAGGGAAGAAAATATAGCAGTCGTTTATTATTTAGCTATGATCGCTGCAACTTGAAAAGTTCATTTTAGTTGCGTCCTTCTTCTCCCTTTCTCTCGGTGGTGATGGGGTGTGGGTGAGAGCTGGCTGTCTGACACATGCCTGTCATAGCAGTTAGGTCATAGCAGACTGGGGTAGGATGGGTCGGGGTCTCTGGAACCTTTAATGCACCCGTTTTGACAACTGCCTTCAACTCTGTCAAAATCTCATTACTTGTTTTCTTATATAGAGATTTTGGAGAACAAATCGAAGATCCGCGAATGTTCGATGTCACCAGTGAAACACATGATAATACATCTGTGATTATTTTAAAATCACGTCTAACTTTGCAGGTCATTCTGCCTGCATGCGCTAGTCTCGTGACACCTTCACTGATTGACGACAGCGCCCGTCCGTAATATTACATTTGTAAAATTATAAAAATTGTATTTTTGACTGGTTAAATTGTCTTTTCTGCTAAATTAGCTTTGGTGGAGGGAGGATAAAAAATATCATGCAAATATTTTCTTTTTTTGTTACTGGGGATTTTATTTGAATATTTTATTTTATCCTAGCCTCCTGCAGTATATGTAAATATGAGGACCGTTAGCCAATCATAGAATTGCTGATATATTATGGTGGATGTAATTTGAATGTCTTAGAATAAAAGTAAAATTATGGTGCAAGGAAAATTAGGTCAGTGATTGAAACTAGTCAAATTAAAGTTGATATAATTTTGACCAAGACTTTTGTTCCATTGATTTTTTTTTTACCATATACCACATTTTCTGCAGTGAAAATTTTTATTTACACAGATTTTCAGTCCTCCCTCCTTCTGCACCTCTTAACACAAGATGACTCCCCCTGTTCAATTATTCTCTACTGCCATGAACCAGATGCAACATAAGGTTCATTTTTAAGCAAAGTTCAGCTGATCAAAATTCAGAATTTCCTTCTCTGAGACTGGTTGTTCTAGCAAAGCTAAAGAAAACACTCTGACCAACTATTTACCCATAGCTGGAGGAGGAAGAGATGGATTTATGCCTTTCCTAAGGGCATTAACTAAAAATGAAATGCAAACAGCCTCTTCCAGGATTTGAACTCAGGACACTGATTCAATTTCCTGTGATAAGAATTATGTTCTTCTCTTGTATATATAATAAACTTTCCAACTCTCATCATCAGAGATATATTTACATTTTCAACTTCCAAATTTCAACTCATCTGTAATAAGTGACTTTGCAGATTGTTGATGTCATAATGAACAGTTTAATTTGATGAATTGTTCTCCCCAAAAAACAACTAAATTTGTTATGTAAGAAATACTAGTGAAACATTATTCGTAAATTACAATTCTTTATCTAAAAATTAATAAAATCAAGATAATATTAGCATATAAGAAATACTTTTTTGATTTTAAGAATGAGGACACCTTTCTGGAGTTGGGACAAAAGTGACTCCGTCTTGGGCCAAAGGAAAATTTTCATGATAAGATTCAAGGTAAGGCTATAAATATTCATAATTCTATCAAGAGGATAAACCATGAGTAAAAACAGGAATTTTTCCTAGCTGTAGCCATGTCAGTACTATTGTATAGTTGCACCATGTAAACTTTAATGAAATGCCTAGACAAAAAGCTAAATGCAAATTACACAAAGATGCTGCAAGCTGTTTTGAACAAAGCCTGAAAGCGATATCAAACAAAAACACAATCGTACGGCCACTTACCTCTCATGTCACAAACCATCCAAGTAAGATGAGCAAGACATGCTGGTGAAGTAAAGGCAAACTCATAAGCCATGTTCTCGTATGAACTCCTACACATGGACACACCAGTATTAGTTGAGCAGAAAAATCTTATATTCATCAGCTCTGTATGAACACTGGATACCATCAAGAGGATTTACTATGTGATGGCTGATAGGGACTAATGGCAAGAGAGAGAGTAAAGGGAATCCATGTTATCAGCATGAATTGATGATGGTATATATATTTATATATATATATATAATGGGTTTCTTTTGCAAAATTTTTAGCCCATGAGTTAACATTATAAAACTTATAGTGTATAGATTGCTCATTTCAAAAGGTTGGCAAATGTCATCCAGAGAGCTGGCAAGGCACCGAAAGAGACTGAGTTCTTCTTTTGGCACTGAAAGTGGATTGGTGGGATATTTTTTTCTATTTTCATACTTTCTTATATATTTTATTTTTCAATTTGATATTTTTATTTATTCTATTTTTATTTCCAAACTTTTTATTTATTTTTATTTTTTATTTTCATATTCTATTAATTTATTAAGCCCCATGATAAAATGTTTTGTTGGTTTGGTTATATTTTATGGCATATCAACTCTTGTGGGTTATTGAATGCCAAATCCAGTTTATTCATATATATTATATATATGATCTGTAAGCAGATAGTTTGTAGGTAACATTCTTTTAAAACAAGCCAGTACTCATTTGTTTGCATACAGTTCAATGAGTTCAAGTATTTTTATTCAATAGAAATCATTCTTTTAAGTATTGATCATTCGTTTGCATACAGTGAAGTGGTTTCAAATATTGCTATCTAATGCTAATATTTCTATTTGCATACAGTTGAATAGTTTCATGTATTGTTATCTAACACTATTAATTCTATTTGACCTACCACCACTCCAGGTTAAAGTGGTTCTGGGAGTAATAGCAATGAAGAGGTACTCTAATTTTCCCAAAATGCTTAGACTAGAGCCTTACCATCAGATGCAGTTTCATATCATACCCAGTTCACTAGTTCTATTTGACTCATAGATGGGACCCTATCAGGTACTACCACTTAGGTCAGAGTGGACCTGAAAGTAATGGCAATGAAGGCACACTCCATATTCCCCAAAGCTGAAAGACTGGAGCCTCATCATCAGATAGCTTAGCGTCATATCCAGGACACTCGTTGGAAGTGGTGCTTATTCCCTGCAGAGATGCAGTCAGCATATTCTATAGCCCCAGCTAACAGGGCTAATAAAAATGTTGCTAAATCTCAATTCTATTCCCAATGTAAAGTAAAGTTGGCGACCGTAGTCGAGGGCGACCTGAAAGCTCCCTTTTCCATAGCTACTACGCCAAGGTGTAGGGAAGGGCGCTACTCCTTTCCTTGGATTGCTCCATTTTACCCTTGATACGTACCTTATACTGCTGAGTGTTAAGCAAGGAGGTATCAAGTACCATTTTGAAAGTCTTTGGTATGACTCGACTTGGGATTGAACCCAGGTCTCCCGGACCATTGGTGAACACTACCCACAAGGCCAATAAGCCAGTCTTTACTCTTTTGGCTGATTTAAATGCCATCTCCATCTCTAAGATTTTTGGTGGGTAACAGAAAGAGTCAACACATCATTTATACCTATAAGAGGAATTCTTCTTATAAAACAATTCCATCTAAATTATAATCCTGCTTCTATTTTGTCTATTTGTTTATTCAGACATTACACACATTCACATAGCCTCCCCTCAGCCAAATGGAATGTTGCTTCTACAAGATCAAATCCTCTATTCAACTCTGATGGAATTGCATTGTACTTACTTTATCTGTCCTCACTAAGTAGAATCATCATCCAGTTGTGCTGTCAACACAAATTTCCTTGACTCTCTCTCTCTCTCTCTCTCTCTCACCATCCATCACTATCATCCATCACTCCAAGCTGGTCCTTCAAACTCATCCAATGTCCACAGTTGATGTTAATAAGTTCTTGCTAGTCAGCCAACACTGGTATGTCCACGTGTAAGAGTCTATTGAAGAACCTTACTTATGAGTTCATCCTTGCTTCTCCACATTTATTGTTCATCTTACTTGTATAATTTCTGTGATAAGAGGTAAGTGGCCAAATTGCAGCTGTTTTGTGAGATGTTGTTTCAAGGATTTTTTTGAAAACAGCACATAGCATTCTTGTATAGTTCTCATTTAGTTTTTCCTCCATCCACTTTGTTAGCGTTCATATGGCACATCCATACAGTAGTATTGACACAGCCACAGTGTGGAAGAAATCCCATTTTATTTTATCAGATAGACCATATGATTGATAACCTTTCAATAGCATTCCACACCTTCGCTATGCATCTGTTAACATCCCTTTCAGTAGATGAGATATTTGTAGAATTGTAAATGTAATTATTGCATATAGGTTTGTTGAAAATCTGATGATCCTTGAAGTTCTAATAAAGACTGAAAAAGGAAAAGAACTTCAAAGATTCTTCAATACCAGCAATACCCACAAAATAGAATATGCAACTATATATTGATCTTGAGGTTTCAATAGAATTAAATACTTACAAATGATTTGTATTAAGTAATATAAAGATTTTTTATTGTACATTTTTGTATTATTCATTGCAAAGGTAAGAATCGGATTGATATGTAATAAAATTGCAAATTCTTTCTTGCTTCAATAGCTCTGCTTGATTTTGTTTTATCCCATGGAATTTCCACAGGTCCTATAAGTGATTATAAAACTCTTTACTTCCTCATAAAAAAAACTTTGGTTTTGAAACATTTTTTCTAGCAATCTGTTCAGAGGGATCTTCTTTTAGCAAATTTTTTTTCTAAAGCAAAGTAGTGTGACTATGGTGTGTGCACAAAAAGTACCAATGCTTGAGTTGTATTTATTAACAATGAATGAATTGTTTTCTTCAAAATACACCTCTTGGCATTCAACACAGTTCAAGTAATTGCCTTGTCAACAGGGCTAGGAATACACAAACTGTATCCCATCTGCAGAGGGGTAAGACCCCTTGAAGAGCTGTCTTGCATCTGATGTTGAGGCTCCAGTTCTGAAGATTTGGGGAGTGTAAACTGCAGGCATTGACCTCCATGTCAATGCACACAAGACAGAATATATGTGCTTTAATCAAACGGGCAACATCTCCACACTAAACGGTAGCTCTCTGAAACTAGTTGACAAGTTCACCTACCTTGGAAGCAGTATCTCATCAACCGAGACAGACATCAACACGAGACTAGCAAAGGCATGGACAGCTACCGATTGGCTATCGGTCATATGAAAGTCAGACCTGACTGATAAAATGAAACGCAGTTTCTTCCAAGCAATGGTTGTGTCGATACTGCTATATGGATGCACTTCATGGATGCTAACTAAACGTATGGAGAAAAAGCTTGACGGAAACTACACAAGAATGCTGAAAGCTATATTGAACAAGTCCTGGAGGCAGCACCTCACAAAACACCAGCTGTATGGCCACCTACCACCCATCATGAAAACTATAAAAATTAGACAAACCAGACATGTGGGACACTGCTGGAGAAGTAGGGATGAACTCATAAGAGATGTACTCCTGTGGACCCCTTCACATGGCCGAGCAAAAAGCAGGACGACCAGCTCGAACCTACATACAGCAGCTCTGTGCCAATATGGAATGTAGCCTTGAAGACCTGCCAGAAGCAATGGACGATAAGGAGGGGTGGCGAGAGGGATATCCGTGCTGATGGCGCAACATGATGATGATGACCGAGTACACCTTCATTGCCATTACTATTCTCTGATCCAGTGTTAGTATCTGTTAGGGTTTCATCTATGGGTCAAATAGATTTGTTTAAAAATGGTTCATATTCTATTGGACTGAATGCAAAAAACACTTCTTAGGAAACAACTACACAAAAAATATAAATATTAATGTATAATGAATGCAATTCCCTAACTTCAAGACATAAAATAACCCTTGGTAGGTTAAAATCATTCAGCCATGGAATGTATCAATGATTTATATAAGCATAAAATGATAACATCAAATGATTATTTCTATGTATATATAATTTAAAAGAAGGAAAACTCTGAATTCCAACTCTGCTTGTGTCACCTTCTGCTCATGCAGAGTGGTTGGTAAATACATATATAGAATTTTGGGGGTATAAAGATCTACCTCTATAAGCTCAGTAGTCATAAAACACATGTTACTGTAAACAGATGAATGAATTCACTCATCAGTAAAAAGTAAAAAGTTAGCGACCATAGTCGAGGGTGACCCGAAGGCTCCCTTTTCGATAGCTACTACACCAAGGTGTAGGGGAGGGCGCTACTCCATTCCCAGGATTGCTCCACTTTACCCTTGAACCGTACCTTATAATGCTGAGTGTTAAGCAAGGTGGTATCAAGTTCCATTTTTAAAGTCTTAGGTATGACTCGACCTGGGATTGAACCCAGGTCTCCCGGGCCATTGGCGAACACTCTAACCGCTGGGCCAATGTCCCGGTTAGTAGTCTACATTTATTAGCTGAAACCTGTATTTTATTTCAGAGCTTTTTATGGGATGACTTTTACTGACTCCAACAGAACCTGGCTGCTCCAACTTGGTTGATAATTTGTGCCACAGGGGACAGAATTAGAAAAAGAAACTAAGAATGTTTATAGAGAAATAAAAGAGGATTGTGATTGTGTGTGTGTGTGTGTGTGTGTGTGTGTGTGTGTGTGTGTGTGTGTGTGTTTGGTTAAACAGGCCAGATACATTTGACTGTCATTCCCAACTGTAGCTAACTTCCAGTGAATAATCAAATGACAAACACAATGACGATTCATATAAATTTATATAAAAGTAGAAGGAAAAACAAATGATGGAAGATAAGAATTTCTACTGGAGCTTTGAAGACTTGGGGAGGAGAATTAGCTAGAAATGTGTTATAGTCATTTTAGAATGTGGCTGCTGTATTCGAAGTTGATCTTGTTTAAGGAAGATTTGTTAATCTTTATATATATAGTTTCAAGAATTTAGAGTTTTTGTTTATTGTTTAGGTATGTACGATAAATTGTGTTTTCATTTAGAATTTTTCTGTATTTAGAGGAGGGGCACGATTGTGTTTTCAGGTGTTCAGAGATGGAACTTGTGTTGGAAAGGTGAAATGTTAAACGTCTAGGCAGAATTGTAGTAGTTAGACCTATGTAGGTATTTACTTCATTGGAAAAGCATTATCCACGTGGACATTTAAACTGGTACATTACATAGGTCAAACTTAGGTAACTAGTCAAGGGAGAGAAGTTATAATCGATGATGAATTCAGTTGTATTGAATTTGGGATAATGTATGACAAGCTTTATATTATTATTTGAGTCGGTAAGGGAAACGTAATTTGTTCTAACTGAAGACATAAAATTAACCTAGACTCACTTCCCTACTTGTTGCAGGTGGGTCGGGTAAATACGAGGATGGACTGAAAAGTTCCTATGGTGACGTTATATATAATGTTAATGACTTTTTGACAAATGGGATCCAAGCACCGCAACACCATTGGAAGAAGTGTGTGAACTGTAAGAAGGACTATGTAGAAAAATAAAACACATCAGGTCACATTCCACGAGAATATTTTGATCTGGCAATGAACGTTTCAGCCGAGTATTTGTCGCTGCCTCCCACCAGGCACGACTTGACACAAGGTCAAAAGCCCGAAGGCCAATTAAAGTGGGGATAAAGGGGAGGGGAAGGTCGGGAACGAGCCGAGACTCGAATCCTGCTTGTCAGTGCTGCTCATCGGCTCATTTAGTGCAATGTGAGCCTGATGAGGCAAGCAGTTTCACGAACCCAAATGTGGGTCCGGGCACGAATGCCAGTTTGCGGCTTAAACTAGACGCATGGTCTAGTGCCGTCCAAGGGGGACAAAGGAGACAAAAATGCAGCTCGCCCACCCGAAGGTACCCTAGTCGAAATTAGGTGCCTAATTAAAGGCCCCAAGTCTGCCATTGTTCCATTTCCAGGGCCACGCTCCGGACCGAAGTCCAGAACAATGAACGTTTCAGCCGACCCTCGAGGGTACTTATTACTTGCATGATAGCTATTTCATTTCACTGTTTAGTACTAGTTCTTGTTAGATACTCATTTCAACACTAGGACTGCACACTTGGTTTCAGGTAAAAATCACACGTCACCTCCTTCACTTGAAAAAATGTTCACAAAAAGATAGTATTGCAAATTTAGCTTACAATATTAATCAGATCCAACATAAGCCTGAGGGATGGATCGGCCGAAGCGTAATTTCAAAAGAAAAAAAAAAACAAGACAAGTTTTGAATTGCTTTATGTAGTCTTTTTGTATTTCATGATAAAAAGATTTTTTAAGCCTCGAAAATCTATTAGGTTCTAAAACGTTAACCACACTACGGCAAGTTAATTGTACAATAATAAAACGATATCCTATTTTCTTGTAAGGAAGCTTTGTTAGTTGAGCCTCTCTGTGTATGTGTATCATTTTATACTCTCCTCCCTTCTCTAAGTGCATATCTCCTCCTTCGTCTCACTTTAGGTATTCATTTTTAAGTACGACGTGCGGTGCTGGGGGGTGGGGGTTAACTTTTTGGTCTCTCTATTTCAAAACAACCATCATCGCCAAGATGTGAGTAAATGGTGCCGTTGCCTTGCACTCCTGCTAAGTTAATTGTCCCCCACTTCACACTCAAGTGCTGACTGACTGTTTCACCTACTTCACACAGTCAACTTACAAAAACTTCTGAAGAGAAGACAGGAGGGAGAGGGATGCAGAGAGAAATGACAGTGATATGGTGCGTGTGTGAAAGAGAAAAAGAGGTTGAAAGACAGGCAGACAGATAGATGGAGAAAAAGAAACGTGGCGTCACGTGACTAGAGAAAAACCGCGAAAACAACCAGAATTAAAAAACAAATAGCGTCGCATTGTTTTCCCCGTCCGAGTAAACTATTTTTTTTGCACGAAAGTTTTTTCTAAGTATTTATTTTAAACAAGCGGATAAATTTTTTTTACCTATGAAAATACTTTGATATCTCTAAGGAAAAGTACAATTGATTGGAACGTTTGAAGTTCAAATTTAAGATATTGGTAGTCAAACTCAATAGCAGAAGTGGGTTTGAAAAAAGGGTAAAAAAAAAAAAAAAATAAATAAATAAATAAATTAAATAAATTCTGAATCAATTTAAAGTTTTCCAATGAAAGGAAAGTGAAAATATAAAAAAAATTCCTTCATTTTTTTCAGTCAGTTTTTTTCGCCCTGTAGAATATATTGACTGCATCGTCTGCAGAAGGGGTAAGACCCTTTCCCCAAAGAGACGTGTCCTGAGTATGACACTAAACTACATATGATGGTGAGGCTTCAGTTCTGGAGAGTGTAGAGTATCCTTTGGATTTTATTACTCCTAGGTCCACTCTTGGAGTGTTAGTACATGTTAGGGTCCCATCTATGGTTCAAATAGATCTGTTTAAAAATTTATTCGTATTCAATTTACTGTGTGCCAGAAAAGGGAAAACTTTAAAGAAACGTCTATACAAAAATATATAAATACGTACAATGAACGCAATTTCCTAACCTTTTGGTATAAAATAACTCCAGATGGGTTCAGCCCAGTCTGCTAGGGCCGTAGAATACATCAACTGCATCTCTACAGAGAGTAACACTCCCCTTGCAACTCCCCTTGAAACCATTTGATGGTAAGGCTCCAGTAATACTGGAGCTTTGGGGAATGCGGAGTACCCCTTCATTGCTATTGCTCCCAGGTCTACTCTGGCCAAGAGTAGTAGGACCTAAAAGAGTCCTATCTATGCGTCAAATAGAACTGTTTGACATTTAAACTGAGTGCAAACGAACGAATTGTTTGAAATAGAATTGTTTGATCAAGTCTGATGTTTAATTGAATTGTTCGTGATATATAGCAATACTTGGAACTGTTACAAGACGAGATCTTGCCTTGATTTGAAAAAACAAAAAGAAAGGAGAAAAGAAAAGAAAAAAAAAACGGAAGTTACCACTTCGAGTTCTCAACTCAAAATGAAAAGTTAGTCGTTCACACATCGGCTCCGCGCAGAACTTCCGTTTGCGATAAATTAACAAAAAAAAAATACATTAATAAATATCCAATCGGAACGATTCCCGCGGGGCACAAAAATTGCCGTTTGTGAGCCTACAAAAAATATATAAATAGACGGACCAAATAATTATCAGGCAGACTTGCTCCTTCACGCTGCTCGTGCTAAGGATTCTACGTCGCTGACCGGCGACTGTCATCCGATACTTCAAACGATCGCCGCCGCTAGGAACGCTGCCCTAATTCCGAGAAAACCATCCCTTCACCACGAGACAAGGGCAGTACATGAACTTTGTAACTACTACCACTGAATTCATTCTTTAACTGTGAACATATTTCTCCATCCTAAACTCTGTACTTAATCTATTTATAAAAATTTTCTATAACATCATTACTGTGTTACTGTGAGTACCTATACGTTCTTTGTTTTGCAACTATACGCATTTCTCGCCCACAACATTCATATCACAGATATCAACAACTCAGAATATAACAGAACCGTTTAACTTTCTGTGTGTATCCACAAAATGTGTTTACAAGTCATATATCTAATATATATATATTCAAAAACAGGATTTGGCACGAAATAACCAACGAGGGTTGATATGCCATAAACCCAAAATCTAAATCTAAATCTAACGGGTTGATAAACCAATCAATTAAAAAAAATTTTTTTTATTGATTTGTGCAAGTTTAAATCTAATGTGGTTGTGTACGGAAAGTATCCACGAACACGTACAAATTATTATGATCTGAAAAGCATATTTGTCAAATCTGTAGATTTACATTAAGTTTTGTTAGGGTCAGATTACTCGAATTAAAAGGAGAAAAAATTTATCCGAGTATCCTATTCACAAATAAAACACAAATTTATAAAAGAACCACGCGAAGACACGATAAGAAGTTACGATAAAAAGAAAACCAGATTGAATTATAAACATTAATTGTCCGAATTTCTGAGACGAAGCTTGATGATTTTTATCATTAAGGGTTTTCGGACTATTGTCTCCATCTTTATTGTTATTTCTACAATGTTTCGGGCGATATGTTTAATCCTGACTGCAGGAGAGTAACAATAGAGGAATTCTTAACACTTGTACCCAGTTATGGTTAACGGAATCAGAGCAGGCGACCCTGGTGGATTCAATAAAGGATGTAGTTCGAAGTGCCGTGTTGGTTTTCGAGTTCGACAAACACCTGAAGAAAGCCGGAGGACTTACCGACCGAAACGTTGTGGAAATAACAATAAAGATGAAGACAATAGTCCGAAAACCCTTAATGATAAAAATCTATGAACATTAACGTTTGTATTTACACACTTATGTTTTCAGTGCTTTGGTGCGTTGTGGTCGTAAAAGACCAAAAGTTCAAAAATGTTCTTGGCGCGAAGTGTGTATAATTTGTGTGTATGTGTGCATAATAGTAAAAGCACATATGAGTGGATTATATTTTTAATTGCTGATTAAATGTGAGAGTGTGTGTAAAGCATGGCGTTCTATACTATTGTATTGAACGCTATGGTGTGAAGACAAGAAAAATCTGATTGAGGCGATATCTGTCTCTGCCTGCCACCAGACAGGACTTGACACAAGGTTGGTTTTTTTTTTGACAAGGGGTTTTAGGGAAGAGGGAGATCAGACAGGAGCCTTACTCGAGCCTTACTCGACTATGCTGGTCATAAGCTCACTAGGTGCAATGTGAGTCAGATGACCTTGCTGAACTTGGACTCACTAAATGTAACGTGAGTCTAGCACGTATACCAACTCAAAGCTTGAACTAGATCCAAAGGTTTAGTCCTATGCTGTGCTGTCAATGCAATTCACCCACCCGAAGCTGGGGGCCATTCAACTTAGAATCTAACATTGCTCTTGGGCTTGGGCTCCCATCGGACACGAATGTCAGTCGAGGCGACAAAATGAGCAGATAGAAAGATGGTAAACTTACTTTCGCCACGACAATGAATGTTATTTTTTGGGTGTGTGGACTCACAGAGTCATAGTAAGGAAGATGGAATTTTTGTCGATGTTGGAATGTCGAGGTGGCCGCCAGTGTGTCGTCATTACTATGGAGGTGTTTTGCTAAGTTTTAGTATTTCTGGTTCGTTGGCCGTGTGTTGCTGTGTGTCGCTGTCTGTGGCAGTCTGTTTGCTGTCTTTTGTCCTTGTCTTCTGTCCCCAGCTGTGTATGTGGAAAGCATGAATAAATAGGTCTCCTAACCACGTGGCTGGCTCCAAATGAAATACTTTTTTTCTCCCAAAACTACTTATTTAATTTTTTACTGATTTGAACTAAAGTGTGTTTTTATGATTTTGATCTGCTTTTTATGTAGGCGTGTCTTACATATTAATGCTTTCCTTATGGGTTGTAGAATATAGGATCTTATATCCTATATTTTGATTGTTGCTTAGTCGAACGTTGATTACAAGGCAATCGTCTTGTTGTTAGGAGAAGTCAATCAACAACACAAACATTGATTTCTTGAAATCAGGACTTTTATTCATTTTCATAGAAAATGGATTCGACTCCCAACTTCGAATTCCAGATGAAGTTGTTTGTATTTCACTTTCGTGCTAATGCCTTTGGAAAAGATATGAGTTCCTATCTTCTCCCCACCAAAAAGAAAAAATCAGTTATGAGTAAATAGTAGGGCAGACTGATTTTAAATCTTGGTTAGGCAACTAGTAAAGGAAAAGGAAAAAGCTGAATTTAAAACTAAGGGAGATGAAGCAAGCAACTCTGCCCCATTAAAACTACTCGCTACGAAACCATAGTACCATCAAAGATACGGAGTGTGGCTGTAGCCCTGTGCTCCCAAGGGTGCACAACACTTGCATTTTGTCGGAGGCATGTGTCATAACAGTTATTACTTAAGAAATGAATTCCACAAGCCAATTTCGAATCCTAAACGAAGCTGTTTGCGTTTCATTTTTTCGCTAATGCCCAAAGTATAATCTCTCTTCTCTCTCCAGTTATTCATGAATAATAGGGCAGACTGGTAAAGACCCTTGGTCATGCAACCGGTTTAAGAGAAGAAAAAACTCTGAATTCAAAACCAAAAGAGAGATAGAACTGACAAATCCATTAAAAAAAACTTTTATAAAACCAAAACAACATTATAAATAAGGTGTGGCTGTTGCCTTGTCCCCTCAAGAGTGCAGAACAATTAGATTTACAACCAGTCAAATTCTTTGCATTGTGAAGAGTGTAAATTCTAAGTGATTTTCATATGATGATTGTTGGTGTTTGCAATGGTATTCTTCAAAGTATTTGTAACAAGCTTTTGTAGGGTTGAATGCTGCGACATCATTGCGGAATTGAAGGGGTTAGTTGTGGCTTTCGTTGTGATGGATGTAATGAATGTAAAAAAACAATTTGTACAACTCAACAAGTTTTATTACAAGAGCAAACTAAACAGAAAAGAAGATATATAAAGAAATAAGATACAAAGAGAAGGTGAATAAGAAAGCCCGTTTTGCCAGTATTGACACACGTGTGAAGTTTTCCTTGGAACAAAATTGTACTTAACTACGTGAAGAAAGTCTATGTTGTTTACTTACCGATCGATTAAGTTTGATTTATTTGTTTAACGACATATCAACTCTTTATGGGTAATTCATTTAATGTTGAAATGGGAGTAATTTGTAAATTTTTGATAATTATCATAACTATATTTTTCATGTTCCATCGCACTTATTTAAAATATACTTTTATTTTGTCAATAATCATTTGTTTGCGCACACACTCTACCCACTTGGTCAAGAGGGTAGAGTGTTCGCAAAGGGTCCGAGACCGAGGTTTAGTCCCGGGTCGAGTCATAGCAAAGACTCAAAAATTGGTACTTGATAGTCCTTCCTTAACACTCAGCATTATAAGGTACGGATCAAGGGTAAGTGGAGTGATCTATCGAAAGGAGTAGTGTCCTCCTCTACACCTCGAAGTTATAGCTATTAAAAAGAGAGCCTTTGGGTCCCCCTCGACTACGGGCGGGGCCAACTTCTACATCACAAATTCCTTTTGAATAAAAGTTTCCATAAAGCTGCATGATTCCAAGAATTCCTATCTAATACAAATAATTTATTTACACTTAATGCTGATTCAAGTACCTGTTACTGTTTAATAATAATCATTTGTTTACACTGTTGTGTTGTGCCTAATATTAATAAATCATATTATTAATTTAATATTACTAATTAATATTAATGATTTTACAAACAGATCTACTTGTCCCATACATGAGATCCTAATAGGTATTACCACTCTGGATTTGAGTGGACCTGTGAGTAATGGCTATGAAGGGGAACTCCACACTCCCCAAAGCTCAAGAACTGGTTACTGGTTAGTTGAGTTTTATTGCATATCAATACTTGTAGGTTATTTAATGCCAAACCCTGTTTTATATATATATATATATATATGTGTGTGTGTGTGTGTTTGTGTGTGTGTGATTTGTAAATGAATAGTTCGTTGATAACATTATTTCAAAATGAGCCAGAGCTCATTTGTTTGCACATAGTTAAATGGTCCCAAGTAATTTAATGATTTTAAAAACAGATCTACTTGTCCCATACATGAGATCCTAATAGGTATTACCACTCTGGGTTTGAGTTGACCTGGGAGTAATGGCTATGAAGGGGAACTCCACACTCCCCAAAGCTCAAGAGTGCCGAACAATTAGATTGTTTCTGGCTAGTTGGGTTTTATTGCATACATGTTTGAGTGATCTCAAGTATTGTTATTGAACATAAGTAATTATATCTATCAAGTATTCCTATCTAATTTGATACTAATCATTTGTTTCATCACATTTGAATTGTTTCAAGTATTGCTATAACACTAATAGTTCTATTTGATATTAATCATTTGTTTGCATACAGTGAAATGGTTTTAAGTATTGCTAACACTAATAATTCTATTCGACATTATTCATCAGTTTCTACACAGTCAAATTATTCGAAGTATGGCAATGTAATACTAATAATTCAATGTAATATCAGTCATTTGTTTGCACACAGTTAAATGGTTTCAAGTATAATAAAGGATTAAACATTTCTATTTGACCCAAAGATGGGATCATAACAGTTACTACTACTCTGTGTCAGAGTGGACCTGGGAGTAATGGCAATGAAGGAGTACTCCTAAATCTTTCCTAAAGCTTCAGGATTGGAGCCTCACCATCAGATACAGTTTAAAGTCATACTCAGTACATTACTCTTTACGTCTCACAAAGATGGGAGCCTAAGAAGCACTACCACTCCAGGTCAGAGTGGACCTGAGACTACATTCCTCAATGCTTCAGGATTGGAGCCTCACCATCAAATGCAGTTTAGTTTCAAACCCGTTTGTATACAAGATTACAGATATGCCTGTCTCTATGAAAGTAAGCTTCGCTAAAAAAATGAAATGGGAATTTTTCAATGCGGTAAGACTGAAGGTCAGGGGCAAAGCTGTGTTGCCGTTTGATATCTGACTCCATTCTGAGGTTATTCTGTTTTACCCCACTGTGTCTCGTTGATGTAACTCCCAAAACAAGAAAGGCCCAAAAAGAATTATACGAAAGAAGACAACAACAGATAGGAGACGAAGACGTTTTGTTTTATTTTCCTTTATTTCCTGTGTTCAACAACCATTCAATGGATGAAGGAATTTTCCCCGAATACAATTGAAATGGTTGAATCCCCAGTCAAGATGTCTAAAAATACGTTAATCTTTTCTTGGTATATGCGTGTCCTCATTTGGTATTTTAAAGCTTTAACATGGTGTTAGTCGCTTTTGGGAGTTTGTCCAAGTCCAGTGTTTTAGTTTGTTGTTTGATAGGTCTTTTTCGTAGCTTTTGTATTTTGGCATATTGTTAACCGAGACGAGTGCTACTAGTGAGAGGACTAGCCAACGCGTTGTCCAAAGACGAGCACGTGGCGTCCCACTTGTTAGCAAGGTGTTGTCACTCCGCTGGTCACTGCCTGAAAGAGAGGGACCGTCCTCCTTTTGTCGAGAGGTCCCTTTTCTTTACGCATGCGTCTTCCCTTTTTCCTGTCAGAGACCTCTGGGAGTTTCTGCATATTTTGATAATTTTCTTTTTTTAATTCAATTCGATTTTTTAATTTATTTATTCATTCCCTACACTTCTAAGCGGCAGTTGTGTCAATACTACACTATATCTGCAACACTTAAAATTTTACAGAATGCTCGGGGACAAAATCTTGATGCTAACTACACAAAGATACAGCATGTTGTTTTGAACAAAGCCTGGAAGCAGTACCCTTAAAAAAGGACAGCTGTATCGCCACTTACTTCTCATCTCACAAATCATTCAAATAAGATGAGAAAGACATGCTGGGTACTACTGAAGTAGTAAGGACATACTCATAAGCGATGAGTTTTTATGGACTCCAACACAGACACACCCGTGTTGGCTGACCAGTAAAATCTTATATTCATTCACTCTATGCAGTCAATGAGTGTCGTCTAGAGGACTTGCCAAAAGTGATGGCTGATAAGAACAGATGGAAAGAGAGAGAGAGAGAGAGAGAGAGAGAGAGAGAGAATCCATACAGTCAATGAGTCATCAAATATTTTTTTATTTCAATTTTTTTCTTTTGTTTTTCAACAAATAACTGAAAAAGAGAACTGTGACCACTAAATTTTCTTTACTTTCAAATTGGATTCCAGAACGTTTTTTTAAACATGTTTTTTAAACAAGTATTTTTTAAACTTTTTTTTTAAACGTTTTTTTAAACATTTTTTAAAACATGTTTTTAAACATTTTTTCCCGCAAAAAATTCAAAATTTTTTCAAAGTTTTAGGGGTAGTTTGATTTACATTGTATGTATAATCCTGAACTGGGCACTTTGTGTTTGTCCAGTAGCTAAACCAAATCTTGATCTTTTTATTCTATTGTATATCGAAGATGTCTATTTAAAAATATCTTTGCCATAAAGTTATGAACTTTTTCTCCTATGATTTTCTTATAAACATTTATTTCTCAATGGAATTCTTTAATTTATAAGTCCTCACAGTTTAATTATGCTTGTTGCTGCAATAAAAAGCAAGATAGATAAATCATTTATTGAGACAAATAATTAGTTAATTTTTTCTTTTGATTTTTAGACAACTAAATTCTGGACAATCAGTTCTTGCAGCAACATGGCTTCTTACTGGCGAGACGAATTTGCGCGCCATGGGTGCCGCACGAGATAGGGGCCAGATGAAGAAGCCAGCATAAAAAGATTGTGTCTCTCTCCTTATGTCGAAACCTTTAACTCAAAAGTAATAAAAAGGTTTCGTACCTGAACCAAGACGTCGTTACGTATTTTCGAATTTCGAGATTCCTATGTTCTATGCGTATATGTTATGTATATATGTTACCAACATTCAATGTCCATTTCACACATGGCCATATTCGTGCATCTGGCTATGTAACATATATATATTTGTGAGAGACCTCCGCTCAGTTAGGAGTCTTCTTTTTGCCTGTGAAAAATAACACTTTAAAACATTTTCATGTAAAATATTTTTCCAGAGTACAATAAGTATGTATATTAATTTTGGCAGCTCCCCCTCAAACTGTTTGGCCATCTATAAAGGACAGACAAACTTTCCCCAATTTTCAATATAGATATATGAACACTTTAATTCACTCTAATGAATATATATATATATATATATATATATATATATATATATATATATATATTTGGTGGAGTTTATATTTATTTATTAGCAGGTGTATTTGCTGTCAGAACTTTTCAGGTAATGATTGTAAAAATTTAGGAAACATGTTTAAGAACATTACAATTGTCTATCGGGTTGTCATGGCAATGGGGTTTGAAAATGCTGTTGTGATGAAACTTTTAAAGTTAGAAATGAAAAACTTCTTAAAGTGTGTTTATGATTGAGACATACATAATAAGTATATAAACACTCCATTAAATTGGTTTTAACATCTTATTTTTCTTTCATTCTGCCAAATATTTCCCCCATACCTTATAATTCAGGTAGTTACACAGTAAATACTAATATTAGCGATAACAGTGTATATCTCACATACAGATTGTCAATCAATTGAACAGATTCAGATTCAGGAGTTCGGTACAGGTTACCGGTTCAAAAATTTGTCTTTTGAACTTGAACTATGGAAAACGTTGCTTCAACTTTCCCGTGACATTATCATCTAATCATGCAATTCAAATTAACATCTTTGAATTTATAGTTCATTATTAAGATCTTGTACTCTGATTTCACTTGACCCAACATTTCAAACCTTATATACATATGCTGCAAAAAAAAGCAAGTCTGTTATCAAGAAAACCTTCATTTACTTAACATTTCCGACAAAGTTCGGATGACTCCAGGAAAGACTAGTAGTGACTATTGAAAATGACCGTGCAATTGTTACCATGTCACCAAGAAATAGAATACACACACATGATGTAGGGGTAGAATAACTTTATCATGTTGGAAAATCAATGCCGAATCATCTCAATAAAAATTGATCACCTGAGCTGATTATGGTGCAAATCATAAATCGAGACTGTAAATTGATTGAAGGAGCCCAAAGTCAGAAGTTCCTCAGAGTACAAAGGATTCTTTTGATTATGGGTTTGGGTAACCAATTTTAAAAATAAGTAGTTTCAACTTGACCTACATAGAACGTTATCCCAACTTTCCAATGACATTATTATCTCATCATACAATTCAAATTAACATTTTAGCATGTTTTGAAATTGTTATTGTTAGCGAGGATTGGTTGTAACGTTTGTGTGTGTTTACGTTGAGTTGTTTCCTCGCTAAGTTTGTAAGGTATCTCACTAAGTGTTGTTAGGTATATAAAGGAGAGAAGTTCCAAGATGTACGAGTCGAAATGTTTTTAGGAATAGTTTTTATTTGCAGCATGGAATATTTAGGTTGCTGTTTGTGCTGCAAGTCTCATAGGAAAAGGTTGCGAATAAAGAGACGAAATGGAGTTATGAGAAAGTTGAGAAAGCAGCGCGTATTGTCGAACGTTCGATGGATTGAGTTTGCCGTAGTTTAGCGAAAGTCTTGTTTGCCGTTGGAGGAAATGATCTTTGGAGTCACCTTGAGTTTTGTGTGTCTGGTGATTTGGGGAAAGGCGTGCGTTGTCTCCATTAAAGTGGCTCAGAGCTGAAAAGAGAGCTAGGTGCCGAGAGCGGAATAAGGCATCGCATCGACATAGCCAATTTTGGGGGTGACATAAAGTTGTTCCTATGGTGGCGTACTGACTGTATCTAATTAATATTCAACTAGGATTCCTCGGTCTAAGTGATAGACCCAAGGAATCCATAAATTAGATAGGTTCCCTCATGTGTCCATGCTGCTGCTGCTATTGAAGACGTCTGCCCTGGACGGCGTTGTTCAGCCAAAGAGGGTGTGTTTGGCAGCTTACCCAATTTCTGCTGCCCGAGAAAGAGGTCTGGGTTGAATAGGATAGGTCATCCTGATTGGGTGAAATTATGCGTCGAATTAAATTGCGCGCCAAACCAAAATGCCATCTGCTACAACATCATTGAATTAATGATTCATGATTGAGATATTGTTCACTGATTTCTCCTTTGATTTTCATGGATATTCTCTTCTTGTTCATGATCCGTGTAGGGATGTGTCATTTTGTCAGTTTATTCAAATCTTAAATCACTGAATTAAGGCATCGTTACCAGAAATTTTAAAGTAAAACAAAAAATTGTATCAAGTGGCTTCATCTTTATCTGGCTTTTCCCCGATGTGACAGAAACCCAACAAAGTCTGGTAGAATTGTAAGATACTGTAATCCTTTGTACATAAAATTCACTATTTTTCCAAGTCTTAATATCATTGTGTTTTAGTAATTAACAAGCTAGTTTTGAAGACCGCTGACAAAGTGTCCTATACTTGTGCCAAATCTAAGCTGCTTTCACTTAAGAATACTCCTCAGTGTAATGTTAAGCAATTTTAATTAGCAAGTCACTACAAATGAGCTCGATTTTCACTTGCTGCTCCATAATTCTGGTCTTGTGTCAAACTAAGTTCGGTTTAATAAATGACTACTCTTTATGTTGGCGCAAAAAATCAGGAAACAAAAGTAAAAATTACTAAGGAAATCGAGTTATTATATTATTTACTGCACATGATTTATGATAGAAATGAAATATTATCAGTGGTCAGGGATTAATTAATTTATCTTAAAATAATAACGCTATTATATATTATACTTACGGTTTTACTATAGAAATGCACCGAAAAAAAAACAAGAAGAAAACAATTTTCAGTGGATAAGAATTAATACGAACATTAGTGATAGAGTTACAAAACCTTTGGTCAATTGAGTCAAGTTATTAAAAAAGCCTCTGTAAATCAACACACGAAATAATAATAATAATAATAATGATAATAGTAATAATAATAATATGAAGGTGACAATTGTACGAATCGTAATTGGTGCTTTTGGTACAGTAACTAAAGGATTATTAAAGGGACTGGAGGGCTTGGAGGTTAGAGACCATCCAAACTACAGCACTATTTGTCATAGTATCAGTTATTCCCCCTAGATGCACCTTCAGAAAATAAAGATAATAATAGGTACTTCTGTCCCCGCAGTTTAGAACAAAAAAACAGATAGCCAACATGGCTACTCACTTATCGTATCATGACTTGTTTCTATTTTATTCATAATGTACCGACTATCATAGAAGCATAATATTACATGGTGTTAGCAATGGGATTAACAAAGAAGCCCACAAACATAGTGCATGGATGAAAACTATAAATAAGAAAGAAAACGTCTCCAAAAAAAGTCAGTCTCCATTTTCCGGAACGCACGTGAGAAACACACGAGCGCCATGTTGAAAAAAATTTTTTAAAAAAAGAAGAAAGAGTAACAAGAAATCGCCGAAACTCACTACGGAATAGAAGTCTGACGTAAATACGCCTAATTTATTTATTAACTTCATTGCCCGATATTTAAAGCGAGATAATGAATACAAATGCATGTGAACCAGTCATGTATTGGGACTCGGAGAACCTGGTCGATTCGTTCAGATTTTTCAAGCAGCGATGTAAACTGTATTTCTCTGTTAAAAACATCCCAACTGAGAAACAGGTTGACCACATTTTGCTGTTAGCTGGTGAGGAAGGACTCAGAAGATACAAAGCTTGGACGTTTGAGAACGATTCCGACCGAGCAGACCCAGAAATTATTTGGCATAAATTTGAGGAGCAACTCGAACCTCAAGTTAATTTCCGTATTGCACAATTTTATCTGCGTGAATATAAGCAAAAGAACACAGAAAATATTGACGATTTCGTTGCTAGGTGCAAATTACAAGCAAGAAAATGCAAATTTAGAGACAACCAGGAAACTGAAGAATGGCTCATACCGGTAAGAGACATCCTGAATTACAGAAGCTTTTGCTATCCAAAGGCATAGGCTTTAAATAGTGGTCGAACGCATGAAGTGCCTCTTAATCATATGAAGCAAATGGCCGAAATTCAGGGAGGAGATAGTCAGGAGATGAATACAATAAAACAGAGTCACTGTAAACGATGTGGAAACACACACGGCTACCAGAAAGGAAAATGCCCAACCTGGGGTACCACATGTTCGACTCGTAGAAAAAGAATCATTGGGCAAAAATGTGCACCAGCAAAAATGAAAACAAGAAAAGATTCGCCCAAGCACGTACGATACTCAATCCTTAACAACCGCATGAGATTCAGAATAAAAAGTGCAACAATCGAATCTGTCCGATGAACTCTGACAAAA
This sequence comes from Sepioteuthis lessoniana, assembly GCA_963585895.1. Classification (NCBI taxonomy): domain Eukaryota; kingdom Metazoa; phylum Mollusca; class Cephalopoda; order Myopsida; family Loliginidae; genus Sepioteuthis; species Sepioteuthis lessoniana. The sequence continues at coordinate 49,902,331 of OY757909.1, forward strand.
GAGAGCCCAGCAGGTTATACAGAGAGTTTGAACAGTTGACGTTTGATGCAGTTCAACAGCAAAGAGACAATCGGACCGAAATCTTCACAGAACTGCAAATAAAGCTTCCTGATAGACCAGGCACCCACATATTAAAGGCAAAAGTGGACACAGGTGCAGAAGGCAATACGCTTCCTCTAAGAACCTTCCGTAGGATGTTTCCAGACAAGGTAGGTGACCTAAGACAGCCGATCCCAGGTTCTACAAAAAAGGAGCTCACAATACTAACTGCATATAACGACTCAAGCATAGTGTCACATGGTTCAGTGTACATACAGTGTGCACATAAAGGTAAATGGACCACACTTAAATTTTTCGTTGTGATAACAGAGGGACCCACAATAATAGGACTACCCTCACTCAGAAACCTGGAGCTAATAAGCATCCACTGCACAATTGAAGAAGACAAAGGTCCAATTAACCCTATCGTCGAGTTAACAAACTCATACCCAAATCAGTTCGATTGCATAGGACACTTCAAAAGTGACTATCACATAGTCCTAAAGCCCGATCATCACCCAATGATCCATGCACCCAGGAAATGTCCTGTACATCTGAAGGATGAGATCGAAGAGGAATTGAAGACCATGGAATCTCAAGGCATTATTAGAAAAGTTAGTGAATCGACCGAATGAGTCAGCAGCATAGTGTACATTCGAAAGAAGAATGGAAAACTTCGCCTATGTCCAGACCCAAAGGATCTGAACCGCGCGATCATGAGATCCCATTATAAGACACCCGCAATGGAGGAGCTGGCACACAAGCTGTCAGGTGATCAACACTTCTCAAAATTAGATGCCAAAAATGGATATTGGTCCATACCGCTTGACGAAGAATCACAACTATTGAGGACTTTTCACTCATCATTTTGAGATTCTGTTTTCGTAGAATGCTGTTTGGTCTGGTGATGTCCCAGGATGTCTTCATGCAGAGAATGGACATGATACTTGAGAAATGTCCTGGTACAATTGGACTGATTGACAATGTCATTGTCTATGGGAAGACGAAAGAAGAGCACGATAGCAACCTGCACAATCTAATGAGAATAGCGCGAACCGAAGGGTTGTGTTTTAACAGCGAAAAATGCGTGATAAATAAAAAAAAACAAATACATTTTTTGGTGCTATTTACGATAAGAATGGTATAAGACCAGATCCAAGTAAGGTGGAAGCGATAAAGCAACTGCCCAGCTCTACCAACATCACTGATTTGCAAAAAGTATTAGGAATCATCACCTACTTAGCACCCTTTATTCCGCATCTATCCGATCTGACTAAACCCATGGGAGATCTACTAAAAAAAGAATCTGAATACCAATGGACTGTCAGTCACCAGAAAGCACTTAAAAAAATCAAAGACTTGATTTGCAAGGAAATGTCCCTCACCTACTTTAACCCGTCGAAAGAAACGAGTCTACAAGTGGACGCATCGAACAAAGGTCTAGGCGCAGTTCTCCCACAAGAAGGAAAACCAATTGCATTTGCTTCCAAAGCACTCACAGAAACGGAACAAAGATATGCAAACATAGAGCGAGAGCTTCTAGCTTTCGTTTTTGGCTGGGAACGATTCAGGATATACTTATATGGATGTAAATTCCAAGTGGAAAGCGATCACAAGCCATTAGAAATGATCAGCCGAAAGAATTTAATTGCAGCTCCACCTCGTTTGAAACATGTTGCTACGCCTACAAGAATATGACCTGAGCATCATCTATCAACCAGGCAAAGAGATGACCCTGGCAGACGGATTCTCCCGGTTACCAAACGGGAGGTGCCCGTGGTGTAGTCGTTATCGTCGTAGGAAATGAACACGGCGACACGAGTTCAAATCCTGGACGAGACTGATTGCGTTTCACATAGCACGGGAAAGGTATGAATCCAATTATTCTCCCTCCAGCTATGGGTAAATAGTAGGACAGACTAGGTTCTTCAGCCTTGGTTAGACAACTAGTCTAGGAGAAGGAAAACTCTGAATTCAAACCTGTTAAACTCCGCTTAAAAATTGACCTTGTGTCATATCCTGCCCGAGCGGAGGGGTTGGTAAATAGTACCAAACAAGAAAACCAAAGAGGCGATAAACCTCAATGTAAAAGTGGATTTTGTTCAATTTTCCACAGAAAATTTGACACAAATACATTAGGCAATGAAAGCTGACCCCATACTTTGCGAACTTAGGGAAACCATTCTGCAAGGCTGGCCCAACACATTCAGAGAAATCAGCAAAAACTTGCAACCATACTGGTCATATCGGGACAAGCTGGCTTTTGAAAATGGTATCCTAATGAAGAGTGGCCGCATAATTATACCTAAGGTGATGCAGCCAGAAATATTACAAAAAATCCATTATGGTCACCATGGAATGGAAAAATGTAAGTTGCAAGGCAAAAGCTGCGTTTTTTGGAACAACATTAATAAGGATATTGACAAAATTGTGCAAGGATGTGTCATCTGTCAAGAACAACAGAAAGCCCAATGTGCAGAATACTTAAAACCGCACGAAATTTCAGTGAGACCATGGCAAATAGTAGCCTTGGATTTGTTTCAGTTCGGCAGATCGCATTAGATGCTGGTGGTTGATTACTATTCAAAATATCCCCTAGTGAGAAAATTGAAGGACTTCAGCAGCCAGGAGATAATCAACTTCACCAAGCAAATCTTCGGAGAGAAGGAATCCCGGAGAGATTGATCAGTGACAACAGTCCTCACTATAGTTCTACCCTGTTCAAGCAATTTTCAAGGGAATGGAGATTTGAACACTACACATCATTTCCAAGATACCCTCAATCAAATGGTCTAGCAGAGTGCTGTGTACAAGCCATAAGGCTAACTCAAGTAACCGTGACTTAGATATGGTGTTGCGATGCTTATGGTCCACTCCTATCGACCATATAATTCCATCACCTGGCGAACTTCTGTACAACCGAAAACTTTCCAGTAAAGTGCCCCAACAATGCGAGCCAAAAAGAAAAAATAGCAACCCGCCTGTATCAAAGGCAGTCATACCAAAAATCTCAGCATGACCAGCACATCCGAGACCTCCCAAACATACTAGAAGGGCAACATGTTTGAGTATATGATCCGGATTCAAGTAAATGGTCCCCGGCAGTTGTTACACAGAGATGTGTTGAACCCAGATCATATATAGTGCGGACTTCATCCGGAAAGTCGCTTCGCAGAAACCGCAAGCATCTGAGGGAAGATAAGTTAACAGTAACGCTGAACCCAGAGGCATCTGCATCCACACCTGCAATATCCCTAGAATCCAATGGAGAATCAGCAGTGGGTATAGCCACAAACCACTCACCAGTGGTACAAACTAGCACTGCCACAACCAAGGGCAGATCTGTTCCAGATACACCCCACAAGACACCCTACACTCATCATGGAACTCAAAAAACATCCAGATCCGGTCGTGAAATAAACCCACCTAGAAAGTTCAATTAGAACAGTTCCTAATCGAACCATCAGGCTACGTCCATACATATGTCGTGGTTCTTTAATGTATTACTTATTTTTGTTGTTTTGGGAAAAAGAGGGATGTCATAGTATGAGTTATTCCCCCTCATGCACCTTCAAAAAATAAAGATAATAATAGGTACTTCTGTCCCCACAGTTTAGAACAATAAACAAGATAGCCAACATGGCTACTCACTCATCGTATCATGACTTGTTTCTATTTTATTCATAATGTACTATCATAGAGCCATAATATTACACTATTGAGAATGACCAGAATACTGAAAAGATTTCAGGAGACTTGCTGTCACTCAGGCTCTTCTTCTTCTTCTTCTTCTTCGTCGTCGTCGTCATTTAATCCTCGCTGCTGACTCTTTTACTTCCTTCAAATCTGGTTGTTTTGCTGAAGCAGAAGTTTGTCATCTTATGTAGAGCCAAAAACCCACTTATGCAAAATACAGGTACAGCAGAATTTCAGCACTACTCACCCCTCACTATGATCAGGTGTTCGTGTTAGCCATCCTCTTCTGCACAGACAGCATCTAAAACATGGTCTCTTTGATCAACGAGGACGGCCATTCTCACTGACAGCAGCCGGTGGTTCACTCTACCTTTGGCTCCCACTACATCACTTGATGAAATGACGTGAATTTTAAATATTTAAATAGACTAGTATTGCAGGAGAAACCATTAATAAATTTGTATAAAAAGCACCAATAATAAGATGGTAGAAAAATACTTACAAAATTATATTAATAATGAAGTGTGAATCCTCTCAGAGTGTTGCAATAAAAAGCAACAATTTTAAGATGGATTAAAACTAGTAATAAATTAATAAGAATGAACATGCTTTATCCTAAGATTTAAAGAAATGATTCTAGTGTTGCATTGAATATCATGAATTTGTCTGCTAGGAGATAAGTATTTAAAGTAATAAAAAAATTCTAAATATAAAAAATTAACACTCAAACAATCATTTTGGCCAATTTAAAACCATCAATTTTGTTGAACAATTAGAAAGAAGTATAGCAGATTAGATAAAAAAATTGTATTCCAAAATTTCTTTAACAACACAAGTGTTGAAGATGCCATCTGTCAAATAGAATCTTCTCTTTGAATTAAACATTTTATCCCTGATCAATGAATTTGGTTCTTCCTTTGTAAAAGATAATGCAGCCAAGAGATATGATTGAAAATTCCATTTCCTGAAAGAGCACTCATTGCTGGAATTAAGAGCTTTGTCGAGAAAATGAAGTGATTCAAAAAGAGGTGAGTGGCACTGACCATTCTTAGTTATGTCTGATGGTCAATAAATTAAGCAGGACTTTAAAACATCTGACAGCAATTGATCGAGATGATTTCTTTATATCGTACTTTCAGATCATCTGGGTTTTAGACACGTGATGGTTTTGAAGATTCTCAAGTAAAGCAGAAAGATATCCTGAATACATTTCCCAAAATGCTTCATTACATAGTGTTTTTTTTATCTACAGTTTAATGCAGTGATAAAACATCCTTTTTATAAGTTAGAAAATGATTATTTTAGAATTAAGGAAGTGTAAAGTTGCTTAATATGCTGAATGATGAGACCTGATCATATGCCAAATAACTACCACTGGACAATATGTATATATGAGGGTAGGCTGAAAATTTTATATAATGATGTCATATCTGCTACTGAAGACTTTTTTGACCAATGGCATCCAAGCACTGTAACACCAATGGAAGAAGCATGTAGACTGCAAAAGAGATTACATTGAAAAATAAATTTCATTTGGACACATTCCATGATAGTATCTAGGTCAGTCTATGAATCCTCGTGTGTATGTGTGTGTGTATATATATATATATATATATATATATATATATATATATTTGCTGAAAAACAGTCAGTCCATAGTTGGGGGGAGGTCACCCTCCAGGCAGCACTTATTTCCTTGTCTAAAATGAGTCAAAGGTCAGGTATGAGTTGAAACAACCCTTCCACCATCAGCAGAATCTAACAGTTTTCAAGGTAAACGGTTTTAATTCATTCTGATTTTTATTTGGCTCTGATTCTGAGACACCAACCACTTTTTTGATGTATTGTTGATAACAGTTAATATTATATATATATATATATATATATATATATAAAATCCCTAAAAGTATGTACACATACATGGACATAAACACCCACACAGACACACAAATACTCACGCAGACACACAAACACCCATGCAGGCACAAAAACACACAGAATACACTCTTGTAAAAAGAAAAAGTAGAGAAAAGAGAGAAATAACATCTGCAGAGACAAAAATATTTCACAGACAATTAACTCGAACTGGACATTCACAAACACAAATACTAGAATAAAAAAGAACCACAACCTTTTCAAAACAGTCGCCACTAAATAAACCAAAAGGAACACCAGAGCAAACCATTTACTTCCTGAAAACTATGTAAAACGTCAGAAACACGTGTTGGAGAAAAAGAAAGAACAAATTCTCTTGTGGACCTATTCACTTAAAAGCATTTACTTTTTTTCTCTCATTGAACCAACAATATATATATATATGTATATATATATATGTGTGTGTGTGTGTGTGTGTGTGTACACACACACACACACACACACACACATTTGGTTTGCAGTATCATGTGTATATTATATGATTATGAGTGTGTGTGTTTGCGTTTACCTAACTCTTCTGCTACAAACAAGATGCAACACACACCCAATCTTTAAGGGGAGTAAAGCTGGTTTGAATTCAGAGCTCTCCTTCTCCTAGACTGATTGACTAACCAAAACTAAAGATCTCAGTCTATCTTCTTATTTCCCTGTTGTTGGAAGAAGAGATTGATGCCTTTCCCAAGAGCATTTGCTTAAAATGCAACATAAACGGCCTTGTCCAGAATGGTTTGGTTTGGTTTGGTTTGGTTTCTTTGTTTAATGCCATATCAACCTTCATGGGTTATTTAATGCCGAAGCCATCCTTGTAGAAGAACAGTAGTGGTACTATTTAATCCATAACTGGAAGGAGGTAAGTGGTGGTGGGGGGTCATAGCTTTCACAAGGGTAATTCAAAAGTAAATGTAATAGCACAGCTGGAGTTTGCTATGATGCTGCAGTCTAGTATGTTAGTGACTATGCAATAGAGATTCCTCCTTTTATTCAGAAGGTGAACTTAAGTTGTCATATTGTTTATTCCTTTTGATAAGGCAACACACTTCCATAGTACAAAAGTGTATCTTCGCAATCATTTTAAAACAGATAACTACTACTTCATTATCCTAAAAAGATCAAAATCTCATCCAGACATGGTATCCTAATTGGTACTACCACTCCAGTACAGAATGAACATGGGAGTAATGACAATGTAGGAGTGACTTTATATGGATTCATGCCTTTTCCAAGAACATCAGAGCAAAATGATATGCAAACTGCTTTGAATTAGCGACACTGATTCCATTTCCAATGATGATCAATGTTAAGCACACTGAAGAATGAATTTTATTTGCTATTCAACTGGGTACAATTGATGTAGAGGTTGCTTAAATAAATGTAGGGGTTGCTTAAATTGATCTGGGGGTTGCCTAAATAAATGTGGGGGTTGCTTAAATTGATTTGGGGGTTGCTTAAATAAATGTGGGGGTTGCTTAAATTGATGTGGGGTTGCCTAAATAAAGGTGGAAGTTGTCTAAATTGATGTGGGGTTGCTTAAATTGATGTGGGGGTCACCTAAATAAATGTGGGTGTTGTTTAAATTGAGATGGGGTTGTCTAAGTAGATGTGGAGGTTACTGAATAGATGTGGGAGTTACTTAATAGATGGCAGGGTTGCTTAATAAATGTGGCAAGGGACACCGAGCCCTTGTTCAGAACTTGTACTCAAAGCAGTCTGAAAAAGCAAGCTTAATATTGTTCAAGCCAGCAGAAAGTATCCTGATGTTCCTTTTAAAGAGTTTAGATGTGAAGATCAGAGTACTGCAGAATTCCAGTATTTTGTTATTAAAAAGACTGGAAATTAGAATGGTTCTACAATAATTCTTATTATTTGCATTAATATATAAAAAGGGATGCTGTCTTTAGATTTACCTTATTCCTAAGAATACAAAATAATACTATAAAGGAATCATGCTAACAACACGCCTTTTTAATTAAAATATTATCTACTGCTGATGTTGCTGACTGAGTTGTGATTCTGGCACTCTTTAGCTTAAGATCATGATACTAATAGTACTGAAATGGTAAGTAATCAGCAGACATGTGGCACAAAGGGGTATAAGAATTGAATACAGAAAGAATGAACAACTTTTACAGTGAATTTGATACATTGATGTCGACAAATTCATCAGCCTGTTCTCTATTGACAGAAAAGGTTTCAACATTGGTACGACAATAGTTTGGGAACTTAGTGAACAAGCAATATGATAAACAACTCTCTCATAAACACCTTACCTAAGCTGAAGCAGCAAAAAGCTATTTGACCTATTCTCAACCTTGGCATAGAGCAATCATTTTAACTTATTGATGTTGGCAAATTCTGGTCTGTGTTCTATTTTATTGTCAGGTGCCCTGACAAAAAAAGATGTGGGCCAGTCATAATAGATCTGATATTTACAAGCATTAGGACTATCTGATTCAAAGCCAGATAGAGGGAAATGGAATGAAAAGGTTGTATTACACAAGGTAGGAAGGATCTCCCTTGAAAATCAGCATTTAAAATATTAATCATTATCTCAGTTTCAACATAACAAACCAATGACACCTAAAAGAAATTTAACTATTTGTCTCAAAGTAAGTCAGATAATTACTAAGATTAATCTGGGACAAGGTTACAAATGGGAGTACTAAGTGAGGATGAAATTCAGTACAGGAGTAATGGTCAATAAGATGAGCTTAATGAAGATGCACTCAGTCTGAGGAGAACCTGCAGAAATTTTGTTCTTTTTCATCTATATTTTAATCTACAAACTAGGCAGAGAAATACAATGGGTGATCTAAAAAGTCAGAGGAACTTATGGCGTAAGATCGTTTCTTCAGAAAAAAAAATATTGATAGAAAATGAGATTCTTCAGTTTATGAGGGAGTGGTTTTAAGAGATGTGTGAAATATCTGATGAGATGTCTGGGAAATCCTTAGTAACTTGACAGTTGAAAAGACTAATTGTACCTAGTATATTTTTATGGCATTCTGAGTTTCTGCTTTCATTCTAGCTACAGACAGAGGATTGCAAAGAGATGCTATTTCCATGTTTAAATCAATGCCCAAATTTAAATTTCAAATTCAGAATTGTTTTTCAAAGAGATAACATATATTAAGGAGGATAAAGTAATGGCCAACTGCTACCATATCTGACAAAACATACATAATTGACCTCCTCAAGATAAGAAAATTAACATATAAACCACTTTAGATGTAACTCTTGATATGCACTGGAGAGAATTTTCAAGCCATTGAAGAAACCCTAATGATATATTAGGACTGAAAAAGGAATTTTTTGTGTTTAAGTTCATCATCATCATCATCAGTTCATGCTGACAGCACAGAGTATCCTGACACTCTCTTGCCATCCACCCCTATCATCCATTGCTCCTGGCAGATCTTCTGGGCTGCATCTTGTGTCTGCACAGCACTGATGTTAGTAGGTCTTTACTGGTTGGCCTATACTGGCAGGTCCATGTGCAGGAGTCCATTAGAGAATGTCACTAATAAGTTCATACTTGTTTCTCCAGCACTGCCCTGCATGTCTTGTGGGATGGGAGGTAAGTGGTTCTACAGCAGCTGTTTTGTGGGATGTTGCTTGTTCAAGAAAGCATGCAACATTCTTGTATAGTTCCTGTATAGCTTTTTCTCAATGCGTTTTTTTAGCATCCATGTGGTGCATCCATATAGTAGTATGGATACAGCTTGGAAAAAATCCTGTTTTATTTCATTGGATAGATCAGACTTCCATGTGATTGATAACCTGCCAATAGCATTTCTTTGCTTAGCATATGTTGACATGACTTTCAGTAGATGAGATGTTACTGCCGAGGTATGTGAACTGGTCTACTAATTTCAGAGGCCTGTCACTTTGTGTGGAGATGATTGCTTTTTGTTTAAAACATACACTCTGTTTTATTTGCATTCATGCGGAGGCTAATGCCTTCCACTGTCTGCTCTTGGCTGGCATCAGTATGAAGGATCAGATAAAAGGAAGGACTTCAAATGCTGATTTTTAAGGTAGGCTTGAAAACTTTCCCTTTTTGCTTGATTGGTGCTGCATAATCAAGGCCCTAGTGGTGTGACAGTCATGATTGTAGGAAATAGACACAGTGACCCAAATTCACATCCTGAATGAGGCTGTTTGCATTTCACATAGTGTTTATAACATTGAAAAAGGGATACATCCAACTATTCTCTCCCTGTTATGGGTAAATAGTAGTGCAGATTGGCCTCCTGAATGATGGTATGGCAATGATGGTTCAGGAAAGAGAAACCTCAACCAAATGTCATTAAACAAAGAAAGCAAACCAAGTCATCTGTTGCCTTTGCTTTGTATAAGATGACACTTTCTCAATTTCTAACATGTGGATAATCACAGGAATCACTGACTTTGAGAGATCAAATTCCAAAGATGTATCACAAAATTTGCACCTTCTGACATCTTGAATCAAAGCTCCAATGTGCACAATATCATCTTCTGTTGTATAAATACTTTACTCAAAAAATGTGTTGGCTATACACACCAACAATTTCATTGTAAACTTCAGTTGAATTTTTGCCCTTTGCTTATGACTCCATGTTTTCTCATTATTTTATGGTGGCAGTCATCTTTGTAATAATGTCCTAGATCAAAATTCATCTAATAACTGTTATTCCTTTAACTTGATCAGTATGTGACTCCCTAAGCTCTTGGTATTAATCAATACCAGATGGTTTGACAAGTCTTTAATGTCAATCAAGCCACCAAAACTCAATAACTTCCACAAAACCTCATGTCATTCCAACACCATTACAATTTTTAAAAAAAGATTTTATTGTTGATTTTATTCTTCAGATCAATGATATTGAAATTTATATTTTCAGGATCCTCATTCTCAATAAGAACAGATTTAATGAATTCTAATTTAGATGATAATTTACAATTAGAACAAATCAAAGCATTAGATAAGAATACTTGAAACTCTGGAGAAGCAGAGATGAACTCATAAGAGATGTACTCTTATGGATCCCCACACATGGCCGCGCAAAAGCAGGACGGCCAGCTCGAACGTACATTCAGCAGCTATGTGAGGATACAGGATGTTGTCCTGAAGACCTACCTAGGGCGATGAACGATAGGGAGGAGTGGCGAGAGAGGGTCAAGGATATCCGTGCTGCCAGCACGATATGATGATGATGATGATGATTGTTAAATAATGATAATTAGTCAATTGAAAAAATAACTGCTTGCAAAAAAGACTGACTTTAGCATTAAATAACCTGACAAGGGTTGAAATGCCATAAAACTAACCAACCTTTAACTTGATCAATGCTCTTTCCAAGAGTTGTCCTTACTTTATAACTGAATGTTTCATGAGAAAGAGATTGATTGGTATTGATGGAATATTTGCATGTCTGTGGTTCTGCAGGGCCATTAGCAAATCCTACCTGACCTGTTGATGGGGAGGGGAGCATAGGTATATCAGATTCACTTCAGAGTCAAAACATTTATGTTTGGCATGAACTGTTTGAAATGATTGCAAAGATATATTTTTTTAATGTATATCATAAGAGGCCATAATTGTAAAACTGACTTTGGCATAAAATAAGCCAACAAAGGTTGACCAACTTGCCAACCAGCTAACCAAAAACCCTTTGCATAATAATGTCTTACACCAGCAAATAAATCATTGTAAACATTTCTAATAAAAAGGGATATTATAAGCTGTAACTGACTTGATATAGTGGTCACAAAAATATATTTTGAAACTTTTACCACCCAACAAATGAACTTATATTAATCAATCAACCTACCAAGCAATTTTAACAAATCAAACAATCAAACAAACCAATTTTAATCAATTCATCAACAAACCAATCAATTTTAACCACTCATCAACCAGCCAATTCTAATAAATCAATTAACAAACTAATTTTAACAACTAGCCAACCAAACAATTTCAACCAATCAACCAGCCAATTTTAACCAATTGATCAATTTTAACCAATCAACCCACCAAAAAACCCTTGAGTTGCATAACCGATAAAATGAAACGCAGTTTCTTCCAGGCAGCAGTCACATCGATACTGCTATATGGCTGCACTACATGGACGCTAACAAAACGGCTGGAGAAGAAGCTAGACGGCAATTACACAAGAATGCTACGTGCAATCTTGAACAAGTCCTGGCGGCAACACCCCACAAGACACCAACTGTACGGCCACCTGCCCCCTATCATGTAAACTATTCAAGTTAGACAAACCAGACATGCAGGACACTGCTGGAGAAGCAGGGACGAACTCATAAGAGATTTACTCTTATGGACCCCCACACATGGCCGTGCAAAAGCAGGACGACCAGTATGAACATACATTCAGCAGCTATGTGAGGATACGGGATGTTGTCCTGAAGACCTACCTAGGGCGATGAACGATAGGGAGGAGTGGCGAGAGAGGGTCAAGGATATCCATGCTACCAGCGCGATATGATGATGATGATGATCTTATGCCACAAGATAAGTTATCGTAAATCTTTCTCCTAAAAATAGATAAGTTGTAAGACTTGATACATTGTTCATATAACTTTATCCTGAAAATCTTACCAACCAAAATGCATCATTTTAGTTGGGAAGGTTTTTGTTTAACAATGTTGTTATCTTTAAGCCTTTTCAGCAGAATCTAATAATAGTATCATTAGATTGTTATCATAATTAATATTATTATAATACCAATTGACAATTGAATACTCTTTTATACAAATGTTTTAAATCTATTTTCAAATCTATTTCAAATTCAAATTTGATTTAATTAAAAATTTAATAATAAATTCACTCTGTAAAGTATTAATCTTTTCTTTCTCTTTTTATTTTTAGCCCCTCACTTCCCATTGCTTTTCTAACTCCTAAGCAGTAAGAGTAGTAAGAGCAGTATGATAATGATGTGATAAAAAGCAACAAAACAATGAAGAAATTAGTCAAAAGCTGTTGTGTAATAATTCCTGATTGATCAACAGAAATACTTCTTTTTCTGAAGTTTGGGATCATTTGAAAAGAGATCAAGACAGAAATATGCTATTCTTTTTACAATGCATTCCTCTTACTACCCACAAACATTGGCCCACCCTAATTCCTTTCTAATAATTCATATATGACCACAATCCCCCCAAAATCATACTTTTGAGCAAGTATTTAAAAATAAATCCCCTCCCATGAAAATCTATATAAATTGTAAATTTCCACACTTATGCCAGCATCAAAACAGCTTCAGAGGGGAGTGGCCCTGTTGCATAGTGGCTAACATGCTGGACTGTGATAATTTAGTAAGCAAGTTCAAACTCCAGTCAAGCTATTATTTTCACTTTTGGACTAATACTCTTAGGAAAGCTATGAAACCCTTTATCTACCCAGCTATGGAAATTTACTAAGCTTTTTGCTTAGATGTGGCACAAGGCCATATGAAAGGGGCACCCAATGAGACTCGAACTCACTCGTGTAGGTTTGCTAGTCGAGCTTGCTAACCATTACACCACCAGAGGCGCCTTATTATCTACCCAGCTATGGGTTAAATAGTGCCACTACTGTCCAAAGATAACTTTGGCATTAAATAACCCCAATGATTGATACACCATTAAAAACCAAAGAAACCATAGAAAAAAACAGCTTCAATCATGTTAAATCATTAATTCACAAAATTTATTCAGCCTCTCACTAAGTCAGAATGAGACACAAGATTAGTTTAATGTGTGGTGCACTGCAGGAAGCAAACTTCCTACTGGGTAGAAGAAAAAATTGCTCAGTTTTGTCGGCACTCCCCTTGAAAGGTACCTTAAGCACCAGGCAATGAGCCCACTCCTTACCCTTTTTAGGCAAGGAGACAGGTGCTGCCCAGTGGTAAAGTCCCCCTGAGCTTGAACTATTTGGCATTGTTGCCAACACCACCCAACATGAATGACAGACAGCAGTATTGAAATGGAGGATCAATATGAAATGTGTATTATATGTACTAACAAATGGCACTTATCAGTCATGGGATATCTAATTTGCAAAATGATCATAAAAAAGGAGTTTTAATGACTAACTAACTTGTGTTATTCAATTGTAATTTTCTAGTTTTATTTTCATATATATAAACAATAGTTTTGTGCACAATTCTTATATGCTTGTCAAAACTCAAATAAAGAGATGCAAAATGAGAAATTAAGAATAAATTGTTTTGGGATGACTACAATGAAACCATAAACAACCCCACAAATATATGATATATATCTTCATTTACATATTCATCACACAAGTTCTATTGGGGGAGGGATTTATGTATAAATGTTTGAAACCAAAATCAATGTGGATTATTTATTGTTTTTTTTTTTTTTTTTGCATGATTTTGAATTAAAACAATCTTTAAAAAAATCACTGGATTGTAGCTACTACAGCTAGTTGATGAATAAATAGTCTCTGCACAAGAAAATATTGAATAAGAATAATAAACCTAAAATATTTTGACTTGTTTTTCTTGGTTTTTATCTGCTCACAATAATTTAAAATAAATTTAGTCCATTTATTATTTGACATGTTGACAGGAAATAATTATTCAATAAAATGTTAAAAATGTAAATGCTCATACTTGGGTGAGTCAAAAGTTTTGCCATATTTTGTAGTATGAGAAACAATTTGGCAGCTCTTTATGCTTTTGCTAAAATTATGATGATGATGAATTACACCGAACTATAAGATGTTGAACACCAGTGCTACTCACTGGATAGGTATCTATTATAGCTTGGAGTGCAGACTTGCCACCCACAGTTCTTGATCTTGCCTGATCATCGACGTTCTTGCAACCAAAGTCTAGTTACTGTACTATGATCAACTACACACAACAAATGTTTTTGGTAGCATTATGGTCCAGTTTGAACTCATAAAGTTCTTGAATTAGACTACGTTATACATTTGTCTATGCAGCTTTAAAATCACACTCAGAATGAAGCAATACACAACATGTCAGCACACCAGCTACCATGATACTACCAATTACAATGTGTACCTTCTGCATTGTGAACTGATTAGGTCATGTGATATACACATCACAAACTTGCATATACCAAAATAATACAAAACTTTTGACTCACACTAGTATTTTCTGGAATTTTATGCACTCATTATCATTAAAACTTACTTCAAAATTATTTTGTTATATGTGAGGTACTTTTTGACATCACCAGAAAAGTCCACCCTATAGAGATTATGTTATGGAATCTTCAGCTGAAGTAGAAATAGAATTTTATGTCATGTCAAACTCCATAAATGAAATTCTATCATCCAGTGGTGAAAAGAATTTTATTTGTCAATTTTGTCAAATAGAACATTCTTATTAGATTTTATCTTGCTCTGCTGGCTAACATTTGAGCACTTACTTAATTTAAGAAAAAGGTTTTAAAAATGTGTTGTTTACACACACACACACACACACACACACACACACACACACACACACACACACACACACACACACACACACCCGCACACATAGTATTGCATATAAATAAGCACATACCTAATGATTTTTTATAAAAAGTTAATTTTCTTCTAAACTGAAAATACCAAAACTTTATTTCATCCAGTGAAACATTATGCAATCAAACTGGATATTATTTGGTATTATTTATTATTATCATCAAATTTTGTAACCAAAAATAAAATTGCATAAATATATATATATATTTTGGACTGCTGCATATTCATATTTTTGATTCAAGAGTTTTAATGGTGTAAAGTTTGGTCATAAATAATCCCTATATATATATATATATATATACATATATATATATATATATATATACATATATATGTGGTGTACTTATTTGGGGACTGCTGTGTATTCATTTTTTTGGTTCAAGAGTTTTAATGCAGTAAAGTTTGGTCATAAATAATTCTTAATAATATCTGTTTTGATTGTTTAACAAGAAATAATTAAATCTTGGAATCTTTTATTTAGAAGGATACTGCACACACACACACACACACACACACACACACACACACACACACACACACAGCACTAAGAAGCATTCATGTGCAGTGGTTACTGTTCTAGAAATTGGATACGGTGACCTGAGTTCAAATCCAGGATGAGGCTGTTTACATTTTCACACCATGCTTTTGGGAAAGGTATGAATCCAACAATTTTTCCTTAAGATATTGATACTTAGTAGAACAGACTGAGTCCTTTAACCTTGAGATGACAACCAGTCTAGGAGAAGGAAAACTTATGCAGAAGTGTTGGGTAAATGAATATATATATATATATATATATATATATATATATATATATATTATGATAATTAAGCACTTCTTGGAAATACATAAGCTCAAGCTGAATTTCTGCTGCATAACTTGGGGCAGGCAGCGAAAGACATTGGTCTCTAAATGAGTTAGAGCTCACTTATTCACATGCAGTTAAATGGTTTCAAGTATTGCTAATTAACATTAGTAATTCTATATATATATATATATATATATATATGTGTGTATGCATACATTTATACAAGTAAAAGCATACCTGGTTACCATACTGAGATTAAAGAGCACAGTCTACTCTACTATTTTTCCATAACTGGAAGGAGAATAGCTGAAATCTTACTTTTCCCAAGGGTATAAGTGCTATGTGAAATGCAAACAGCCTTGTCCAGGATGTGAACTTGGTTCACTGTGTTCATTTCCTGTGATGATAACCATTACATTATGAGCATTGCCATTATTCATGTGTGTATGCATGTATATATATATATATATATATATATATATACACGCACACTTATATATGTATACATATATAGAAGTGAAAGCATGCCTGGTGTAACAGTTATCATAGGGTATGGACAAGCTTTGTGTGAAGGTGTGAATCCATCTTTTCTCACCTCTTTAGCAGAAGTAAGAGGATAGTCAATAACAATATATTGTGAATTTATCAATCTCAAGATATACTAGTGTTGGCCAAACAACAAAGAATTACATGTATCAGTTCTTTGCAAATACAGGATGCAACATAGACGGCCTACCAGGAGTAATGGATGATAGGGTTGGATGGCAAGAGTTGTCAGCATGACTTGATGATGATAATTGATAAATATTCACAGGATATTCAGACTAAATTGGAGGATTCTTTTATGTCTCCTTTTTTTCAGTAACAGCTTGATATATTAGTGAGTAATCACTGACTTTGGAGAGTACCAAGATTTAAGTAGTAGTTGAGAAAAAGTTAGCTGACACAGAAGACTAGAAGTCATCTGAATATTGGAAATGAGTTAACTGTATCATGATGATTCACGCCAAGTATCAAAATGCCGACATCATGACTGCTACTTAATGCTATATGAACACTGCAAAGGCTGTAAGACATAAAATGGACAACTGCAAAGGAGATTAGAAAGCTGTGACCTACAGGAAGAGGAACCAAGTTCCTCCAAAATGTGACTGACTTTGGGTGTGTCTTCTGTGAAGGTGATGTTATGCTGCCCCACATTTTTGAACAGGTCCTTAGGCTCAGTTCAGGTGACTATGTGAAGTTGTTAGAAACTATAGTCAAACCCTGGCTAGAGAGAGTTGTGTCACTGGTAGATCATATGTATAGCAGCAAGATTTGTTTCTTTACCATATCTGCTGAAAGCATCAGAAGTGGTTGTCAGAGAATTTAACCAGCCCCAATTTCTGGCTTCCTAATTCCTTTGATTGTTATCCCATGGATATGTGGGGCATGATTGAGAAGGACACTATCTGCTTTGCTTGCAACACAAAGGTCAATCTGGGGACCAAGATTTAGGAGGTTCTTAAAGATCTTTCCAGGGATACATGAGCCAGATTCTAGAGCCATTTTGAGGCCTTGGTGGAATCTGATTGAGGCTACTTTGAGTAAACTGTTATTTCCTGACCATAATCTCGTTGATATTTTAAAATCTTTTTAAAATACTTTTATTTTTGGATTAGATATTGTTTTCTTTTCTTTTATGTAAATTGTTAAATTTAGCCTGAACATCCTTCATATACTGATTTTTTTATAGCATGAGTAAACTAATATTAAAAAAATAGCCAAGAAAAATGTAAATATAATTTCTTGCTTCTGCTTTTGTTTAACAGGCCATTTTCTCAAGATAATTTGCAAAGAATTCAGTTACTTCATTATTTAACAAGTTCAAAAGAATTGGTTCTTTTAATTGATTCATTAATAAATGCTTTGATTTATGAGGTAAAAATTTTTGACACTTTAAAAAATTGACTCTTAATGTTATAATCTTCGTATGATTTTTAAAAATTTAATCATAAAATAATGGCATTATTTGAAAATAAAGGGAGAAGCCATTTTTTATTCGCAATCTTGATTGAAAGAACAAAAAATGTGTTACTTGAAAAAATAATCATGGAAACTTTTTTAAAACTGTCATTCAATCTCTCAGGGTTTATTCCTAAGGTTATTAATCTTTGAACAAATCTGGTGGAATATGAATGGCCTAGGACATCAAAAATTTCATCTGCAATAGGTACAAAAGAAATCCGTCTGAAAGCGACTGATACCTATCCACTTTATAATCCTCAACTTGACTGGCAACAATGACTGGATACGTCACCAACAAATGAAATGTCCAAATTTCAAAACTGTATTTATTACCTCTAATTTAAAAATATTATTAATCAGAAAACTACCAGAATAAAAACAATTCATAATGCAGAAAAAATGGTGGTACATAGATAGATTTGACCAACCCATTCACAACAACTCTGGCAATTCCCTATTTTATATTTTCCAATCCTTTCTTTGCTAAGCAAAACATCTATGATGGCTTGATGTACATTGGTCTTCAAAACTAATGTATGCAGCTTCTTTTATTCTCTTTTCTCATCTGCAATGCTCTCTATCTATTATTTGGGTCTCATCCAGGAGAAGACAGAGTGATCCCTTCATTGATCTGGTGTGGTACACCTGAATTTGAATCTGATTTTCTGTTTCTCGCTTTTATTTCTTTTCCATATTCATTTGTAGTACGATCTTTGGTTTTCTGTTTTTCTCGTGAGGAATAATTTTTACTAAAGATATTTCAAAGAGTGGATGTGCTAATGAAAATCACTTTGATATTGTCATGTCAGAGAATTTTGGGGAAAAAATTAGCTGAGATGTTATGGTGGCCACAGAAGCTATAGAAAGGAAAAGTTCACTTGTCCATGCAAATTTTGGAATGATAATGTTTCATCTCACAAATCTGTAAGTTTATTCAATTCTTAATATCAAACAAAGGCATGAATCCATCTCTTATCCACCACCGCTCCAGTTATGAAATGGTGGTGGTGGTTGTGGTGGTGGATAAGTAGAGCAGACAGGCCTTTTTAGCATTGGTATGACGACTGGTTTTGGATGTGGAAGACTATGAATTCAAGTCAGTAGTTCTCTGCTGAAAAATTGACCTTTTGTAATGTCCTACCCTTGATGGATTGATTGAGAAAGGAAGTAAAAATAATTGTCTATAGTCTAAATTATAAACAAGGTTACATGTCTTAATTCTTGACTACTTTGTCCCAAGTGGAATGTGATGGTGTGACACAAGAATATACTAACCTAACACTTTTGTATTTAATCAAATCAAGTTTTTGAAATTTGTTATAGGAAATATGGTGGCTTAATAAAAACAAAAGATAATGTATTGTTTTTTAGTGAACTGAAAGATATTCTTGACCCTAGCCCTGAATTTCCTTATCCCCACCCCTGTTATGGATTAAATAGTACCACGACTATTCTTCTACAAGGATGACTTTAGCATTAAATATCCCATGAAGGATGAAAAGCTATTAAAACAAAGAAACTGAAAGAAACCTTGAACATTGTATATTTCTGAAGGGAAATCAGCTCCCAGTGAGTTAATTCCAAACCCATTTTTCATCAAGTGCTACTAAAGATGATTTTTAGAACACTAATGTTCAAGACTTTCCATTTAATTATGGCCGTCTCAGGATCATTCACAAAAGTCCTTGTTCACACTGAGTAGCTGACAAAGAGGGCAATGAAAAAAAAGTCAAGGACTTCATGAAATTTGATCTTAACATAAAATAGAATTAATATATTTTTATGTTTGGGCATGAGAACTTAAAATCCCTAAAATATTACAAAGGTTTTACAATAATTTCTATTCTTCACATTTTTTTCTTTCTTTGTTTAATGGTATATCAGCTTTAATGTAAATATCAATGTACAATGAACACATTTCTCTAACCTCTGGGTATAAAATAATGCCAGACAGGTTGACGTGCCAATAAAATCAACCAATCATACTGCTCTTTTTCAATACACTATTTTAAAGAATTGCATATCAACATCTGTGGGTTATCTAATGCCAAACCCAATCTTGTAGAAGGACAGTAGTGGTCGTTTTTAATCCATAGCTGAGGTGAATAAAGGGATTCATACCTTTCCCCAAGGGTATTAGATTGAAAGTGAATGTAATAGCACCTGTAGTTTGAACTTGTTACTATGATATCACTCTCCTGCACATTAGCCATTACTCCATGGAAATTCCCCTTGCAAAACTCGATAAATATCTATATGCTTTACCATTGAATGAGAAAGAACAATTTTGCTTTGACAATAACATAAAGCAAAGTAAAAAGTAATTTTTGCTTCATTGTAATTTTGATATTTACTGAATGAAAGATCCTTTTTTGTAAAAAGGCATAAATTTTTGGATAGTCAAACAAGAAGTATTTAATTACCCAATTCCTCCACCATAGACAGGATGGGATACAAAGTCAGTCTTTAAGCAGAATATAGCTGGCTTGAATTCCTTCTACTAGACTGGTTGCCTTACTGGATTTAAAGACCCCAGTCTTCTCAACAATTTATTTATAGCTGGAAGAGAATGGATAGATTTTTGCAAGTGCATCTCAAGAAGCATGAAAATGCTATAATTTTTTTGACATATAAGACTGATTAAAAAACCACTCAAAAATCCCTCTCCAGTTTTATATTCATAGTTAATGTATCTCATAGACTAATGTTTATCCAAACAACAAAAACAGTCAATACTTGGTTGGTTTCTTTGTTTAATAATACATCAGTCTTTGTGGGTTATTTAATGCCAAAGGCATCTTTGTAGAAGAACAGCAGTGATACTATTTAACCCATGGCTGAAGGAATAAGGGGGGGTTATACCTTTCCCAAGGGCATCAGTCCAAAAGGGAATGTAATAGTGCAACTGGAGTTTGAACTTACTTACAATGATGTCACACTCCAGTGTGTTAGCCACTATGCCACAGAAACTTTCCCCCAGTCAGTACTTGAACTGGGCTCAATTCTATAACATTATATATTAAATTGGAGGCAGACATAGTGTAATAGTCATCATCATAGGAAAGGAATTTTGCAGCCTGAGTTAAAATCTGAGACGCATCTGTTTGTGTTTCACTTTGTGTTAATGCCCTTGAGAAAAGCATAAATCTATTTCTTCTCCATTTGTCTATGGGTAAATTGTAGAGCAGACTAGGTTCTTTAGCCTTGGCACAGTAACCAGTCAAGGAGAATGAAAACTGAATTCAAACCAGCTGCACTCTACATGAAAAGTGATCTTGTATCCCATCCTCCCCTTTGTGGAAGTGTCAATTAAATACATATACTCATACATACAGTCATGGAGGTACTTATCATCATACAAAATGGGTTTGGCAACCTGAGTTTAAATCCTGGACAAAGCTGTTGGTGTTTCATTTATGCTTTTGGAAAAGGTATGAATCTATTTCTTATCCCTGCAACAAGCTATCAATAAATAGTAGGATAGACTGGACTCTTGAAACCTTGGTATGGTAACCAGTTTAGAACAAGGAAAATTCTGAATTCAAACCAGCTGTCATCTGTTTAAAAATTGATTTTATGTTGCATCCTACCTGTAACAGAAAGGTTTGGGTAAATACATACATAGAATGAAAAACTTTGAATCCAAATCCCTTATTAACGTGCTGACATGGCAGGATAACAATGAAAAGTAGGGATCATTTAAGTCAGAGATCATTCCATGAGATTGATACCTGTAACAAAGTATAACTTGTTACATGGAGAGAAGATGGGTTCTACCAAGTAAGTCTCCCATTGCCTTGAGAGATGTTATGAAGGGAAATTACTTGGTAGGGAAACCTAAAGACCTTGGAAGGTTTATAGAGCTACAAGATGATATTGAATATATATTGGTAGCATCTCATCTTATTCTTTTATTTATCAATATATTGTATTTTTCAGTTTATCAGCCAATCTTGAAAATTTCTTGTTGAAATGAAGATTTAGAGATATACTTACCATATAAGACTACACCCTTGAAAGCTGCCATTCCATTTATTTAAGGTTAGATATGAACTGCACATGGTGGGGGAGATTCTTTCAATGGGATATTTTTTCAAAGTTAAAAATTCATCTTATACATCAGCATATATGGTATATGACTTCTTTCATTAATCTCTATTTATAACTTTATTCTTCTGGATTGTCACATCTTCATTTGGAGGCTTACAATTTTTTGTAACATTAAGTCAGATTAAGATCCAAACTTGGTGCCTGAACTTGGGGAATCTATGCACAGGCTAACACCTTTATTGTGGATGAAGACTAAAAAAATTGACAACTTGATAGAGGTGTGAATCAAACCAAATGATACTACGATGACTTCACACTTATTCAGTGGGTTCTGCACATAAAAACTTTGTCTCCTCTGAAAACAATTCTTCACATATCTAAATGTATCTTATGCTGTTTTTAAGCTTTTACTCACTGTGTATATATATATATATATATATATATATACAAAGAAATTAGCACTTCTTAAATCTTTTGTATAGCATTTAACTGTTCTCATAATTTTAATTTAATTGTAGAGTAAAATCCAAATTAAAATGTTCCAAGCACAATATCAATATATAAAACGCAATGTAACTGAGAAGAATCATTAATATGTTGTATTTTTTTTGGACAATTCAATCACATTTTTGTATCTGTTGTATTGTATTCACAAACAGCAATCATAAAAGTTTGGAATAATTTTCATGCATAGCAGAAAAAAAAGAAAGAAAAAACAAACAAAAATCATTCGAATTGCTACTTTTAAATGATTTTTAAAGTTTCTGTTTATAATGATTTTGCTTTTACACCAGCAGATAAAGATAGTTTACCTGATGAAGAGTATAAAGGATTAAAGGATTAAAGGCTGTGATTACATTAATGCAAAGAAAGGATGTGAATTTATGTGATATCATATATATATATATATATATATATAATTTTCATTTTTAAAAGCAAGTTCTAACTATACATTTCAACCACAACTGGAAATGACCTCATCAGTAATTTTTGTTTCAGTAATGAAAGAGTGAACATAGTAATTTAATAAAAAATCGCTCACTTCTAAAATAGAGGAAATGAAAGTGCATATTTGACATGTAATATTGTTGAGGGTTTAAGAATAACAAAAATATAACAAAACAGCTCAGAAAATTTGTATTGTTTATGACCAAGATGTCATTATTGACTGCCAAGTCTAAAACTGGTTTTTAAAATTTTGTTCTTGTGATAAGAGATGAACCCAAACCAGGACACTGATCAGAAATTGATCAAGTTGGTTTAAAGAGAATTAGGGGAATGCATTCCACACAAAAGTACTTGAGAATTAACATGACTTCAACACATCTTAATTAATATTCTGCCACCATATGAAAAAGATAGGAAAAGTGAGCAAGGTGGGCATTTGAGTTTCTCATACTCTTAATGAGAAAAACAAAGAAGATCATATATCCATAGCAACAAGTCTTCTTTCAAGGCAGAGAAATAACCCATTTCTCCAGAATATCATTCCAGGAGATGGAAAATGGGTTTTATGACAATGTTTCACACAAAAGACAGTGGATTGACAAGGATGATTCTCTGGAGCTTCACGTAAGAAAAGTTACATTTTAGTGAGGGTAAGATCGATGCGGAATTATTCATTTTGAATTTTTCAACATCAATCAGGAACTCAGTGCAGACTTATACTTTCAACAGCTTCAACTTGTGCATGAAAATCTATGAAGATGCTGCTACTTGTATATAAAAAAATCATCATCATCATCATTATCAAGTTGTGCTAATAGTAATTATGTAGTTCCCTAAGTAGCACAAAATGGTCAGCAATGAAGAGTTATGATAAGAAGAAATATTAAATAACCATTTACATGTTGATTTTTCTAAACACACACAGAAACCTTTTTGCAATGTATTGGTTTTTATAAGTAATGAAAAATTGTGTGGTCATGGTAACATGCCTTTTTTTTATTCTTTGTAATATTATTAATAATTTCCTCTAATTTGAAGCTGTATAGATAATAAAAAATAATAATGATTTTTATAAATTGATTACATTTTTAATTTTATGCTTTTTAGTATAATCAAAAATAGTAAATGAAGAATGCAATCTAGGGATTGGCTTTGATGATATATTTAAAGCTGACAATCATATTTTGTCTATTGTATCGAGGGCAAATTGAATGATTGGCTAAATGGTCAGAAATTTTATGTTGTTTTATAAAACATCAATAAGACTTCATAAAGAATATTGTAATCAGTTCTGAGCTCCCATGTCTAGACATAGAAATTGGAGTGTTATATTGAAATTGGAGGGCATACAAAGGAGAGTGACAAAAATAATAAAAAGAAGTAAAAAAAATTACAGTTACACGGAGAGAGTAGAGAAATTAAAATTAATGACTTCTCTAGAAAGAAGAATGAGAGGTAATTTAATTGAAACTTTCAAAATAACAAATGGAATTTCTAAAATTGGTAAACATTTTTTCGATATTTCTCCACAAACTGGAAATTTACCATCAAGACAGATTTTTAAAACTAATTCTACTAACCAATTGGATCTTTTTCCTAATAGAATAATATATTTTTGAAACAAATTGCCTAATCAAATCAAAAACAACAAGTATCAAAAAATTCAACATTAAATTAGATGATTTCTGAAATGATAGTGAGAAAAAGAATTCAAGTGGGCATTTTAGGGAAGTATCAGATGAATTACTTAAAAGAATTTGACATACATATAGATATTGTATTAATAGTCCATATATTCTGTGCACAGGTTCTTTTTTGTAAAGGTTGAAATGAGAAGATAATAAAAAGGAGAGGTGTCCACAAACAAATAATAATAATAATAATAATAATAATAATTTTCATATTATATCTTCGTATATTTTTACTACTGACTGATGTATATACTATGCATTTTTTAAAATCCAAAACCATGTCTATTTTTCTGTTTTCATCAATTGACCTTACATCTTGGATAGAAATTACTACAAGTTGTACAATTGAAATTACATCTGAAATTCAGGGTGCATATGATACATGAATATGTGGTATACACAGCAGTCTAAAGTATATTTTGAAGAATTGTAAGAACAGACACTATACTCAGACATCAGCCCAAAGGCCAGAGAACCACATTATCATTTTTGTAATTTTATACCTTTTTTTATTCTAATATTATTTTAATCCAATATTTTATAGCTTTTTTTATCACCTTGTCTAGAGCAGTTGAATATACTGCTATACCTCTGAAATGGGGTAAGAACATCCTCCATCCATGTGTGTTCTGGGTATGACATTAATCTGCATCTGATAGTGAGGCTCCAGTCCGGGAGTTTGGGGGAATGTGGAGTACCTCTTCTTTGCAGTTACTCCCAAGTTTACTCTAGCTTGGAGTGTTAGTACCTTTTAGGGGTCTGACTAAGGGATCAAATAGAACTGTTCGTTTATTTACTTATTATTGTGAGTTATTTGAAACCATACTGCTGTGTGCAAATTATTTATATTGTATAGCTATACTTGAAACCATTTAACTGTGTGCAAACAAATAAGCTAAAACAATTTGTTTAAAAATAAATAAATATATAACAGGATTTGGCATTAAATAACCCACAAGGGCTCTTATTTGTCTAAAGTTCTGAGATGAAGCTTGATAACTCTTATCAATATGAATATAGAGAAAATTGTTTTCATCTTCCAGCAAGACATATGGCACCACAGATATAGGCATTTGGTTAAAAGTGCTTCTAAGTGAAATCATCTGGAGGCTGCAGGTTCAATCCCACCTACAGATAAATAACAAGGAATACTTTCTATAGCTTAACATTTATACCCACACATGGTTAGCAGAATCAGAACAATCTACCGTGTGGATTTAATAAAAGGTTCAGTTTGAAGTTCTATGTGAGTTCCCGAGTTCAACATGAAATATCTGAAGAAGGCCAAAAGATACATTGGCTGAAACATTGTAAATATCCTGGAGGTTGTAAGCTCAATCCCAGGTCCCAATTTGAATCATGGTTAAAAAGGCAAAAAGTGGTTGATGCAAGATACCCTTAAGATGTTTCCAGAGAAATGAGAACAGTCTATTCCTATGATTCTAATAAAGGGTTAAGTTTAGAATTCCTGGATAGTTATTGAATATGACAAAACACATTTCAAGAAGGCTAGAATACAAAGGCCAAAACATTTTGAGTATAGCAACCAAGATGTGTATAGCAGTTTGAAATGTGTAGAGAATAGTAACAACAATGCCTCATCTAAGAAATATTGACAGAAATTATAGCTTACATAAATATTATTGCAAAAAAATAGACTTAATTAAAGAAGAATTGATAACATTCCAAGAACATTAGGACAGTTTAACTCTCTCTTCATACCTGTTATTTAAGTTGATGTATTCTTATTTTCTGGGGCAGTTATTTAGGTTTTTTATGGAGTGAAGCTACTTAGCCCCATACCCTCAGGATTTGAATTCAGTTTTCCTTCTTCTAGACTGATTGATGAAACAATTCTTATATATATTCTGGCAAGATTTTATGGATGCAGAAATATATATAAATGACAAAAAATATATAACAAATTGAGTTTAAAACTGGATGGTTTGGTTCAGTTGTTTAATGGTATATCAACTTCAAATAGGTTATTTAATGCCAAAATTTGATTCATCTGTAAATGTTAGATTGTAATCACAACTATATTTTTTATGCTCCATTGCATTTTTTAAATTGCACTTTTTTATTTGTCTTATCATTTGTTTGCACAGTTATATGATTTCAAGTATTCCTTTTTAATACAAATAATTTGTACAAAGTAGTATTGTTTCAAGAGATCCTATCTAATACTAGGGGGTGTCCTCGTGGTGTAATGGTTAAAGTGCTGGCATGCAGAATCGTAGTAAGCGAGTTCGAACTCCAGTCACACTATTACATTCACTTTTGGACAAATACCCTTGGGAAAGGTATGAAAACCCTTATCCTCCCAGCTATGGGTAAAATAGTATCATTGCTGCTCTTCTAGAAGAATGGTTTTGGCATTAAATAACCCACGAAGGTTGATATGCCACTAAAACAAAGAAACCAATCTAATACTAATTTATACACAATTACATGGTTTCAAAGTAGCTATTTCTTTTTAATAAAAATCATTTGTTTATACAGGTATATTGTTTCAAATATTGTGATGTAATACCAATAATTTGCAAACAATTATATTATTTCAATGACTATCAATACTAATCCTTAGTAAATAATTATAGCCACAAGTAACTATACTTAATACAAATAATTTGCACACAGTTGTATGGTATATCAAGTATTCCTATCTAATACAAATAATTTTTAAACAGATCTATTTGACATCTAGATGGGACAGTAACAGTTCTAAGTTGGAGTGGATTTGAGAGTAATGACAATGAAGGAGTAATCTACACTCCCCAGAACTCCTGAACTGAAGACTCACTATGAGTTTAGTGTTTAAAGAAAAATTATGGTTTGTTCCTCAGAGCCTTTTCTTTGTGCACAAAATTACTTGCCCTTCTAACTTTTGCAAATATATAGAGTTCTTTTTTATTACTTAATAATGAATGTCAAACATATAGCTGGCCATCAAATCTAGAAAGCTCAGACTGTTCTAGAATTCCCCCATAGTTGGGTGAGAAGATGAATTCTTACCTTTCCTAAGAGCATTTGCACAAACTGAAAATTCTAATAGCTTTATCTGAAATTTGATCTTGGTCCCCTCATTTCATTTTGCTTAAAAATAAGCATTATACCATTCCTAACTCCATTATATATATATATATATATATATATATATATATATATATATATATATAAAAGAATACATACAAATGTGAGGGGTATTCAACAAATGAGGTGAATTTTGCCTAAGGAGTTGAAAATACAAAGTACTGTTTACAGTTGCACATTTTCAAGAAAATTAATAGTGATGGATCCTTTAATATCCCAGAAGATTGACAGCATGGCCTTCTTTACTGATCACTACACCCAGAACCTTTCTTTTATTGAAGAGTCAGTGTTTCCACTACATTGACTGTCTTTTTCACTTAGGCTTGTAGTGGCAAACTCATGTTCAGTTGATTTGTGAACATTTTTCTGACTAAAACATGCTTTTCTATACACATCCCACATTCTTCTATAAATTTTGCATGGTTTGCACTTCTCAGCAACCATAAAGTTGATGACAGACCTCTGTTCAAGCTAAGAGCACTCTGATTTGCTGCCATTTTAAATAGCCTCAAAACAAACATTTCTGTGAGATCAAAATAATTTTTTCTCTAAATTTAGGGAGAAAAAAATCTGTAAAAATAACAGTTCTTAGCGTTTAAAAAAAAATCTCCTTATTTATTGAGTGACCCTCATACATTTTTATGAATTTTTTAATCCTGATAAATTTCAATTTTCAGCAATTATCAGGTGTTTATTTTAAGACTGATAGACTTCCAGGATGTGACATTGGCTTTGATTCTATTAAAATGTGGTTGATAAAAATTACTAAATGTTCAAATAATGAGTACTTTTTAACCTTTTAATATTTTTGATATGAAAGATAAACGATAGATTTGGCTTGGTTGTCTTTTATGGCATATCAACCCTTGTGAGTTATTTAAAGCCAAATCCTATATATATATATATATATATATATATATATATATATATATATATATATATATGCAAATTTCATTAAACATAATAGACATTTTATGCCTACATATTCTCTTTTGGATCCGTTCGAATTCCTGGATTACTTTTATCGTATTCGGGGGGAATTGATTTAGGTATTGTCCATAGTTGTATGTATCCCTAGTACTTTCTGCCCGACTTTGGGCCATCATCAGAAAGTACTAGGGATACATACATCTCCAGAGAGTCTTAGTTCTTTGTGCTTCTTTCATGAGAGGCTGATACAGAGCAGCCTTAAGACCCGCGGTCCACCTGCTCCCCAATATACACACCCCTGATGATGGCCCAAGATTGGGCAGAAAGTACTAGAGAAACAATTAATTATGGAAGATTTATTTGTCAATATCCATAGGATATCATAAAATCATATGGCAACCCGAAAGGATTATCAAAAAATATGTAAACAAAAAATGTCTATAATGTTCAATCAAATATATATATATATTTATATATATATATGTATGTGTGTGTGTGTGTGTGTGTGTGCATGGTTTGTATTAAAACTGAAAATGTATTTATCAAGACACAAAGAAGCAATGAAGGAAACATTAATTTTCTTCAAAATAGTCCCTTTGGCTTTCAATGCACTTATTCCAGTGAGTTTTCTACAAGTAAATGCACCTCTGAAAGCACCTCTTTTGATATAATGTGAAGCTGTCTTAGATGTTAAAAAAATCCTTTGTATCTTAAAATTTCCCTCACCTGAAATGTATTTTCAGGTGCTAAGGTGTGAGGATCATTGAATAAGTTTCCAGATTTTTTTCGTATAGGCACTTTTATTGATAGTACACACATGAAACTCTTGTCCCCTTCAAAGTAATCTCCTTTGGTTGCAATTCACTCATTGTACCATTCCAACAACTTCTGGAATGCCTCATTGAAGTCCTCTTTGTCACAGCCTCTTTCATCTCCTCAATTTTCTCATAACGACAGCCTCTGAGCTTAGGGAATAAGCAAAAGTCACAGGGAGCAAGGTCTGGACTATAGGGAGGCTAAGGAACTGCCTTGATGCCTATCTTGCTCAAATAGTCTGTGACAAGGATGGAGTTGTTGACTGGTGTATTGTCCTACAGGAAATGCCACTGACCCAATTTGAAGAGTGCTGGCTTCTTCCGATGAAATCTCTTCCTGAACTCCCTTAAAAACTCAACATAGTAACCCTAACCCTAACCTTAACCCTTTGGCCAATCAACTGTGGTGTATTGACTTCCTTACTCCTCCCACACCTCTCATCATCCCTCAGAGACTCTCTGCTTTCCTTGAATCTCTTATGCGACTCAAAAACTGATGCTCGATTTATGCAAGATGGTTGAAAAGCAGTCTGAAGCATTCCATACATTTCTGTGGCATTTTTTCCAAGTTTAAAACACAATTTTATTGCATATTGTCCTTCCTCACGTCCAGATTGCATTTTTGAAATTCACCAGCTGTGACAATCAAGCTTTAGTAGGGTGTATTCCAATTGCTGCTGTAGCTGTTGATTTGAACCTGAAATCCTAAAAATTGGTCAGTCATCTCATAAGATATATAGCAATAACATACTGAAATATCAAGAGTCTACGACAATTTTAAATGCCCATACAAAAAAGTCTGGAAACTTATTGAATGCACCTCGTATATATATATATATGCATGTATATGTATGTCCTGGTCACTATCTTTGGCACTCTTTCATTTTTGTTATATCTTCAGGAATAAACACAAAATAACCAAATTTATATCAACTTGTTTTTTATTTCTTTATTAACTATGAGTTTAAAATAATTTTTTTATGTCTAGAGGGCCATTATACAATTAAAATGGATATTATTAGGTATTATTTATTATCAAAATCCACAACAGTGAAATTCTTGCCCCAACCTGAATAATTTAGCTGTCCAAAAATATGTATACCACACACACAGACACATGTATATATATATATATATATATATATATAGTCATCCACAGACAGATCTGTTTTGTTCTATCAGAACTCATCAGTGTGGCTAGACAGTATCTCCCCGTAGCTGGGATCGAAACCCGGTTGACTCAAACGCCAAGCCAAAGCTTCTAACCATTTAGCCACGAGGAGCGATTAGCTGCGAAGTAAATTTTAAATGGTTATGAATCACAATTACAATTGTTTACATATATCCGTTCAATGGCTGCCGAGACCTCAATTCATATACGAAGAAGCTTGCAATAGACGCTAATGGCAACACGATTACTTCTTCGCCAGAGAACTCAACCCTACGGGGGTAGGGAAGTACAATCATATTTTTGATTACAGAGTTTTAGTACAATAGAATTTGGAGATGAATATCCATTTTGATTGAATCATGTTCTGCTAGAAGTGGTAAAATTCTATCTTTAGTTTAGAGAACTGCACTTATTTTGGGGTAATACTATATATCTAAATTAACCAAAGATCTCAAATATTTATATACAGCATTGTATGGATTTTGTTTTACTCGGCAAGAATTCTTCATTTTCAAATTCCAACACAGTAGAGTGATGATTTTTAGTGTATTCTTTGTCATTATAAAGAATTTTTCATGAACACAATGGCTTGAGCAAAAGAACTTTACATTTAAGCCTGTTTTGAAAGACACGGGAATATTGGATTTCACCCGATACATTAGAGCAGTATATTCCTTTGTATCAGATATGGATTTGCACAGAGAGTCGGGAAATGAAAAAAAGATCTATTTATGAAAAGATTTAAACATAATTAGAAATCAAGAAAAAGCAAAAAGCTAATAAAATTTATAAAAAGAATTTTAAAAAAAAGAAAAAATTGAGAAAAATCTTCATAAATTTACACATTTCACCCCCCCCCTTTGTTCTGGTTTTACAAGAAATTAGTTATTTTATTTATTTATTTATTTATTTAAACAGAAATTGGTTGGCTGTCATGTTGCTACTTTCAAACTTTTTATGTCTAATCATAACTTTTAGCTTTGATCTTTGCCATGATCTCTGAATATTACTATAAAATTGAATGCATACAACAATTGTAATACAATAAAAACATGATGTAACTTTGAAGAGCAGTTGTGCCAAGATCAAAAGAAGCTATCATTGTCATGTAGCACTTATTTTTAAACATTAATATTATCATTCTCTACTTGCATCCATTAATATTACAGTTACCTTTCATCATCATAGATCATTATATATAGCTATATAGTTTGCTCTTGTTCCAATATTAGAACTTTTTATTACAACCTGCCTTGTGGATGAGACAGTTGTGCATGGCCAACAAACTGATATTCAAAGGCAGGTTAAAAGCCAAGATTTCAAATGCTGATTTTCAAGGTTTTCAGAACCTCTTCGTTTTGATGACTGGCACAAATATAACTCACCATCTTGATTGGCATTACCACTTCCAACACATTACCCAACCTGTTATATAACATATGACATGGATTTTTGGTTCATTCCTAGTGACCCTGTGTGCTTTGGCAAGCTGTCACATTTTGATTAATAAACAAGAAGATGACAGCACGATCAGGGCACTCAGGTACATCAAGTGTGTAACCGGAAGGAGATCACGTGATGAGAACCACGCGGTCAGATTTAGACAGAGTGCAGAGAATCACAGTCGAGTGTAGAACACACAGTCGATCAGAGGCATCTCTGACGAGCTTGTAAGGAGGTGCAAGCATTGGCACCCCCTGGCTCCTGGAAGAAGATAAGGAAAGAAGTCCTCTCTCTGAGTTTATGTCTCTCCACCCATCTCTCACACAACACAGAAACATCAACCCTTTCGAAAATAAAGTGTGAGAGATATATTTTTATAAAGAAGTGTGTTTGTTCGTTCATTGAAGTTTGTAAATTATGTTTGATTATGTTTTCACTTGTATTTGTGTGTGGGTATACAACAAACCCAGGTAAGATCTCACCAAAAATGGGTGTCCTGAATATGACACTAAATTGCATCTGATGGTGAAGAGATCTAGGGAGTGTATATTACTTCTTCACTACCATTACTCCCTAGTCTACTTTCACCTGGAATAATAGTACCTATTAGGGTGACATCTATGGCTGGTATTCAAAGCCAGATTAAAAAACAAGTTCTTAAATGCTGATTTTCAAGACTCTCAGAACCTCTTCAGTAAAGATTGGTTTGGTTCAAGCTTCCAACTCAAATATAACTGTACATTCTAATTGGCATTGTGTTTTAGCAAGGATTTTGAATGCTGATTTTCAAGGCAAGTGGGTTTCCTCAAGATGGTATGCTAGGCTTAGTAATTATCTGTAATTGATCTCAGGATTCAATTATACCAAAAAATTCTTGGCCTAACCAAGAAAGGAATGATCAGTTGTCATGAAATATACAGTTATTTCACCCATTTATAACAAAGTTTAGCATATGTGGCACATCATTTTACAAGTTTTTGGGCCCTTAAAAAATCAATAAAAATCTAAAAAATACCCACCCCCCAAAAAAACAATTCTTTTCTTAGTTGAGCTGAGAACTTTTTAGCATTCTCTCTTAGATGTAAATTTTCATTGGTACTATTGATCAATTTTTAAGACTGAGTAAAAGTCAGGATATTTTCAAGGTAGATGAGCCTACCCAAATTTCAAGTTAAACTTAGTAAATAACTGTAGCTGACCCCCATGTCTGAGATAGGTGTCTATTTCTCACAGGTTGTATTGATTAGTTTTTGAGGCAAAGTAAAAATTAATATTTTGAATGCTGATTTTTAACATATGTATTTGCCTTACTCCCTCACCTTGGTCAGGATCTGAAACTCATTTTTAAGCAGAGATCAGCTGGTTTAAATTCCGAGTTTTCCTTCTCCTATACTGGTAGCTCACTTAAGGCTAAAGAACCTAGTCTGCCCGACTACTTACCCATAGTTTGGGACAAAAAGATGTATTCATGCCTTTCCTTGGGGCATTTATACTAAATGAAATACAGTCACATCCAGGATTTGCATTTCCTACAACAATAATCATACACTTAGCACTCCGTCTTTTTAAAGCAATTGGCCTTTTCAGCTTAATAAATGTCTGTAGCTGACCTCATGACAGAAAAGACTACTGGACTCTAACAGGTAAAAAAGATGCCCACTCTTCCAAATAGTTTGTACATCAGAAGAAGAACAAAGAATAGATCAGCTGAAATGTGGTAACAACTAAAGGAATCAGATGAACAATCTTAATAACTTTTTGAATAATGATGGCTCATTTTCTTTATTTATAATTCATTTTTTAAAAAAGCATTGTCAGTTATTAGCATTTTGCTCTTTGATAGTTTTTCACACTAACTGGTGTTTTTTCTGTGAAGTCTAAGTGACAACAAGTCTCCTCGAGTCTCCAGGACTCTTCTAAGTATTCTTGCTGAATTTAACAATACTTTGGTCTGTATGATTGCAATTCTTCCTTTGATCTTCTGTTATTCTCATCTCTTTTTCAAACCTTTGTACATCATTCCAAACACACTAATTACAGTTGATATTAATGTCACTTTCATGTTCCACAACTTTTTCATTTCTTTGTCCAGGTCCAGGTATTTGTCCAGCTTTTCACCTTCTTTCACTTTCACTTTGTGGCCTGCTGAAACATCAAAATCCACTAGGTGATGGGTCTCTTTTTTTTTTTTTTTAATTAAAACAAGGTCTGGTTATCTGGCTGGGATTGAATGATCTATTTGTACCTTAAAATCCCGGAGAATTTTATGCATTTCAGTTTCTTGTACAATCCCCAGGGGATCATGTTTCCCACCCAGTCATGCTTATTCTGGTTTAGTTTGCTTTCTTTGTTAAATGGCATAATAACCTTTGTGGGTTACTTAATGCTAAAGCCTTCCTTGTAGAAGGACAGCAGTGGTACAATTTAACTCATGGCTGGGGGATAAAGGGGTTCATGCCTTTCCCAAGGGTATTAGTACAAAAGTGGACATAATAGTGCTACTGGAGTTCAAACTCATTTAGTTTGAGGCCACAGTCCAGCAATTTAGCTGTTATCCCTCAGGGACACTTCTCCCCACCAGTTCTTGTATTCCTTTTGTATTTGTGTATGGATGATTGTCTCCATCTCTATACAGTCGACATTTGTTGTGCTCCTATGTAATTTTTTGCAAGTTTTTCATTCCACTTGTAACTGGTGGCCTTCATTGAAGTCTGAGTAACAGTAAGTCTCCTCAAATCACCAGGACTCTTCTCAGTATTCTAACTAATCTCAGCAGTGATTGCTTGGCACAATTTAGATTTTTCCTCAGACTTCTACTTTCCTCGGTCTCTTTTCCAGGTTCTTCATGATTGTCCCAAGGGCTCCAACTATGACTGGTGTCACTGTCAATTTCATGATCCATAGCTTTCTCAGCTCTCAGGTAAAGTACAGTTTTTTGCTTTCCTCTACTTTAACTCTTTTGTTATGCTGAAATGGCAAAGTCTTCTAGTTGACATTTTCTTTTATGAACTAAAAATA
The DNA here is from genome assembly GCA_963585895.1 of Sepioteuthis lessoniana. Classification (NCBI taxonomy): domain Eukaryota; kingdom Metazoa; phylum Mollusca; class Cephalopoda; order Myopsida; family Loliginidae; genus Sepioteuthis; species Sepioteuthis lessoniana. The sequence continues at coordinate 49,937,477 of OY757909.1, forward strand.
AATCTGGTCTTCAAGACTGGATTAAATGAGCCATTATTATCATCATTTTCTATAAGAGTGAAAACACCACATATTGGAAACAATAATAAGAATATATTTTCACTGAGAAGCAAACTCACTTTTTTTGCCTTAGGAAAGCCTTAGTTAAATGTACCAGCTGCTCAAGTATGTGAACTTCAAAGAGCTAGTAGTCAGCAGAAACACAAATCAAATCTCTAAACCAATAGAATAAAAAAACAACTGAAGATTAAAAGATGAAAGAAAATACTCGTCAAAATTATTAAGAATAATGATTGACAATACTTCACCTAAAAAGTGAAAAATAAATAACGATAAATAGAAACAAAAATAAAATAAAATGGAAAATATTGATAAATACAAAAATATAAAGAAAAGTAGGTAAAGTTGGTGACCTTAGTCGAGGGTGACTAGAAAGCTCCCTTTTCGATAGCTATTACACTGAGATGTAGGGGAGGACGCTACTCCTTTCCCTGGATTGCTCCACTTTACCCTTGATATATACCTTGTATTGCTGAGTGTTAAGCAAGGAAGTATCAAGTACCATTTTTAAAGTCTTTGGTATGATGCGACCTGGGATTGAACCTAGGTCTCCCGGACCATTGGCGTACACTCTACCTACTAGCCCAATGAGTCTGTTAAACAAACGAATAAACACATAAATAAATAAAAATGAAGAAATGAATAAAAATTTAAATTAATAAGAATAGAATAAATAAAAAAATACATATATATATCTACATGTCTATATCTATATCTATATATATTTATAAAATTATAATTAAGAAAGAGCAAAAAAAGCAATCCCTTGCATGAAGCTAAGAAATCAAGAGACAGAATGCTTCAGCAGACCAGTGTCTCTTCATAGCTGAATTGCTTTTTATCATAATTCTCTATTACTAGTTTGAAAAAACAATATCAGCAAATATTGCAAGAGTAGAGATCAAGAAACAGTTAAGTTTTGGGTTCATAGATTTTGAACTTGTACAAACTAATAGCTCTTCATAGCTCAGTTGGTTGAGTAGCTGGTGTATTTAATCAGACTTTCCTCTCAAGTCAAATGGGGATGTGAGTTCAAGTCTCACAGAGAGCACATCCTTCATTATCATTCCTTACTTGTACTGTTCCTCACTATCAAAGATGGCCCAGTTGGCTAGGGCTTAGAATACTCAGACTGCATCTCTGCAGAGGGATAATACTCCCCAGTGAGTGTCCTGTATATGACACTAAACAATCTGATAGTGAGGCTCCAGTAAGGCTGGAGCTTTGGGGAATGCAGAGTACTCCTTCATTGTCATTGCTCTCAAGTCCACTCTGGCTCAGAGTGGTTGCACCAGATAGCATCCTGTCTATGGGTCAAATAGAACTGTTTGACATTTAAACTGAGTGCAAACAAATGACTTATGCTAAATTGAATTGTTTGAAATAGAACTGTTTGATCATTTAACTGTGTGTAAACAAATGACTGATGTTTAATTGAACTGTTGGTGATACATAGCAATGGTTGGAACCATTTAAGTTTATTGATTTATGCTAAACTGAATTGTCAGAAATAGAACTGTGTGTTTACAGATCATATATTTAGTATATATGTAAAAACAGGATTTGGATAACCAGTAATGATTGATATGCCATAAAACCAAATCAATGTCAAAGTATTTGAGTTGCACTGAAAAAAAAAACACTAAAAGATGGAAAAAATATTAGTCAAAATTGATAATAATGAATGAAACTTAACATGCAATTCATCATTATTTATGAAACTGTCAAAACTCTTTTTTCATTTTCTGATAGTCATTCATCATTGCTTCTCGTTATTATTAATATTGACATTCATTTCAATGTTATTATAATTATCCTCAGTCATTATATTTCTACATTTTTTATCCATTTTCCTTATGGAAGTGTGTATGGCCTAATGGTTGGTTGGTTGTTTGGGTTTTATGGCCTATTAACCTTTGAAGGTTATTTAACACCAAATCCATGTTTATGAAAATAGTTCTATTTTAAACAATTCAGTTTAGCATAAGTACAGTTTAAGTATAAGTACAGTTTAATTGTGAAAAACATTTCTATTTCAAGCTATTCAGTTCAGTCAAGCAGTTCTAATTCAGCTAATTCTGTTTAGTATAAGTATAGATTTTGTTTACACACAGTTGAATGTCAAAACAGTTCTATATTAAACAATTCAGTTTAGTGGAAGTACACCTTCAATGTCAAAAACAGTTACACTTCAAACAATTCAGTTCAGCATAAACATGCAGTTTAAATGTAAGTACGGTTTAATGGTCAAAAACATTTTTATTTCAAACAATTCAGTTTAGTATAAGTATGCCGTTAGTTCTATTTAACCCATAGATAGGGCCCTATCAGGTGCTATCATGCCGAGCCAGAATGGACCTGAGAGCAATGGCAATGAAGGGGTGCTCTGCATTCATCAAAGCCACAGCATCACTGGAACCTCACCATCAGATTGTTTAGTGTCATATCCAGGACACTCATGGGGGATCTTACCCCTCTGCAGAAGTGCAGTCGGTGTATTCTACAGTTGCCAGCCAACTGGACAATACACTGAGTTAATGTCAAAACAGTTTTATTTCAGATAATTCAGTATAGCATAAGTAAACAGTTTAGATGTCAAAACAGTTCTATTTCGAGCAATTCAGTTTATCATAAGTACATAGTTTAAATGTCAAAACACTTCTATTTTAAACAATTCAGTTTAACATAAATACGCAGTTTAAATGCAAAAATCAGTATAGTGAAGGAAGCAGAGTTTAGTTCTATTTAATCCATAGATAGTAACCTTATCAGGTGCTACCACTCCGGACCAGAGTGGACCTGGGAGCGATGGCAATAAAGGGGTACTCTGATTCCCCAAAGCTCAAGAATCACTGGAATCTCACCATCAGATTGTTTAGTGTTATATCCAGGACATTCGTTGGCGGGGGGCTTACCTGTCTGCAGAGAAGCAGTCGGTGTATTCTAAAGCCCCAGCCAACTGGACAATGGCCTGATGGAAATGAATTCAGAGATCCAAGTTCAAATCATGGATGAAGCAACCTGCCTTGTACTCAATGTTAATGCTCTTGAGAAAGGTATGAATCCATTTTTTTCTCCCTCTCAAGCTATGACTAAATAGTAAGACAGACTAGGTTCTTTACCTTTGGTATGGCAACCAGGCTTAAAGAAGGAAAACACTGAATTAAAAACCAGATGTTTAAGTCATGAATGTACCTGTGATGTAATGATTATCAGTAGAGGAAATGGATATGGTGACCTGAGTTCAAATCCAGGATGAAGCTAAGTTCACATAGTATTAATATTCTTGAGAAAGCTATGAATCCAACTATTCACCCTACAGCTTTGAGTAAATAGCAAAGCAGACTGGGCTTTTTGGCCTTGGTATGGCCACTTTAGAAGAAGAAAATCTCTGAAATCAAACCTGTTAAACTGTGGTTAAAAAATTGACTTTGTGTTACATCCTGCTTATGCAAAGAGATTGGTAAATACATATTAATCAGGTCAGGGATTGTTGCTTGCTACTGGTACCATGTAACTTTGTAAAAGTTGTCACATGTTACTTTGAGAGAAAATGGGCACTGTCAAGTAACTCTACCATTGCCCTGGTAGAAATCATGGCAGGCACTCTGATAACCAAATAGGTTTTGGGATTTGAAGAAATTAAAGATTCTTATTATCAACATAGTTCATTATTCTTATTCATTATTAACCCTTTGAGTCTGTTGTACTGGTGTTACTTCTATTTTTAACCACACCATAGCATACAGTTACTGGTGTAGAGATCACATTCAAATGGCAGAGGCTAAATTTGCAATAAATGAAAGAATTATTTATGATTAATATTATTATTGATTATTATTAATTTTTGCTTTCAAGAATCATTATTTTCTTTCTATGCAAGTTTTTCACAGCAGCTCAATCTAAATTCTGATTAACAGCAAATCTTAGGTCACCAGGACTTTTCTCATTATTCTAGTAATGTCAACAGCATTGTGGTCTGGATGGTTTCAATTCTTCCTCTTATTCCCTGTTCCTCAAGCCTTTGGGGATCATTTTCATATTTATTACAATGTTCCATAATGGTTGTCACAGTCGTAGACCAGTTCACATACCTTGGTTGCAATATATCATCTACTAAAAGTTTTTTTCATTTGGAAATTTGATCTCTCTGATAAAAAACCTCAAAATCTTTCAAAGCTGTAGCTGTGTAAGTATGCAGTTTAAAGGCTAATGAAAAACTTCAAGAAAAAGTTAGATGGGAACTACACAGTAATCTGTGAACTGTTTTGAACAATTCCTGGAAGCAGCATTCCATAAAAAAGCAGTTGTATTGCCTCCCATCTCACAAACCATCCAAATGAGATGAACTAGACATGCTGGGTGCAACTGAAAAAAAACTCTCAATTTAAAGCCAGGTGTTGGACTACCTAACACAGTTTGAAGTTCTATTTAATATCATTGTAGCAACCAGTCCAGGAGAAGGAAAAAAACAGGAGCTGGACTCCCTAAGGTAATTCAGCGTTGTGTTCAATTTTCTGACAATTTCTATGTGACACAAAAGCCAATTTGTGTTGCACTTTGCTCTTCCTTTGGACAATGTCAATGTTGTGAAGAGAGAAAAGGCTGTAGTATTGACAACTGCATGTCATCTATAGAAACTTGCCCTGGCGTGTTTCAGAATCAATGCACAAATATATAATCTCATAAGACTGATGGATGTTAAAAAAGAAAAGGAAAGAAGGGAAAAAGAAATAAATGTTACAAAATATGAAAATGAATCATTTAGTATTATTAATAATTTTTGCTTATAATAGTAATTCTTATTATTGATATAGTCTTGCCTTGGTATTATATTATGAAGTCCACATGGCTCTGCCCACCAAAGAAGACAAGTAAGACTTTTTACTGTTTTCGTAACACTTCATTTATAGCTTGTTCATAGAACCACATGTACACATCTCATCTGCTGAGATATGTTTGTATATTTTTATCATACTTATTTGTTTTCTATGCATTAAATGTCTTAAATGTATAAATGATCTTATCTAGCCTTTCTTTACCATATTCAATATATTCAAAATATTCATTTAATATATCAATGGATACACTAATATTTGACCTTGGTGAGTGGAGGTCAAAGAAGATATTCTCCCTAACACCAACTGTTATCAATAACTGGTGACCACCCTAATCATCATCATCATCATATCGTGCTGGCAGCACGGATATCCCTGACCCTCTCTCGCCACTCCTCCCTATCGTTCATCGCCCTAGGTAGGTCTTCAGGACAACAACCTGTATCCTCACATAGCTGCTGAATGTACGTTCGTGCTGGTTGTCCTGCTTAATAAGTGTATGAAATATATACAAAGGGTGAGCTGAAAAGTTCATGGGCTGACCAAGGCACTCTCATGAAATGTGACAAAATGAGGTTTATTTTTCAACATAATTCCCCTTGCAGTCAAAACACTTCTTTCATCAGTGTTGCAGAGCTTGGATACCATTGGTCCAAAAACTCATCAACAACAGACATGACTTCATCATATGAACTTTTCAACCCATCCTCATATGAAAAAATACAAGAACTCTTCAAGGAGATAGGTAGTTTTGTACATTTATTTTTTGTTACCAATATTATATCTTTCAGTGTAAAATATTACTTCCTCTGTCCCATAATTTCTGTAACATTTTGTATAAGAAATATATGTTCAAATATTACAACTGTTATGAGACAGAGGTAGTATTATATATTAAACTTTGATTGAGTTCAGACAATACTTTAAAAAGCAGAAAATTTATTGGAATGTGATTCTCCTTCTTCTTTTTCCATGAATGCAGTGTACAATATTTTGTATCCGACAAAGAGAGCCTGTTTCAAAATGGCTGACATTCTTTTGAAAAGCTGGTATTGGGTTTGTATAATTTGGAATCTTTGGTCTGGAACTATGTATGGTTCTGGTATTCACAGGAAACCAGTATTTTTTTCCTCCCAGAAGCCATTAAGAACGAACCAATTTATTATTCTCTCAGCTTTCACAGTGAACTGCCAACCAGATCAGTAGACACTCCACACCCATCTAATTGCATTGATCCACTGGCAAGGTGATCAGCAGTTGGTCAGGATAAAATGTCTTTTATGATCAATATATTTTCTCTTGTTTATAAATTAAAAACTACATATGTAGAACTTTTATAAAAAAAAAAAAAATGATGTTTTCTTTTATGTTCTACCATGAGATATTCATCTATTGATATGCTTCTTTGTAACTACCTACCAATCTCCCATTCATCTGTGTCACAATTTCAGTCATAAATATACATTTGGCATCAGCTACCTTTTTGAAAGTAAATACCTTAACAAAATCTAAAGTTGGAAAGGAGAGAGAGAGAGAGAGAGAGAGAGAGAGAGAGAGAGAGAGAGAGAGAGAGAGAGAGAGAGAGAGGTCTTTAATATGCCAGTGAAGAAGAATGAGATGTTGCAAGATATTTCAGCTGATGATAAATACATCTAATCATTAAGCTGGATAAAGAGGGTTATTGCACCTGAAAGGATTTATAATGCAAATAGACTTCCATAATCCCAAAATATGTTCCATATAAGAAAAAATAAAAATTTGTGAAAAAAAAAAAGAAAAAAGAAAAAAAGAAAATATTGTTTTTATCATTTTAGTCATAGTAACTTATTTAATGGTTTTACTTTACAAAACCTCATATGATGAAAGAATTAAATTAAAAAAAAAGAAAAAATTGTCAATTTCTTATCTGTGAATAGGTTTTTTTTTTTACTGACCACATAAGTAAAATTATAAAAAAGAAAGAATTGTCAATTTCTTAACTGTGAATAGGTTGTTTTTTTACTGACCACATAAGTAAAATTATAAAAAAGAAAGAATTGTCAATTTCTTATCTGTGAATAGGTTTTTTTTTTTACTGACCACATAAGTAAAATTATAAAAAAGAAAAAATTGTCAATTTCTTATCTGTGAATAGGTTTTTTTTTTTACTGACCACATAAGTAAAATTGTAAAAAAGAAAGAATTGTCAATTTCTTAACTATGAATAGGTTTTTTTTACTGACCACTTAAGTAAAATTGTAAAAAAATAAATAAAACAAAAATTTGCCATGGGAAGAACAATATATAGTTTAATTTTCGCAATTTTTAAATTTCCAGAAATAAGGATTCTATTTAGGAACAAGCACTATTCATAAAAATAAAAAGAAGGTAGACAAGTCATATTTACCCAGTGAATTATCTTTTTAAAAAATGTAAAAATTGTATATTATCCAGTAAAAACAATTATTTAAATTAATTTACAAGAAAAAAGAAAAAATTTTTCTCCAAAATTTGGAGTGGATACATCATTTGAAATAAACTTGGCCTTTTTTTTACTTAATTCTCTCATTGGTCTCATAACAATGTGGAGCCCATCCCTATCCAGGTATATAACTGGTTTGAAATCAGGTAGAAGTTAAAGAGCCCTGTAAGCCCTACTATTTTATCCAGAGCTGGTAAGAGAATAGTTGGATTCATACCTTTTCCAAGAGTATTTGCACGATGTGAAATGCAAACAGCCATGTTTAGGATTTCAACTCAGGTAACCTAGTCTACTTTCAATAACAATAACCAAGACACCATTACTGCTTTTACTTAATTACCAAAACTTTTATTAAAATCTGGATAATTAACCAATAATCTGTAAACTTTTAAAAATTGGCACTTTCTTTGTTATTTAGACAGCTGCATGTTTTTGTTCATACTTAATAAGAATTGATCTCTATTAAGATTTTGTATTTATTTTCAATTATAATTATTTTCATGATTATTGAATTAGAATAAGATAATTTCAAGCTATGAAAGTAAATTACAGTTAAAAAATTGTAAATAGTAAATATGAGATACAAAAGAATAAACATTAAAAGAGTAGAAATATTATCTGTCAATATCAAGTTTCACATTTATTGCATTCACTGTTCTTTGAAGTTTTTTTACTAATATTAAAACAGAAATATTACTTTTCATATTCCAAGGTATATTTCATAAAATAGTTATTGCTCTAGGAAGCAGAATTGTTAAGACAAGTTCAATTCCTGAACAAGGCTATTTGTAAACAGTAGAGCTGACTGGGCTCTTCAGCCTTCGTGTGGCAACCAATTTAAGAAAAAGAAAACTATGAATTCAAACCAGTTGAACTCTAATTAGAAATTGACCTTGTGTCACATCCTGCTTGTAGTGGAAGTGTTGGGGAAATATATATTTTCTATATTTGGGCATCTCATGATGTAATTGTTTGCAAGTTTGTGATAGAAGACCATTGCAAGTGAGTCTGATTTTCAGTAAATGCCTCGTACTTCTGGCTTTGTAGCAAAGTTCAATTTAGTAAATAACTACTTACAATACTTTAGTGTAATGATTAAGTTTGCAGATCATTGTTAATGAGTTGGACTCTCAATGAAAAACCTTGTGCCAAACTAAGATTAGTAAATCATATCTACTTTTTCATACTTTTTTCTCCAAAAGTATTATGAGTAAGAATAATTTTTCAGCACATGCAAATGAAATTGTCCAGCTCTTGGAAGTGCTAGGGTCCTTGAGGCTAATAACTCCCTCCACATCACCTAGATTCTTTTCCTATGCCCAAATCTGAAAGCAGGTCAAGTAATTTGGGTTCTGAAGAATGATGGATTTTTAATGTTTTCGTGACAAACAAGCCAATATTTTACTCAAGAACAACAGTAATGGTCCTTCCTGGCATTGGACTGTTTTAAATATATTTCTGTGGTATAAGGCAAGGTCAAAATAAAGCGCACACACACACACACAAACACACACACACACACACACCTATGTATATATGTACATATGCATAAATACATACATACATCAGAAAAAGGATTGTTAGCTAAATAAAGACTTGGCCTTCAGTCATGAATCATTAAGTTAATGACTTTTTAAAATGTGGAAATCAGGGAAAAGTTCTTATATAACACATGTTGGCATTGACTTCACGAGCCATTGCTTTAGACTAGGTACTTTTGCAGTAAAGCTAGTAATAAAATAATAATAAAATGTTGAGATAAAAAGCTGAAAAAAAATAATATAGAATAAAACTAGAAATAAAATAACAGAAATAATGAAGAATGTATTGACTCAGAATGTTCTGATAAAAGCAACAATAAGATGGAGTAAAACTAGTTATAAAATAATAATGGTGTAAATGCTTCATCTGAAATGGCTACAAAAGATATAAAATAAATATTTATAACATTGGACATCATGGATTTTATAAGGTCATAAAAGCTGACTGAACTAAGTTTGAAAGATTTCACCATAACAATAAAGTTTTTGATATGGAGGTGAAAACGTGCGTTTTAGACTAAATCAAATGAGCTGATTCTGAATTCGTGCTTGGAATTATTCTAGAACTTCAGGATTTTGTAAAATGTACATCAAATGTCACTGGTAGATGTTTTATATTGAGCTCAGCCTCATTAAGAACTTCGTAAAAGCAATGAGTAGATGCTAATGTCTAAAAATAAAATCTGGAGCAGAAAAAATTGATACAAAACAGAAAGGAAGCATTTTCATTGAACCTGAGATCTGAGTATTGATGTCTAACTGCAAGTTCAGAGGTAAACGGAATTTACTTGATTTGGAAACATGAGATTTGTTCATATTAACTGTGCAGACCTTTTTTTGGATTGAACAGAACCAAAACTGATGCTGATTTGATAAACAGCTAACAGGGCAACAAAGAATAGAATGACATTGCATTCACAACTTCATTATTTTTTTATCTAATCTAGGAAAGATAAGAGATGAGCATGCAAGAAATATTCTGATATTTTGGTGATGAAAAATAAATATCAAAGACATTTCAACACTAATATGATGGATGGTTACTGTTGGTTTTGACAGTTGTAGATCAGCATCTCCTAAAAGTGCAAGAGTAAATGCCTCAAACACTTTTGAATATTATTGACCAATGCGCCAGAGCCCAAATTTTCCCAGTCATTTGAGTGTGATCTCAGCATTAGTAACCCAGTGCTATGGTGTTGGGGGAAAAAGCACCACTGGATTAATGGGTTCAAAGGATTAAGTTGAATATACTGAGGCCACATGTTCTATTACTTGATAAGATACTTTGAAATTCTTACCTTTGTAAATTGATGTGAATATCAAAATATGATATAATAAAGTATTTACTGAGTTTGAGATTGCAAATTTGCTTTCCTATGTGATGATGTACCATATAATATGACATATAGAGTAACATTGTGAATATAATATTAATGTGCTGAGTTTTAAAAATGTGACATAATGGCAAAATTCTGACTTCAGGTTTGAATTTAGGAGCCTGATTTTAGTAAGAAGGGAACAATTTCCTTTTATAGCAGACAAAAAGCTATTTTTTTCATTTTTCAGTGTAAATCAAGATTCTTTCTTCCTGTCTTCCTCTTTCTTCTTTCAATTATGTCTTCCTTTTTTTTTCTTCCCAATTTCCTTTCAGTCTTCTTTTTTTCCTTCTATCATATCTTCTTTTTCTTTTCTTCCTACTTTCTTTTCTGTCTTCTCTTTTTCCTTCTATCATGTCTTCTTTTTCTCTCTCCTTCTATCCAAATATCTTTCTTTTTTGGCTTTCTTTCTTGTCTTCTTTCTTTTCATTTTGTCTTCCTCCTTTTTTTCCTTCAGTCGAACAATAGAGTAACAGTATCTATTATTTGAGTGGTAGAGTAGTGTTTGAATAAGAGAATTAGCAATCATACTCAGAATCAACTGCTCACCTGTGTGTGAGTGACAGGGTATGACCCTGGGATTAATTTGAGAGCTTGGTTTGGATTAGACAGTTTTGGTCATGTGATCAAAAAATCCTAGAATTTAGAAAGATAGTTTGAATTTTAAACAGTTGGCCAAAAGAAGTTGAGATACACAGATTTATAAAAAGATGGTGTGCTCTTATTTTTCTATTTATGTTCAAAGGGCCACTCTCCAAATATAGTTGGGAAATATGAAAGGAAAAAGTGTTTTAGTTAAGAAAGTGATAAAAGAAGTGTGCATAAAAAAGTGGTTTGGTAATTGTTCTTCCCAACAAAGGATGTCTCCTTGTTTGTTCCTCTTTTTTTCCCTTCCTTTCTTTGTGTCTTCCTTTTTTCCTTCTTTTAATTGTGTCTCTCTTTTCCCTTTCCTTTCTTTGTATTTACCTTTTTCTCTTCCTTCTTTTGTGTCTTCCTTTTTTCATTCCTTTCTCCATGTTTTCATTTCTTTGTGCTTTCTTTTTTCTCTCTCTTTGTGTCTTCTTTTTCCCTTCCTTTCTCAATCTCTTCTTTTTTCTTCCTTTCTTCATTCGTGTCTTCCTTTTATGCTTCCTTTCTCTATGTCTTTCATTTCTTCCAGTCTTCTCCACCCCCCTTCTTTTCTTTGTGTCTTCACTTTTTCCTTCCTTTCACCATGTCTTCTTTTTTCCTTCCCTTTCTTCTTGTCTTCTTTTTTCCCTCCCTTTCTTCTTGACTTCCTTTTTTTCCTTCCTTTTCTTTGTTTTCTTTTTTCCCTCCTTTCGTTATGTCTTCTCTTTTCCCCCTTTCTTTTTCTCATGTCTTCCATTTTCCCTTCTTTTCTTTGAGTCTTTCCTATTCTGTATGATGCAAATATTACACTAGAAAGAAATCCTCTCCTTGTTTTGTTATGATAACTTTAAACCTGTTGCTTGATTATAAAAGTAATGCATTTAACTTAGTGTTCTAATCTTTCTTTTATTGTAATTTACAAAGCTTTGTTGAGTCTTGTAACACATCGTTCCATAAGTCCCTGTCCTAACTTATAAAACGACAACTTTTAGGCAAAATTCGTCTTTATTCATTAACATAACTCCTTCTAGGATCATACACTGATTCCAACGCTTCTCTAACAATTCGATGCCTTTTTTTGTAGAACCATTTGTCTTTGGCTTCAAAATATGCCTCAATTTCAGATATCACTTCTTTATTTGAGTTAAATCTCTTTTCCTGGAGCATTCTTTTTAGGGCTGCAAACAGCCAGTAGTTGCTGGGGGCCAGATCTGGAGAATAATGTGGGTACAGAAGCAATTCGAAGTGCAATTCATGTACTTTTGCCATTGTTGCAATCAACTTGTGACATGGTGCATTGTCTTGGTGAAAGAGCAATTTTTTCTTCTTCCTTTGTGGCCGTTTTTCGGCGATTTCTTCCTTCAATCACACTAATAATGCTATATAATATTCGCTATTGATAGTTCTTCCTTTCTCAAGGTAATCAATGAACAAAATACCATGCACATTCCAAAATGCGGAGGCCCAAACCTTACCTGCTGATGTTTGCGTCTTTGGTCACTTTGGACGGCTTTCACCTGCTGCTGTCCATTCAGCTGACAGCCGATTTGACTATGGAAATTTACTAAGATTTTGCTTAGATGTGGCACAAGGCCATATGAAAGGGGCACCCAATGAGACTCAAACTCACTCATGTAGGTTTGCTAGTCGAGCTTGCTAACCATTACACCACCAGAGGCACCTCAGCCGATTTGACTATGGAGTGAAGTGGTGGATCCATTTTTCGTCCATTGTTACATATTTGTGCAAAAACCTTTTGTTGTGTTGAAACAGTTGCAAACAACGCTCTGAATCGTGGACGCGTTGTTGTTTTTGTTTGACTGTGAGCAAACACAGCACCCACTTTGAGCACAGCTTTTTCATTGACCAATGTTTATGCAAAATGGTAAATACACTGCCTTCTGATATCTTTAACTCCTCTGCTATCTTATACAACTTCAATTTATGATCGGCCAAAACGAATTTCAAGAGTTTTTGGTGTTTTCCAGACAACTATCAAATTTGGGCGACCTAAGCGTTCAGCATTATTTATGTCTGTACGAACGGTTAAGAGGTGGTATACTGACTTTAGAAAGTCAGTATACCACCTCTTAACCGTTGTTTCTGACGGAGCAGAGTCCGAATAACACTTATCAAGCCATTGCTTTGAACAGTATTTTTCCCACCAGAAAGCGATGCTTTATCAACAAACGAAATTCAGATTTTTCCTTTGTTTTGCAAATTTGCAACAGGAAGTTAGCGACCATAGTCGAAGGTGACCTGAAGGTTCCCTTTTCAGTAGCTACTACTTTTCCTGGATTGCTCCACTTTACCCTTGATTTACATCTTATAATACTATGTAAAGCATGGAGTCATCAAGTACCATTTTTGAATCTTTGGTATGACTCAACCTAGGATTGAACCCCAATCCCCTGAGCCATTGACGAACTCTCTAACCATTATGCCAATGGGCCGGTAAACAGTAGTAGTACTATCTAACCCATAGCTAGACGGGTAAGGGGGTTCATACCTTTCCCAAGTACTTGTCCGAAAGTGAACGCAATAGCACGACTGGAGTTCGAACTCGCTAACTATGATTCTGCATTCCAGCGTTTTAACCATTACACAACGAGCACCCAAATAACTGTAATTTGTAAACTAATAATCTGATTGGGCTCAAATTTTGACACATGCCATTTGAAGGTTATTACTTTATAAAAATCATATGGATTTTTTTTTATTAGTGGCGCCATCTATATCTTAGGCCTGGTTCTTATTGAGTGATGTGTTACACAAGCCCCAGGATACTTACAGCACATGCTGTTTCTAAGTGGTCACCCATCTTAGAAATGAACAGGTACATTGCTGCTTAACTTTCTGTAACCAGTGCCTTCAGTTTGTTTTGACTGTACCTCATCTTTCTACTTTTTATTTCAGGAATATTTCACATCAAGTTGAATAATTTGTTAGTTGACATTCCCCATAAAAATCAGTGTACATAGTGAACCATTTGAGAAACATACTTTATATGTTCAGTAGGGGTTCATCAGTTTCAGAAGTAGCAAGGAATATTTGCATTGTCTATAAAAGTAAAGTATTAACATCCACCTCTGATAATTTGGGACATTCAGAGGTGGATGTTGGTTGTATTGTTGTTGAGGTTAAATCTTCACATGAATAACTTTTTTTTTTACTTTGTTATTGATAGCAGTAGCATGGCAGCCAGGCAAAATAATACCTGAATGAAAACAGAGGTACGTCACTGAATTTCTCTACATGAAAAAACGGCACCTATTAAAATTTATTGATGCTTGCTGAATGTTTGTGTAGACCAAACAATTGTGGATTAAGCAATTCAGCAGTGGTAACAACAATCTGTGACAAACTACGGTAGCACAGTCAGCTGGGGCTGTAGAATACACCAACAGAATTTCTGTAGAGGGGTAAGACCCCAACCAACATGTATCCTGGATATGATATTTAATCAGTTAATGGCGAGGCTGCAGCCTTGGTCCTTTGGGGAATGTAGAGTGCCCCTTCCTTGCCATTTCTCCCAAGTCCACTCTGACATAGAGTAGTAGCATCTGATAGGGTCCTATCTATGGGTCAAGTAGAACTGTTTGATATTCAAACTGTGAGCAAACAAGTGACTTTTGTTGAATTGAATTGTTAAAAATCGAACTGTTTGATCATTCAACTGTGTGTAAACAAGTGAGTGATGTTTAATTGAGTTGTTAGTGATACATAGCGATACTTGGAACAATTTAACTGTGTGCTAATAAGTAATGTTGGATAGAATTATTAGTGTTGATTAGTAGTACTTGAAATTCTTTAACTGTGTGCCTAAATTAAATTGTTTGTGTTACATAGCAATGCATGAAACTATTTAACCATGTGCAAATAAAACTATTTATGTTAGCAATATTTGAAACCATTTAAGTTAGTGCAAACAAATGATTAATACTAAATAGAACTATTCATGTTAGAATTCTTGTAGCCATTTAACTGTGTGCAAACAATAGTCATACTCATGTGCAGATTTGCTCTGACTCATTTAAAAATGAAATTACCTACAAACTCATCATCATCTTGTCGTGCCATCAGCATGGATATCCCTGACCCTCTCTCGCCACCCCTCCCTATCGTTCATCGCTTCCGGTAGGTCCCCATGGCTACCTCCGTATCCTCACAGAGCTGCTGTATGTAGGTTCGAGCTGGCCGCTCTGCTTTTGCACAGCTATGTGAAAGGGTCCATTGGAGTACATCACTTATGAGCTCTTCCTACTTCTCCATCAGTGTCCTGCATGTCTGGTTCGTCTAACTTGGATAGTTTTCGTGATGGGTGGTAGGTGGCCGTACAGCTACTGCTTTGTGGGGTTTTGCCTCCAGGACTTGTTCAATATTGCTCGTAGCATTCTTGTGGAGTTTCCGTCAAGCTTTTTCTCCAGCCGTTTAGTTAGTGTCCATGTAGTTCATCCATATAGCAGTATCGACATGATCGCTGCTTGGAAGAAACTATGTTTTAAACTACTGACTTACAAATCCTGTGTATAACCATTTAACAGTGTGGAAACAAATGAACTCGGGCTCATTTAGAAATGTTATCAAAAAACTATGTGCTTATAAATCATATGATATGTATAAAGAGGATTTAGCATTAAATAACCAACAATGGTTGATATGCCATAAAACCCAACCAAACCAAACAAAACTATTTTTCAACAAAGCTGTCAACCCATAAAATGAAGATTACCTTTATCTACTTATTTCCACAAATTGGGCTGATCAAAGGTGAACTAAGTACTCCATGTTTTCCTGACAATGATGCTATTATCAATGTTGGGTCACCTTCACTGGTGCAGATTTTAATAAGTGCAGCTCATGTTGATCATGTGTGAAAATGGTGTTTTGAAGTTGAATTCTTGCTTTATACAATGGCTTTATTATGCAGCCTGTAACTGTTGTTATTTCTGTGGAAAGAATTTTTCAATTATTTTGTTATGTGCTAGTTTGCAGCACTTATATCATGTGACTGAAGTAGTTCAAGCCAAGGAAAGTAGCTGCTGTGGTTGGTAGTATTGTGGTAGTTGGTGCACTGACATGTTATACATCGCTTCACTCTATGTGTGATTTGAAAGCCACACAAATGAACATGCAACACTGGAACTGATGCTTTATGTGTTCAAACTAGGCTATGATGTTATAAAGCAGCCAAAAATATTTGTTGTGTGAAAGATGAAGGTACAGTTGATCCCAGTACAATAAATAGATGGTTCAATAAACCTATAGAGGCAAATCCAACAAGTCATTCTCAAAGAGTATTAAGTGAGTTTGGCATCTCACTGTCCATTGTGGTTTGTCTCTTTCATGGCCGCAACAAAAATATTGCAAAATTTTTGGTTCACCCTCATAAATATTTAACTTTTGGAATGTCCCTAACATCTAATGTCTTGGGAAATGGATATGATGAACTGAGTCCAAATTCTTGAAAAAACTGTTTGCATTTCAGTTCCATGCCAAATGCCCTTGTAAAAGAGATGAATTCTTCTCTTCTCACCCCAGATATGAATAAATAGTAGGGTAGACTGACTCTTTAGCCACAATAAAGCAATTGGTCTATAAGGAGGAGAATTCTGAATCTAAACCAACTTCATTCCGCTGAAAAATTGACTTAGAGTCACATCCTGTCCATGTTGGAGGGGTTGAGTAAATACATACTTTTGGAGTATCCCTCTCAGAAATGTATTTTTATGTATACAAAGTGTGTTAAAAAACATTCAAGACTGAAGATGTATTTTACCAGGACAGAAATGAACAATGAATAAGATATTAATGTTCTTCAAAATATTCTGCTTGGCATTTGACAGATTTATTCTGTAATTCTTCCCATTGTGTAGTTGTTAATGTGCTGTACTGCACTGCAACATTGTAGTGAGTTCAAACTTCTATTGTACAACTGCATTCACTTTTGAGCTAATACACTTGAAAAAGGTAGGAACACCCTTATCAACCCACCTATAGGTTAAATAGTAGTACTACTATCCTTTTACTAGATGGCTTTAATATTAAATAACCAAAAAGGTTGATATGCCATTAAAGAAATTAAACCAGATTTCTTCTAACAACTTTCATCTTGTGAGTATGGAGGGTTTTGCACTTGCATAAATCTGTGTTTTGCAAAAATAAATAAGGGTTAAAAAGTATCAAAATTAGCTTCATAATTTCTTTCATAAGGACACTAACCGGTTCAGACATCAATTTATTATACAAGTTGTTCAGCTGTGCATACATTTTAATTTGAATTTAAAATTTTAAAAATTTGAAGATTCAGTCTTAATATTGGTTTCTATTCAACAACTAGATATTTTCACTCTATTATGTCAATTGGTCATCTGTTCACATATTTAAAACTTTTAAAATTCAAATTTGCAGTCTTGAAAATTTTTGCTTATACTTCATATAAACCCTTGTCAACCATCAGAAGTTTTTTTTCAACCAAGTAAAAATATTTCTCCCCACTTAAAACACTGTTAACACCCACTCATTAATCATTCATCCTCGTCATTTCTTTTTCTCTCTCCCATATGCTTGACTGATCTCCATACATGTTCTGTATATAAAATTAAGTATCATTTATATGCTTGCTGCTTTCTTGTTCATCTGAAACAAAGGAGAAAGTGTCACAGTTTGACACAAAGAGCAAAATAATTTCAAGCTTTTAAGTTGATGTAATCTTAAGGAAGGGACTGACTTAGAAACAGGCAACTTTTAGTTCATATTGTAAATCAAGCTATCTTATCTTGTGAATTGGCAAGAGTTTTTTTTTTTTTGCTGTGTATAGAGCTGGTAGCATATTTGTGCAAAATTATATGTACATAACCAGTAATGTGCTCAGATGAGTCAAAAGATTTGCAATATTTTAGTAACCTGAGGCACAATTCAGCAACTATAGATGCTTTTGCCAAGGCCATGAAGGTGATGAGTCATACTGGACTGTGAACTGCCTAGCTTGCCTGATAGCTTCTTGCTACTTGCCAGATTTGCCTCTCTGGCTTGGAGCATGGTCTTGGAATTTATGGTTTTAGGGCTACCCAACCTTGCCTGATCACTGAGGTTCTTGCAAATCATAACTCATAAGGCAACATTTTTTTAACCATTTGGTCACTGTATGATCCAGTCACAAACTCATAAAGCAACATTTCTTGAACAATTTGGTCACTGTGTGGTCCAGTTCAAATTCATAAATCATGTGCTTTTTTCCCATCACACAAAGAGTAAAGCTATGCACAATGAATCAGCACATCAACAATCATGATAATACCAACTACTGCAATGAGTTTCCATGGCTTAAACTGCTTTGACATGTGATATACACACCACAAAGTAGCACATACTAAAATATTGTAAAACTTTTGATTCACCCTAGTATCTTATCTTATAAATTGGTAAAGGATTTTTTCTAATATATAAAGGAGTGGTAGCATATCAGTGCCAAATTATCAAATGCATATAATCAGTAAAATATTATATGGACATTCATCGAGACAAGATGAAACCATGGAAATTGGAGGATTTATTTAATATAGACACAGGATATGAAATATTCAGCTATATACAGTGTTTCTTTAAATCATACACAAGAAAAAATCCTGCTAGGCAGTAAAATTTTGAAAGTTTTAGTCAAAGAGAAAAGTTCAAAATAATCAATACATATAGTAAAATATGCATTTTCATATTGCTCTTGCTCTGATCTTTTGACAATTTAAAAAAATCAATAATCATATGGAAACTAAAAATAATTTCAGCACATTATCCTTCTTCAGTTACTCACAGGATTTTTGGTCTTATGCTTGCTATATATATATATATATATATATATATATACATATGCATATATATATATATATATATATATATGCATGTATGCATATATATATATATATATATATATATATATGCATGTATGCATATATAACCGAGTCAGTACACATACTCTATAATCACTCTGCAGGTGGGGGTTAGAATACCCTCACTGTATCCCTTACAGAGAATTAAGGTCCTGGGTATAAAACTAAACTGCATCTGATGGAGAAGCTCAAGTTCTGGAGCTCTGGGGAATATGGAGTCACCTCTTCATTGCCATCACTCACATCTATGGGTGAAATAAATCTGTTTGAAAATTATTAGTATTAGATAGGAATACTTGATGCCATAAAACAGTAAATCATTAGCATTGAGAATAATTATTTGAAGCTATAATTATTTCATTTAGGATTATTATTTGTAGTTGTTTAAAATTATATATATCTATATGTAAACAGATGATTATTATTAGATAGAAATGATAACTTGAAAACATGTAATTTTATATAAATTAGTATTGGATTGGAATACTTGAAACCATCCAACACCATGAAAAAATTCTTGAGAAACAATAATAGAGACCTTCATCAGCCTGGTGATATGATGGTTGGCCCATGCTCTCTTTTTGAGCCTTTCAAAGGCATTAGATGCTTTCTGGATGTGCTGGAATATTTCAGAATCAAAAGAAACATTTCCTGCTATCATACTACCAAGATACACAGATGCATTGACTTCTCACTGTGTGCCATTCACAAAAATATTTGGTTTAATATATGCTTGCTCTGGAACTGGGGTGAACATAACTTTAGGTTTTGATAGGCTGATTTTGAGTCAGGTGTTTGAAAAACGATCCAGAAGGTGTTGCATGTCAGCTTCATCAGCATAAAGGAATTCTTGTGGTTGCATAGCTGAGTATTGTAGATCTTGGCTGATATGGATGTAAGAGTTATACCTCTGTAGTTCTTGGCTTTTCCTAGGTTGCCCTTCTTAGGGAAAGGGAGAATGCATCCCTTTGTCCATCTGTCTATTGTGTTCTGGTTATATACGGTGTTGCAGTATCCGAGCAGTATGTCGTTGAATTTCTTTGTCTCCCATACTTCTGAGGGTATTTCATCAACCCTACAGCTTTCCTATTTTTAATCTTTCTTTGTACTAAGTTGAGTCCATCTAGCATAAACTGTCCTTGTTTTATGTCTAGTTGATTACAAATAATTCTTGTGATAGGTTCATCAGTGACTTTCGGAGGTTTTCCCAGTAAATTCTGGAAATGTTGTTTCCACAGGTGTATTCACTCTTCTTGGCTGGCAGCTTTCAGTTTAGCTCTCACAGTACTCTTCCTTCTACTCACTTCATTTACTATCTGCCATGCTATCCAAGAGTGTCTATCTTCAACTGAGTCTCTAATCTTATAGATCTGATTTTGGATGTATTATGTTTGTTCTTTTAGATATACGTTAGTTTGTTCATTTTGTGCCTTCTTAAGTTTCTGAGCATTGATATTGGTTGGGTTCCTCCAAATGCATAGGGATGCAGTTTTTACGTCTACATACTTTTTTCTGACTGTTAATGTCTCTCATGGGACTCTAGGTTTATCTCTTTGTTTAGTTGGTAAGCATTCTGCCGCTGCTTCTATGTGGGCATTGATGAAGTTCTCATATTCGTCATTCAGAGTAGGTTTTTCTGATATCTCCTGAAGTGCATCAAATTTGTTTCTTAGAGTTAATGTACAAATGTCCTGGTTGTTTAGCTTATATAATGAAGTAAGGATGTCTACTTGTCTTGACTTTGTCAACATAAGTCCATGCTAATCCTTTATATTTTTTAACAATAGTTTTTGGTAAAAGATAAGATTACGCAAATGTAATAACCTCTATATTCTCTATACCCTTAGCTCTATGGATCTTTTTCTTGTTTCCTAATCTGAAAATGAGTTTTGAGGATGTGGAATGCATTTTAAAAAATACAATATTGCATCTTCTCACCGAATCAAAAGAAGAAGCAGTCATGCGGTTGATCAGAAGTTGCGGGTGATATGAAATGATATATGCAGACTCCTGCGTGAGGGTCAGAGTCAGTTTGTGTCAGAGTGTGTTGAGTCCAACCCTGCTTGCAGTCACTAAGAGCAACTGCTGGGGCAGCGCCCCACACCGACCTCTGGTTGAGTACCCCTGGCAAGAAGCAGAAGTGCTAAGTGAGGTCTTGAAGATAAATACAATGTGGTATGGTCAAAAGAAGAAGAAGTTGTTAGTCAATATAGCAGTCTGTCTTGTCTACCTTCGTCTGTCTGTCGTCCATGCCACAGAAGCTTCAACCCCTTTCAAGAATAAAGTGTGAGAGTTATATTCTTATAAAGAAGTATTATGGCCATTCTTTCTTAATGTATATTCATCCATTATGACTATATAACATCTATTTATTTGGTGCCATGACCAGGATTTTGGGTCCTATGATGTTTTCAGTTCCTCAAAGAAGCCTCTACGATATTTTTTGAATGGGATATGTAATTGTGTTGTAATTTTGATGTATGCATGTAGGATAGCCAACTGTGCCAAGAAAGAATAAAGAATTAATTCAGATAAGAACTTGAACAGAGTAATTGTTGCATGATTAAAAGGTCATCTTCTAAGATGTGTAATGATTGATGTATTTTTGCTGTTGTGGTCCTTGAAGATTATTTTGAAAAACAAGGTCGGTAGGAGTGTTGCATATTGATCCTTGACAGAGCTGTCAATCAGAGATTTCTCTGAACAGGATGCACCTGTGTAAATAAGCAGATGCAGTCCTGTGGTTGATTGGAAGTCATGAGCATTATGAAATGATATATGCAGATGTCCACGTGAGGGTCCAGAGTCAGTTGGAGACAGTGGGGGCCTGAGTTAGTGCCAGCTTGCAGTCATGAGGAGCACCCTGCTGGGGCAGCAGCCATAGTGGCCTCCAGTTGAGTAACCTGTCCAAGAAGCAGAAGAAGTGCTAAGTGAGGTCTTGAAGATAACACAGTGTGGTATGCTCAAAAGAAGAAGAAGTTATATATCAATATAACAATCCATTTTGTCTTCCTCTGTCTATCTGTCTTTCACACCATGGAAGCTTCAACCCTTTTCGAGAATAAAGTATGAAAATTATACTATTCCTCCATCCATGTATGTTCATTCCTTATGAGTATATAATAATCATAGTGTGACTGAAACTCAAACTTACTTACTTTTGAATTCAAACAGCAGAAATGAGTGTTAATATTTATAGATTGTTTCTGCATTTCACCCTCTTTAACAAAAAAAATATGATTTCTTGTCTTGCCAAGTTGATGTATGCATGCTTGATTTTTTTTAAGTATATTTAAAAATCATAGAATTAAAAAATAATTTGGTTGTTTGTTATTATTTCAATAATGCTTTCAGTGAAAGCAAGAAAGAAAGTATTGTCTGCTTAGTAGTGGAGAAAATGTTTTAGTCAAGTTCCCTTTTTTTGTGGACCGATATTAGTAAATCTATGATATCTTAACATTAAACACAACAGAACAAAATAAAAGATGAACTCATTTATAAGAACATTAAAATTTTACTTGCACAAAATATTCCAATGAAAGTTGTTGAAAAAGTTCTTCTTAGCCTTATTTAGAAAGAAAAGTCATAGCTGAACATTTTTGTTGTGGCAACACACTTCTTATAAATCTTTTAAAACTTATTCAGATTTCTGTCTAAATTTTTTAACGTGTGGCTTATACAAAGGTGAGAAGTGTTTAGGAAATCTAAAATCTGGAACTTTTTGAATGACTCTTTCTAAGAAAGAATACACTAATATGTTCCAACAGCTAAAATTATTTATATATTGTTCCATGAACAAACAGTATGTGGAAAGAATACAAAATAGAAAAAGGCTCACTTGCGGCTTTCACGTTATCTGGCTGAGGTCAGAGACAACGTCTCTAATGTTGAAAAACCAGAGGCAAAAAGAGATTGAGAATCAGTTTTTGGAACAGTTATGCGACCCACAATGAACATACAAAAATATCCAAGGGAGATAATTATTTACAGTATTCTCATAAAAGTATATGTATATGAGAAGAGAGGAGTTGAAGTTTCACTTAGTTTAGTCAAGCTATACCTTCCTTCCTTAGTCAGGATGAAGATAGGAAGTTACCATAGTAGTAATAAGAGATGTTAATCTTTTTTAGAAAAATATAATCAACATATAAAAAGTTTGCAATTTTTGAAAAATTTATCTTTATTTTGTCAACACATAACATAGCCTTTCAAAATAACATATAAACTACCGTTAGATACTGAAAGAAAATTTTTTCAAATCAAGGAGATACTCATAAAAAATTTCTGACATTTAAACATTGTAGGAGATTTCTATAGTTTCTTTATTGTAAAGTAATGTCTCCTGGAGGCCAAGAATTCAATCTTGTAAGATATACTTCAGCTGTCTTTAAAGATTTGAAAACGGTGTAGATACATTCGTCACACTTTGAGAAGCACTGTTGTCGATGATACTAAATCCAGCAGACATTACCAATTTAACTTCAGTCTGATTTAATCGAAAAGAATTTCATTTAGAATTATCAATGTTAATTAATGCTTTCTAAGATTAAATTTTGTTAACTTCTTTTTCAATTTTAGTTCAGTCTTATTAGTGTTTAACATAGCTGTTCATTAAATAGTTGGATGTGAGGTAATTCCTTATTCTTGAAGTAGAATATAGTACTTATAATGAAAATTATACCTCAAATAGCTCATTTCTGTTAGTAACTCCTCCTCCTCAACCTCTGACTCCTGTAGACTCTTTGTATAGTGTAGGGCCTCTGCCATACTATATCAGTGATAGTATAGCAGTTTGAGTATCAGATAGGTTTTTATGGGGTGGAGTTGCTAGTCCAGTACTCCTTGGTTTTGAATTTAGTTTTTCTTTCTCTTAAATTGGTTTGACTATATACAGGATTAGAGAGCCCAATCTTCCCAACTACCGCTCTGTCAGCAAGGCTTAGAATATATCAACTGCATGCCATTGCAGTGAGTACTCCACACAAAAAACAAGGGAGTCCTGGGTATAACACAAAACTACATCTCATGGTGAGGCTCCAGTTCTAGAGCTCTGGGAAGAGGGGAGTTGTACTTTTTTGATATTACTCCTAGGTTCACTCTGACCCAGAGTGGTTGTACCTGTAAGGGTCCTACCTATGGATCAAATTGATCTGTTAGAAAATACCATATAACAGTGTGAAAACTAATGATTATTAATGAATGGAAATAGTTACTTGAAACCATAAAATTGCGTATAAATTATTAGTATAAGATAGGAATACTTGAAATCATATAATAGTATGTAAAGTATTTGTATTAAATAAAAGTACTTGATGTCATATACCTGTGTGCAAATAAATGATTATTATTATTATTATTAAACTTAGTAAATACAAATAAAAGACACAGTTGTGGAGTAATGGTTTGTCAGCTAGTTTCCTCTAACATTACTGCTGTAGGGAGTTTAATCCTTACTGAGTGCTTCACACTTGTGACCTTGTATCAGACAAAGTTTAATAAATACCTAAACTGTTCTCGTCTGATTATATCATAGTGTTGTAGTTTGAACCAAAAGGGAAAAGAAAATCAGATTTTTAGAAAGAATTTTGTGAAGCATCACTAATCCTCAGTCTTTTAAATCTGATAATTTTAGAAATTGAATACGATCAAGGCACCAGACAATTGTCTTAAGTGAGTTTGAAAGCAAAAAAAATGTCCTGGGATGTTTTTAAACCCTGCAGAAAATTTTCTTCAATTGATAATCATTGTCAAACAGAATCTTGCCGTTTCTACTTCAACCTCTGATGAGATTCCTAAAATAACAACTACAGAGTTATGTCCCTTGAGGAAAAGCAGTTCAAGTGCAAAACAAAAAGAAAATATGTAGAAAACGTCAAGTCTTTTTGTTGTATTGGCTAAAAAGTTAATCATAGTTGTAATTGAAATAGATTTTTCCAGATTCAAATGATAGTGGAAAGCAATATCTACTCTGATAAGAATTGACTGTTTTCTTTCTCCATTTCTATTTCAAGACAACTGCCCGGTTTATTGTGATTTTTTTTATAGAAGTAGATAAATTTCCTTCTTTTAATGAAAGATTTGGATAACCAACAATTGATTAGTCAATGATGGTGTTTTCCTGTTTGCAATGTAGAAAATTGGTACTGTCAGAATAAACATTGTGGTGGTTGTAGATTTGTCTAGCTCTTTTGTGGAACACATGGTCTCAGCCACACCTTTTCAGTGATTGTATTTCAGCTTCAGTAACAAGTCAATGATCTTATCCTATGGTGCATGATTCTGAGTACCTTTCTTGTTCAGTTTAAGAAGGATCCAGAGTATGTTATCTGGAAGACAAACAAGATATTCATTCTTTTAATTAAGTTCCTGCTGCAAAGCTGTTTTTTTTGTCTAGTATTCATTTCAGACTTTTTTTCTTGAATTCAGTTTTTTCTTATATATAATGGAATCTCATCAGGACACTTTTGAACTTAAAACCACAAAATTAAATTTTTAATCAAGAATTTGTATAATCACAAACAATAAATGCAGGTTACCTATGAATGAATCTCAATTTTAAAATGGTTGTCAAAAAAAGATAATGCACCACATCTTTTTCTGCCATGAGCAACATTTGGTGCATTATAGTTTGGCCATTTCTAGTTTGGTTTGTTTATTTAATGGTATATCAACTCCTTATGGGTTATTTAATACTGAAATTTGATTCATTAGTAAATGTTTGATGACAGCCTTAACTACTGTGTTTTTGAGTGTGTGTATGTGTGTATGCAAGTATGGATATATGTACATGTATGTGAGTGTGTATGTGAGGGTACGATTTATATCAGGTCACTTGAAGAATGCTCTTGGTTAAGTGTCATAATAAATGGAAAAGTTTGGTTTGGTTTGATTTTGTTTAACAGTATATCAACTCCTTATGGGTTATTCAAAGCCAAAATTTGATTAATTTCTAAATGATTATTATCATAACAATATTTTTAATGTTTGATTGCTTTTTTGTCTGTAATTGGATTTATTTGTTTATAATCATACATTTAAATGGTTTCCAGTATACGGATCTAACACTAATAATTTTATTTAATGATAATTTGTTTACACATTGTCATATAATTTTAAATTGGTTGTTTAGGTTTTATAGCATATCAACCTTTGTAGGTTATTTAAAGCCAAATCTATTTTTATACAAATAATCAGTTCTGTTTCAAACAATTCAGTTTAACATGAGTACACAGTTTAATTGTCAAAAACATTTCTATTTAAAGCTATTCAGTAGAGTCAAATAGTTCTAATTTAAACAATTCAGTTTAGTATAAGTATAAATTTTGTTTACACACAGTTAAATATCAAAACAGTTCTATTTTAAACAATTCCATTTAGTGTAAGTACAGTTTCAATGTCAAAAACAGTTCCATTTCAAACAATTCAGTTTAGCATACAAAAACAGTTCCATTTCAAACAATTCAGTTTTGCATAAGTATGCAGGCAATTTTGTTCTTTTTGATCCATACATAGGGCCCTATCAGGTGCTACCACTCTGTGCCCGAGTGGATCTAGGAGTGATGGCAATGAAGACGTACCCTGCATTCCTCAAAGCACCAGAATTATTGGAACCTCACCATCAGATTGTTGGGGAGGGGTACCCCTCTGCAGAGGTGCAGTCAGTGTATTCTACAGCCCCAGTCGACTGGGCAACATATAGTTTTAAGTAATCCTATCCAATACTCGTAATTTATATGATCATTACTCCCTGGTTCATTTTAACCAGGAGCTGTAGTATCTTTGAGGGTCCCATCTATTGGTGAAATAGATCTGTTTGAAAAAAATTATTAATTTTAGATAGAGATATGTGAAACCATATAACATTGTATAAAGAAGACTTGACAAAAAAGTACAATCTTTAAATATACGAACATTGAAAATATAGTTATGATTACAATCAGACATTTAGAAATAAGTCAAATTTTGGCATTAAATAACCTATAAGGAGTTGATATGCTGTTTAAAACCAAACCTAAACCTTGAAATATTGATATTGCCTCTAAGTATGATGATTGTAAACTACAATAATACATTTGCTCTTAAGATACTGATATTACAACAATGTATGAAGTGCTTGCCCGTTTAAAATGATTGGTGAGGTGGGGTCTCCATGGCAGTGGGGCTAACAAGCTAGACCATTATATCATAGGTAGTTCAGACTTTAGTAATAATTATGTTCACTTTCAGACTAATACCCTAGGGAAAGGTATGAAATCCTTTATCCCCAAGCTATGGGTTAGCTAATTCTACTACTGTTCTTCTACAAGGATGGCTTTGGTATAAAGTAACCCATGAGGGTTGATATGCCATAAAAAAAGAAACCAAACCAATAAAATGATTATGAACTATGATAATACATTGGCTGTCAAAATATTGGTATTGCAACCATGTATGAAGAATTTATCTATTTATTGGCCCAGCGGTTAGTGTTCGCCAATGGCCCGGGAGACCTGGGTTCAATCCCAGGTCGAGTCATACCAAAGACTTTAAAAATGGTACTTGATACCACCTTGCTTAACACTCAGCATTATAAGGTACGGTTCAAGGGTAAAGTGGAGCAATCCTGGGAATGGAGTAGCGCCCTCCCCTACACCTTGGTGTAGTAGCTATCGAAAAGGGAGCCTTCGGGTCACCCTCGACTATGGTCGCTAACTTACTTATAATAATTATAGGCCATAATTGTTTAAATGACTTTAATATGAAGTAACTCAACAAGGGCTGACATAATACAAAAACAATCTATCCAACTCTACTCAAAATCCTTTTGAGATAGTATTATAATTCTAGAATTTACTATGACTTTAGAATTAGATTTATTAAAAGCACACGACGAATTCTTTTAAAAATGAATCTTTTTCCACATTAATTTTTTAGACAGATCCTGTTTCACCTAAGAAATAAGATTTTTTAAAATTTTATGGACTGATATCATCAAGTGAATAACAATATCTTTCTGATGCTACTGCAGTTAGAAAAGGAATGTAATGGAATTTTGTTTCAAAAGAGAATGATGCATTTTTTCTTGTTTTCTCTTTGATAATAATGCACCATTCTTTCATTTGGTTATCTGCAGATTCTGGCAGGTTTTAAATTAGAATTATAAGAGGTGATTGATAAGTTTGTGGTCCAAGATATAAGGACATAAGTTAGGCTGTTCTAATTGAATTCATCTACATTTCAACCTTGAATGATTCTAGGAAAATTTGAAGTTCACAATTCTTTTTATTTTTCTGCTTCAGAAAAATGAAACTTGTGAATGAAGACTTGTTGAGAAAATGGACAATATCACTCATTATGAATTGAAAGGATTCTTCTCAGAATCTGCTCCAATGTCGGAAGAGCTTAGAATACGATGACTCTATTCACTAGAAAAAGGGTAAGACCACCAAACAGATATCCTGGTAAAACACTAAACTGCATTTAATGGTGAGGCTCCAGTTCTGGAGATCTGAGGAAAGTGAAGTACTCCTTCATTGTAATAACTCCCAGGTCCACTCTTATCCAGAGAGGTAGTATCTGTTAGGGTCTCAGCAACAGATCAAATAGATTTATTTAAAAACTATTTGTATTCAATAGGACAGTATGCTAAAAAAACTCTAAAGAAACAACTACGCAAAAAATGTAGCTATGAATGTATGATGAATGTGATTCCCATAAAATAACCCTTGACAGGATGACAAGTAATTAAAATCAATCTTTTCAGAATGACAGCTGGTATTGTTGTAACCTGTTGGAACTTCTTTCAAAAACCCAAAGGAATTGTTCATTTCAACAGTCACCACTCATGTGACAAAAATGAACTGAAATTCACCTCGCACTTTGTACCCACTCCTGGACAATGAAAAGAGAAATCTGAGAGAAATATAAAGAACTATAGAAATATTTTCAAACCAATCAGAAACCAAGCTAGATAACTCTCAGCAAGCCAATCTGAGCCTCCTCTGCGATAATTTGACCCACCAGTAACTGCAAAAGAGAGAGAATACAACCTCCAATAGGTGCAACCAACTGTGATGCCCAGTGCAACAAGCCAGCAGCAGGATAAACTCACACTTGGATTTCCCAAGTGGTCCTTCTCAACAACTCATATAACAATATATCTTCCATGTGGTCCTTTCCAACTATTACTCTGGTATGCAACATATCCTTGAACAAATAACCAAATAACATTACCAACAAGCATAAACAAGAATAAAATCATTCTTTTTATCAAAAGTCCAATAAAAAAATTAGCATGAATCATGGCACTTTAAAACAATTACATTCATACAAGACCTAGCCTCACTCATCAGTACTATATACTGATAGAATGTATCATTTTCCTTTGATGACTTATTAGTAGATAATAAACTTCAATGTGGCTTTTGCATATGAAATGTTTCCCTATTTAAAGAGATCCAAAAAGAAACAGTAGAAACACTAAAAAAACAAAAGACTCAAGGTCAATTATTTGTTCTGATGAACAAGCGATGAACCTGTGCCCAAATTAGCAAAGTGTGAAAGGAATGACTTCAAGAGTCCTGTATCCGTTCCTCACTTTGCAAGGAACATGGCCCACCTGACCTAGTCTTTGGAGTTAATCCTTCTTCTCAATGTACAGATCTAGTTTGCTCACTTCTCTTACTTATATTAATGCCATCAATGAAATATGCTTTCAACAACAAATGTTCACGTTCTCAATTCCTGATTTTCAATTTTCAATTTTCAGGAATAAAATAAATAAATAATTAAAATAAAATAACTATGGACATTAAATTAAAAAATAATAAATAAAACAGTTATGAAATTCAAATTTAAACAAATTAAAAAATAATAAACAAAAGAATGAATAAAAAGTAAAATAATGAAATAAAAAAATTTAAAAATTATAGATAAAAATAAAAAATAAAACAGTTATAAACTTCAATTTTTCTGTGTAATTATTCAAAGAGTTGTATGTAACTAATTTTCTTATACCTTAGGCCATGAACTTACCATTCACTCTTCCTATTGTCAAACTTTTGTTTAATAAAAACTTAATCATAAACATTATTATTATCTGATCAGATTCCAGGTGTGGTCAAACCTACTTTAACATAAGAGCCCTATTGGATAAACACCAGATGTCTATGAGCTGCAAAACAAACAAAATTTACTCTCTTTTTGTTACAAACATGTTTTTTATACAAATTTTATATAAATATTAAAAAATGCATGAACACAATATCAAATCCTCTCTGTAGTTCAATGGCATGTATTCCTAAAAAGCAAAGTATGCATGGTTTACTCAAAAAATTATTTCTTCAAAAAATTAAAAAAATATTTTAATTAAGTTTAATGTATTATTTATTTCAACTGTTTCATACAACACTGAGGGATTTTATGCTTATTGTAATGAACATTTCAAAATCAAAAAAAATCAAGGGCTTGGAAAAAGAACTGAAGAAACAGGAAATCATGGGAAGATACAAGACTGTTATTGGGGTTGTCTTGTATTTGCCAGCGTGTATGCTTCCGACTCCGGATGTAACAAACGAAAAATTTAAAAAACAACAAACAAGAAGTTTAAGAGCAACAAAATTGTCTTTCATAAATATTATCATTATTATTATTGTACAATTTATACTGGCTATAAAGACATAATAAGCTTATTTAAACTGAATACCTTTTGACCATGTGTTCCTAGTGCCTGTGTCTCTGCTATTACATTTTTTCTCCCTGACCATTATATCCAGCATCCTTTTCAAAATCTCCAAGGAAGTCGGTAGGTTAGAAGAGATATATATGTTTTCTTCCTCCACCAGATCAGGGTCAGGAGGTCAATGGGTATATGTTGTTCTTAACTAGCTGTCTTGTGTATTACATGGTTTATTAGGTGCCAATATCTTTGATTTGTCCAACATCAACTCTAAAAGGTTTTTAAATTGGGAATTAGCATTGGTCAAATCTGTCCTTTATAAAAATTTGTATATATATATATATATATATAATACCCATGAACCATTTCAAGACTAAGAAAACCACAGAATTGTTAAAATCGGTTAAAATACTAAGAAGAATCCTGGAGACCTGAAGAGATTTGCTGTCAGTCTGACTTCAGTGAAAAATTACCAGCTGATGCTGGTGTGAAAAACTTGTAAGGGGTGATAGAAGAAATTGAATCAAACACTTAGTGTTTGGTTACCCAATCCTAACACCAATAGAATATAAAAAAGGCATGATAAAATAGAACATTATATTCATTGGAAAATAGGCAAATACAATGGAAGACTGAAATCAGAAAAATAGTATAAACACCAACCAATAAAAGAAGCCAAAGAAGCTACTTTTCTCCAGAATCTGCTATCCAAACAAATAGAAAAGTAAATAGCAATAGATCAGATATAGTGGCTAAGGACAATAAAAGAAAAACATGTCTTCAAATTGATATGTCACATATTAGTCAAAGAGTATAATAAAATAAGTAAATACAAAGATCTGGAAACAGAAATTGAAAAACTATGGCACCTTAAAACTACTATGGTATTTATGGTAATTTAGTTGTCATTATCATCTGACTCCATTTTTGGTTTCTCTTTACCTATATTATTTTGCTGGGTTTCCTTTCTTGGTCTATGAAGGCTGTAAAAAAATTACTGAAGAAAAGAAGACAGGAAAAGAAGATAGGAGGCCAAGATATCTTTTATATTTTGACTTTATTTCTGGGTTAAACAACCATTCAGTGGCTGAGGAAATTATTCCTGAACCCAAATGAAATGGTTGCATCTCCCAGACAAGACGTTAGAATTTGTTTGTTGTTTCTTTTCTTTTAACGCAAGTGTTGTCCATACTTCCTGTCAGGGGCTTCAGGGAGTTTCTGCATTTTTAAAAATATTTATTTTTTTTATCTAATTTTTTTCTATTCCCCACATATGTCCCCACCAAGATAGTGGAGCAATTTCAGGGATAAGCTTGAAGGGAACTGACAAAAAATGTCTCTTATACAGTATGTGTGTGTGTGTGTGTGTGTGTGTGTGTGAATTGTTTACTGTGTTTTTGGTTCCTTTTAATTTCTTTCTTTTTTTTTATTTTGTGTTTTTTCACTGTGTCCAGCCCTTATTGTTCTTGTTTTTTGCATAAAGACTGAAATTGATGGTGACTGTCCATATATTTTTAGGAGTATTTTTAAAAATTTTATTTTATTAAAAATTTTTTCTATTCTCCACGTTACCACTGAGCCAGTAATGATGGGAGCCCTGAGTATGATCAAGAAAGGGACATATAAAGACATCAACAAGATACATGGCAGTCCCAGTGAATATGAAATCCAAAAAAGGAGAGGAGCATTTCTTCAAAGTTCAATAATAATAAACTGTGGAACATGAGATTAATTATGATACTAGTAGTAATAGGTGCACTTGGAATTGTCTCCAGAGGCTTGGAAAGGGACTGGAAGGTTTAGAAATTGGAGGATGAATAGTGACCATTCAAATAACAGCATTATTAAAATCAACCAGGATACTAAGAAGAGTCTTGGAAACCTGAGGAGACCTGCCGTCACTTGAACTCCAGTCAAAGACCATCAGCTAATGCTGATATAAGAAGCTTGCAAGAAGTATAATAATAATAACAACAATAATAATGAATTAAACACAAGTGAGTAAATAAATTAACACATCATAAAATTAATATAGCCACATAATTTACTGAGCTGTATAAACTAAACCTGCCTTCCCTGAATACCTCACAAACTAGATCATGCTTCATATAGCTGTATACAAAGGGATACTTGCCATGTTGGAACCACTTATTCTGATGATCACATTGGTGAGAAATGATGGTTACCAAGTACAACTGACTGTGACTACACTATCGCAACTTAAGGCATATATGATCTATTACTGATATTGAGCACTATGAAATTACATATGTATGAACTGTACTTCTAAAATATATTGAATGTATCTAATATATTAATGTAGGGTCATGTTGCCAGACAGCAGCAGAACATATCAACCATCAGAGTAACAGAGTGGACTTGATGAAAATAGACTAGATTAAGAGGATGACCTCAAGGGAGATGGTGATGCAACCTCACCTGCCAATTGGGACTTGAGTAGCTAAGACTGATATTGCTGGAAGCAGTCCATAATATTATTTATATATCATTTATATGTCTCAGATAATTGTCATCATCTTAAGTATAATATTGACAATGTTTTAGCTGCTGTACTCTCTGATCTTCTTCAGGTGTTTTTTATCATGGTAAAAATTTGGGAATTTGAAAATGATGACTATATTGTTAGTTTAGCTTGCTCAAAAGAGAAAAAAAAAACGAAGGGTGATAATGTACAAAACTATTAATTTACCCCAAAAAGTAATTCTCTTTCGCTGTAATTTTTCAGTTAAATACCAGAATCTCCTATTGATCTCATCATTTTTGCTTTTGGAAGGTTTGCAAGATGGCACCAGTGATGTAAACTCCCGTTTTGAAAATAAACACAACTTGAAAACACATAATGCAACTTTTTCAATTTTTTTTATCACTGGCAATGAGGACAAGATTTCAACTACTTCCATGTCCATTGTTAGGACCGCTAATCATATTTGATCCCAGTACTGATGAGCCCAATGTTTATCAAGCTTTCTCATGCTGGACCAAAACATGAAAAATATAGAAGTTATCCCTCCCTACCCCAGAGTTGTAAAAACAATAAGGTACTCACCATCGCATTGGGATGTCCTCGTGGTGTAATGGTTAAAGCGATGAACTGCGGAATCGTAGTACGCGAGTTCGTACTCCAGTCGCGCTATTACGTTCACTTTCGGGCAAATACCCTTGGGAAAGGTATGAACCCCCTTATTCTCCCTCCAGCTATGGGTAAATAGTAGGACGGACTAGGTTCTTCAGCCTTGGTTAGGCAACTAGTCTAGGAGAAGGAAAACTCTGAATTCAAAACCTGTTAAACTCCGCTTAAAAATTGACCTTGTGTCATATCCTGCCCGAGCGGAGGGGTTGGTAAATAGTACCATCGCATTGGGATTCCAACGAGCATTCTGTTAGCAGACTGGGAAGCAGGCCATTGCACCATGCAGTCACTGAGAGCCTAATGCAGAATGGTTGAAATTCATCTATTACCCTATCTACACTGAAAACAGTGGTCAATCAAGACTCGAGGAGTGGGATTGCCCAGATGCTGCAATGGAATTAGCCACCATTCAAGCAACAATGAATTCTGGTGACAATAACACTGCTATGTCACCTGACCACATTCATGCATTGGGCCAAAATGATCAGATCTGCATGACTCTGATAAATGCAATTAACTTGAGATTTACTTCGAAATGCTCTCTCATAGAACCTGAAATCCACGACTTCTGGATGGCAACGACTCAGCCTAGTATTAATTGATCGAAGGACAGTAGATCCTAAATCCCTCAAAGGAAAAATGCTATGCTGTTTACACTCAGCCCACCAAAGTGTGCACGGCATAAAAACTTGTGCTAATAATTCCATATTTTGGCCTGGTATGAATGCATCCATATGGAACTTTAAAGCAAATTGCTCAATTTGAGTGACTATTGCCCCAAGTCAACCTCAAGAACCAATCACCATAACTCCATCCTCAGAATGGCTTTTCAAACAAAAAGTAATGAACCTATTCTATTTCATACACATTGCATACCTCACTTGTGAAGATAAACTAACTGGCTGGCTCATTTTGTACCATCTAAAACCAGGTCAATGTCTATTTGCTGGCAACTGTTACATACATATGGCACCCCAGAGGAACTCAGTACTGATGGCAGCCCACCAATTACCTCCAGCATATTCAAGCAGTTCCTTGAGACATATTGTGTGAAGCACAGAATGTCATTGGTTGCATATCCCCTATCTAATGGTCAGGCAGAATTCACCGTAAAAACTTCAAAGAAGATAATAAATGGTAATAATAGCCCTCAAGGTTCCTAAGATAACAACAATGTAGTGCGAACCATCCTGCAATACTGAAACACTTCCATCCAAAGCATTGGTCTATGACCAGCACAACTCCTACTCCACTACCGACTTTATGATTCCATTCTTTCACAGCCAATCCTCTATAAGCCACACGCTGAATGGATAGCTGTGGCACAATGCTGCAAGGAAACTCTTCCCCACCACAATGCCAAAATGGTAAAGAGTTATAACAGATGTACACATAATCTTTGCTCACTATAAGCTGGTGATACCGTAGCTATCCAGAATCCACTCAATCACCAATGGAACACTACTGGTAAAATCATTACTGTTCTTTCAGATCATCAATGATGAATCAGGAAGGATCATGCTTAGGAATTGCTCTTTCCTTAGAAAGTGCAAAGTCAAGGCCATACCCACTCCAATACCAAGTGCAATGCCTGAACCAATGAGCCCCACAAGCAATATTCCACTTATGCACTCCAAGCCCCTATAGCTTCCAATAAAGATGCATGCACAGCAATTGGACGCCCCTCAGAGGGCACATGTACATCAACATTCCTTTCTGTTGTCGAAAATTCCTTGAGCTCTCTCCAGGTTATTCCCACATAATAAGCCAAGCCTTAAAGAATGGTGCACACCCTTATACAACCCTACCTGCATGCTTTGGGATTTCAATGAACATCCAGCTTGCAGACAGGAGAGCAAGCCAGAGCACTACATAGTCACTGGGAGCATAATGCAAAATGGTGAACAATTATTTATCACCATATATTCACACTGAAACTAGTGGCCAATCAGGACTCAATGAGTGGGATTACCCAGATGTGGCAATGGGATATTCCAGAGTACCATAAATACTGATTGGTCAGACACCAAGGCAGTCATAATTGACTAGTCTGCCACTGTTGCTGTACACTGACTCACTCAATTCAACAAAAAATGAGGCATGAAGTTGCCTCAGTGGACAATCTCTGAGCCAGACACTTGTGAGGAGGAACAGAAATAGAATAAGAAAATTCTCCGTATGCATTACAAGAGAAATGTATAAGCAGAATTCAACCAGAATCTAGCAATACTGAAATGAGTGTCAACTCATTTCAGCATTGCTAGATTAAAAAATGTTATTCTATAAGCTTTAGCTTGAAGAAGAATCTAAATGCCTAACTGGTTTTTTGTTCAGAAAGCTGCTTGATGCAGTAGAAAAGCCTAAGATGCAGATTCCATCAGCATCAAGTGGACTCAACCACCAATTTTGTCTCATCATTGCCAACATTTCAAACGCCACTGTTATTCGAGATGACATCATTATAGCAGTCATGAATAACAAGCAACATAACAAAGCCCTTGAAAATGCTTGTGTCAGTCCAAGAAAATGTATTCTTGGACAACCAAAAATTCCCTTCAATAAGTTCATGGTTAACAGATATAGGATTCAAGCTGATCTAGCCAATGTCCAAGCTGTAGGAGAAGTAAGAAAACCTATGTCCAAAGACAAAGTGATGAGCTTTCTGTACATCATCATGTCAAACAGTACTTTCATCCCTGACCTTGCTATGGCCACAGTAAATTTACATGAACTAAGTAAACAAAAACAATCAAACAGACTCTAAAGAAGTGAAGAGAAATTATATCATGTGACTTATGAAATTACCTTGTACCAGACTATCGAGAAGCTGAGAGCTAAAGACTAAGAAAGGCAACCATAACTGCCTCTTGTGAATTCCTTGTGCCAGACTATTGAATAGAAA
Source organism: Sepioteuthis lessoniana (assembly GCA_963585895.1). Lineage (NCBI taxonomy): Eukaryota > Metazoa > Mollusca > Cephalopoda > Myopsida > Loliginidae > Sepioteuthis > Sepioteuthis lessoniana. Next base: position 49,973,957 of record OY757909.1, read on the forward strand.
GGCCTAAAACTTATATGATAAATTGAGAGGCCTTGGGCCTGACTTTAAATGCCAAAATATTGACAGACTATTAATTCATGAACTAGGTCTGGTATTATAAACTCCCAAATTCTGGGATGGGTGAATATATGTACCATTTTTAAAGACACTTTTTTAAAACTGAATATTATTATTGTAACTAAGCCATGTTCTGTTCTCTGTTAGTTGGTGTTGACTCTTTTTTACTTTCTTAATTGTGCAGTTTCATCAGTCCACTCATTGACCGGTGACTCTGATAAGCAATTGATCTGCTCTCTGGATCAAAAACACAACATAGGTAGATAAACGGATCAATTGAGCTATCCAATGACATAACCAGCCAAGCAAAACAATCAGAAGATTAAAAGCAGAATCATCCCAGTGTTTAAGGAAGGCAGGTGTACTGCCACGCTGTCTGATAATTGCATTTTTTATTTTTTTAAAAACACATGAAATTAAGAAAGATGAGACAATAATTATTCTAGTTATAAAATCTCCAGACTCCCAAGATCCCAGGAAGTGAAGCCTTTCTATCAGATGCAGTTTGATGTCATAGAGAGAACACCTGTTTTGGCGCCAGCATCTGAGCACTTTATTTTATCCAACATTCTTTTCCTTATTATTTTTTCTCATCCATTGTTTATATATATATATATATATATGTATCTAACAATAAACCAGGAAAAATGCCACATTTCAGCAAGATTTTTATTTGAGCCATACACTTCAATTGCTCTAACTTAGAGAGCATAAAGCAATTTTCCAGTTCAATTTTGGCAGTTTTTCCCATTTAAGCATGCAAAATTGCATTTTTCAAAGACAGTTTTAGTCATATCTTCATACTTGAAGTATCTGTCAACTCCATGGATACAAAACAATGGAACAGAGAACGATTGTGGAAAACTTTCATCATTTTTATTAAGTGTAATTAATCCTGAATTGCACATGTTCCATCAGTTGCAACAATGATGCATTCATTTAGTGGAAAATTGGCATTTGTTTAGGTCTTGTCAAGCACATTTTTGAATGTCAACACCAGCAAATCATTTCTTTTAATACCACAGTTGCATAACAGGAAACATAACCAACAAATACTGCCAAGTCTTGGTTAACAGCTCTGTTAGTGGAGCTTAGAATCAGCCAAACGCACCCTTAAACTGCAACTGATGGAAAGGCTTCACTTCCAGAGACCTAGAGAGTCTGGAGTAGTTGTTCAATGCCATTACTCTCAGGTCCACTCTGGCCCGGAATGGTAGAAATTGTTATGGTTCTTCTATGGGTTAAATAGTTCTATTTAAAAATCATTCATATTCAATAGGAACATGTGCAAAAAAAAAAAAAATTCTTCAGAATTAACTACACAAAAAATGTAGATATGAATGTACAATAAACATGATTCCCTAACTTCTAAGCATAAAATAACCGTAGATGAATTGACATATCATTGGAATGTCTTGGTTAATTTTTGTCTTAATCTGTGAGATGAGGAATCATTTTTTATTATTTACTGATGAACTCAGACGAGTGTCTCAGTCTTGGTTTTTATAATGTTTTGACTGTCATACCTCCTGGCCTTCTTCAGGTACCTGTATTAGTTGGTTATCTGCTGGGAATTTTGAACTGAACATTTTTTCCATCAATTGGCTCTTTGAATAAAATGGAACTAAATTTAAGCATGCAAAATTATTCCTTTCAAGGCCAGATCTAGTCACTTCTTCAAAGCTGAAGTGTATGTGAGTCGAATTAAGAAAAAAAAGTCTCTGCAAATCAACACGCCAAATCAGTTTCGTTGTCGTTGCTGTGGTTTCTTCTTCTTCGTCGTCTAATCTTCACAGCTGATTCTTTCACATCCTTCTAATACGGTTGTTCTTTTTGGAATGTTTTTCGAAGCTGAACTTTGTCATCTTATGCCAAATACGGGTCATTTGCCTGAGCGGAATGTCGGCGCTACTCAGCCACCACAGCAACCAGGTGTTCACACTGGTCACTGTAGTAGCCATCCTCTTTTCCATAACATACCAAACATGGCCTTTTAATCGCAGGGGGAGAACCCGTTCCACATCTCCAAAGTCACACAGCTCGCAAACAAGGTCCACCTGTTCTATCCACTTCACTATCGGTAGGTCAGTAGCTACCCTACTGAACTCAGGAATCAGACGATTATCGAACTGCTTGCTAATGATTGCTTACGGCCGAAATAGTTTGAGTCGAATTTGTATGAAGATCGCAAATAAATTGGGCTGTCTTCTCTCGAACAGGGCAATCTTCTCACGAATAGGCGTTCAAGACGGCTCCCGATTAAAACTGACTAAGCCTCCGACACACTCATTTTGTTGACCACGACGAGGTGGCCGATTGGTTAAGCAGTAGAGTTTTACATTTGGATCGGTGCACTTCGTCAATATTTTTTCTTCAATTTCTCTACGACAATTCGTGGACGTTTTCGTTCATGATGTCACGTATCTTACTCACGACAATCACACTCCCTCCCTGATCTGAGGATCATACAAATGGCAATGCGGAGCGGGTCGTTTTATCCTCCTCTTTTATTTCAGTGGTGGGGGCTCGGCTATTTCCTCAGTTGTACTTTCCTCTGACGTAACACTGAGCTGATCGCGTTCGAGGACGCTGCTTGCACTTCCAGACGAAATGGTCGTTTCTTCCTGTATCTACCCCTCATACTCTATAGGGGTTTCTTCGTCCAAGGTGATAATTTCGCTGCTAGTAGTCTCCGCCCCACGCACCGGGCGAACATCTTTTACATGGCGTGGTACTCCATCAACAAGGATTGAATAAAGGCTATAAACTTTCGTCACTTTCCCCTTCTCGAACTGTGTTGTACACCGCCCATGCGGTCTCTTCACCCAAACAACATCTCCGGTAGTGTATGTGCCAGAATCTGCAATGCCAAGCGGCAGGGTAGTATCAATGACCTGCACAAGAGTGCGGTAGGTATAAATTAGGTTGGGTGACGCTGTTGAAGCAGTGGTGTCATCCTTTGGTTGGTTTCTTTGTTTAATGGCATATCAACCTTTGTAGGCTATTCAATGCCAAATCCATCCTTCTAGAAGAACAGTAGTGGTACTATTTAACCCATAGCTGGGAGGGTAAGGGGGTTCATACCTTTCCCAAGGTTATTTGCCCGAAAGTTAACGTAATAGCGCGACCGGAGTACTACTATCATTTGGTGTCACATTATGCCAGTATACTGCCTCCGTAAGAGAGCATTGCATTCTAGCAGCAATACGCTTTATCGTGCTGTGGGATCTTTCCACTATCCCATTCCCGGATGGTACGTGGTTTCTTCGGACTCTTATCCGGACTCCCAATTCCTTTGCAAGTCTTGTGAATCTTTCCCTGCAAAAAACCGCAGCATTGTCGGCAAGCAGTTCAATCAGTAGCCCCCTTTTGTAAAAGATTGTTACCAGCTGTCGGATGATACTGGTGTAGTATCACCTCCCTTACTAAGGTCAGTAAATGGGCAGTCAATACTACCTTAACAGAAATCTTGGTCCTTACTTCCACCTCGGCCAAGGAATGCTATCCCAGAATCCATCGCCTCTCACTCTTCTCTCTTCCCTTCTCTCTCCTTTTCTCTCTCGCTCTCGCTCTCCCTCTGGCCAACCAGCGGAGATAGTAGCAGTTGCCGAAGACGACCCAAGACAGAAGAGGAAGCAGTTGCTGAAGAGATTCCAAACACTAAACACACGTGTTGACCGCCGGACATTTTCTAGCCAACACGTGGCGTTGTATACGAAGAATAAAATTCCTCTTTTAAAGTTAATATTTGTACTTCTCATTTATTATCTCAAATAACATTACCCAAGTACATATATTACAATGGTGACCCCAACTAAAAGGATATAAGACGCAACTTTTGAAAATTCCTGGATAAATTCAACCAATTTTTCAACTTCACGTCGCAAACGTTTCAAGAGAGAACCTTCGACGTAAGTAAATAAAAAAAATTATTTTCCTCTTTTCTTCGTCTACAACAACAACAAATATATATATATACATATATAAAAATATATATACACACACAAAAAAAAAAAACAATAAATAAATAAATAAATAAAAATGGAAGAAGCTTCTCTACAGCAAATTAACATAAAGACACCAGAATTCATGGAAACGGCAGTGAATGGCTGGTTTTCCATTCTGGAGGCACAATTCCACCTGCGCAATATAACGGCATCTACAACAAAATTCTACACAGTAATATCATCTCTGCCTGCTGAGGTGGTAGCTAAAATACTGATTACAATTTTAGAATCCAAAAAATACGAGGAAATAAAACAGTCATTAATTGAGGCCCACGAAAGAACAAAGCCGGAATTGCTGGACTAATTAATGTCAACAACAACTATTACAGGCCGTCCTTCAACGTACCTGCAAGAAATGCTATCGATAGCAAAACGGATAGGTATCGGAGAAGAAATAGTAATACACAAATTTCTTCAGGCTCTACCAGCGACAATTTCCCCCGTCATTGCTTCACAAAAGGAATTAAGTCCAACTCAACTTGGAAAGCTAACGGATGAGCTTATGCCTCTACTTAACAATATCAACGCGACAGCGTTCACCGCTCAGCATAGGACACAAAAACTGAGAAAAGCAAAGACAATATTCTTATGCTGACAGGTATTAAACCTTTCTTCCCGGAACAAAAAGCCAAAATATGTAGAGCACACCTCTACTTTGCCGAGCAAGCAAGAACTTGCAAACCTTGGTGTAGATGGCCGAAGAAGCAAAACACAAAAATACTACCAAGCTCGCGTCCACCTACACCAACTCCAACAGACTCGGAAAACTAACGGCGCGAACCATGTCTGTCCCCCTGAGTTCGCCGCTATTACAAATCAATACACGATTAGGGACAACTACATTAAAATCTATAGTGGATACTGGTGCAAGTATCTCAATAATACCAGCGTCTAGGTTAAACGGCGTCACGTTAAATCCAACACCGGTATCACTCACCACCGCTAATGGAGAGAAAATAAAATGCTACGGACAAGCAAACCTACAGATTGGGATACCAAGTTTGAAAAGGTCATTTTCCTGGACATTTGTGGTCGCAGATATCACCAATCCACTCCTTGGATTTGACTTTTTAAATGAATTTGGTCTCATAATCGACTGCAAAAATAAAACAATTTACGACCCGTTAACAGCTACCAAAAAGGAATTAATACTAAACACAACATCTCCTGTAAACGTGGTCATTAACAAAGTAGAACTACCATCATTTATTCAAACCAGTCTGGATAAATACCCAGAAATCATTTCTCCTCATATAAACAAAAATAACAACTACTGCGGTGTTTATCACAGAATTGATACAGGTAGCCACTTACCGATTTTTGCAAAATCCAGACAGCTATCAGCGGAAAAACTATCGGCGACTAAAGAAGAGTTTAAAAGACTCATAAATGAAGGCGTGATAACTCCTTCAGACAGCGAATGGTCAAGCCCACTACATCTTGTACCTAAGCAAAGTGGAGGATACCGCTGCTGCGGAGATTACCGTGCATTAAACAGCATCACTAAAAGTGATAGATACCCCATTCCCAATATAAATTCATTTACAACAAAACTCGCTAATAAACAGCGATTTACAAAAATTGATCTGATTCCAGCGTACCATCAAATTAAAATGCACCCAGACGATATTCCTAAAACGGCAATTATCTGTCCGATGGGTCTTTTTCATTACGAATTTATGCCGTTTGGGTTAAAAAATTCGTCGGCGACATTTCAAAGGTACATGGACAGAATCTTTCGACAGATAGACTGTGTCTTTATATATTTAGATGGCATCTTAATTTTCAGCGACGACGAGCCTTCCCACAAGAAAGATATAGACACAGTTTTTAGGATTTTACAAGAAAATAACCTAAAAATATCACTATCAAAATCTATTTTCAGTGTAACATCGCTAGATTTCCTAGGTTTTAGAATTAATTCAAATGGAATCACACCAACTGCTAACAAAGTAAAAGAAATAGAATTTTTTCTGTGTCCTACAGATGCTAAAAGCTTACGCAGATTTCTTGGTATGGTAGGATTTTACAGGAAATTAATACCAGGATTTGCGAAGTTAGTCTTACCTTTATCCGAAAGAATGAGATTAACACCTAAAGGATTAATTACCTTGAATAATTTGGAAAAACAATCCTTTTCTAACATTATAAAAATACTTGGTGAGCTAACAGAATTATCTCATCCTCAACCAACTTGTACACAGTATCAACTAGTCACGGACAGCAGCAAATATGCAGTAGGTGCTGCCTTACATCAGGTCATAAATGGAAATCCAATACCAATAGGATTCTTCTCAAAGAAACTGACGACAACACAGACGAGATATTCCACTTTTGACCGTGAACTTTTAGCAGCATATTTGTCAGTGTTACATTTTCGCCACCTCATAGAAGGTCGTGAAGTATTACTTCTGACAGATCACAAACCAATATGCGGTGCATTCCACAGTCTAAAACCTGCCAAATCAGATAGACAACAAAGACAGCTAGCAATTATTAAAGAATTAATTTCAGATATAGCCCATGTGAAGGGTAACCAAAATGTAGTTGCAGATTGTCTGTCTCGCCCAACATTTGCCGTACAAATAGATATATACGATCTGCCAGCACTTGCAGATGCACAAAAATCAGACACCGAAATACAGTCCTTTCCAGATTTAAAGAAATTCACATTATCTGGAAAAGATCAATTTGTGTTATGTGATACATCAACGTCATACCCCAGACCTTTTGTACCGTGCACACTACGAAAATCTAGCTTTGACTGCTTGCATGCAATATCACACCCTGGAATAAAATCATCTATCAAAATGATTAAGGCTAGATTTTACTGGCCACATATGGATAAAGCCATCAAAGAACTATGTGCATCATGCACATCTTGTCAACAAGCAAAAATATACAGACATACCAAATCACCTGTACAAACGTTGGAAATACCATCATCAAGATTACATACTGTACACATTGATATAATTGGACCACTACCACCAGCGAAATGCTCCAACAATCCTTACATCAATCCATGTCGGTATGTTTTAACATGTATAGATCGAACCAGTAGATGGATAGAAGCACAACCTATATCGGATATTATGGCACAAACCGTAGCAGAAGCTTTTGCAAACATGTGGATTACGCGCTTTGGTGTTCCACTCCATGTCATATCAGACAAAGGAAAACAGTTTGAGAGCGAACTATTCCTTGAACTATAAAAAATTATTGGATTCTATAGGCTACGTACAACATCCTATCATCCACAATGCAATGGACTCATAGAAAGAGCCCACAGAACCTTAAAAGCAGCTATTATGGCCCGAAAAGAATCTTGGATTTCAGCCCTACCAATAGTTCTCATGGGAATCCGAAGTATGCCCCAACTGCTCCAATTTTTCCCCTTTTTATGCGGTCACAGGTGCACAAATGTTATTACCACAACTAATGATAAATACGGAAAATACAGAAACAGTTACACAAAATTTTACGAGAGAACTGCACAAAACTATGGCAAAATTCGATCTGACAGACTTTTCAAACAGAGAAAAATCAACCAAAAAATCATACGTGCCAGATCAACTTCAAACTTGTGATAAAGTTTGGATTAGGATAGACCGCGTTCGAAAACCGCTAGAAGCACCCTATTCAGGTCCTTACATGGTACTCGAACGAACACCAAAATATTTCCTTATAGAAACTAACTCAAATACGCATACACAAGTTTCAATAGACCGTCTAAAACCTTACATTGAAAACAAACAAAAATGTACACAAAATGCAACTACCAATACAAATAAAAAGTCTGAAAGTTTACCTCTTGAAAAAGTGCAGGAACATAAAATGAAAACAAGAACTTCAGGTAGAACGGTTACAAGGAAAAAGGATAACGAGTATATTTTTATTAAAAAAACAAAACAAAACAAAAACAAAAACAAAATAAAAAAAACAACAAAAAAACTCCAACAAAACCAAACAAAAACTCCGTTTACTGGTAGGGGAGTATTGTAGTATCACCTCCCTTACTAAGGTCAGTAAATGGGCAGTCAATACTACCTTAACAGAAATCTTGGTCCTTACTTCCACCTCGGCCAAGGAATGCTATCCCAGAATCCATCGCCTCTCACTCTTCTCTCTTCCCTTCTCTCTCCTTTTCTCTCTCGCTCTCGCTCTCCCTCTGGCCAACCAGCGGAGATAGTAGCAGTTGCCGAAGACGACCCAAGACAGAAGAGGAAGCAGTTGCTGAAGAGATTCCAAACACTAAACACACGTGTTGACCGCCGGACATTTTCTAGCCAACACGTGGCGTTGTATACGAAGAATAAAATTCCTCTTTTAAAGTTAATATTTGTACTTCTCATTTATTATCTCAAATAACATTACCCAAGTACATATATTACACTGGCAGTGTCTTGGCGCTGCAATGGCTTCCATATGGCAAAACAATTCGGATCAAAGTCTATTAGTGTCAGGTAGTGCTGTCCTCCGAAATGGGTCACATCTGTGGGGGGAGTATGTAATTTGGTTATTTCAGTAGATTGCTCTCTAAATTATTCCCACCACAAATACAACACTAAACTTTACAATCGCGCAAAAGAAATGGAATAGAACACAACGAACATTAAACAACAAACAATTTAATAAGCATATAACAGAATATGAAAACAAATAAAATACATGATGTATAAATGGCCTTTTGAAAAATAAAGTTTGACAAGAGGAGAATAAATTTGTTTAAAGATATGTGTATGTTCATGTTAACTGAGTCCGTAAATAAGTCGTTCTTACTTACATTAAGTTTATAGCGGGTTTTATGACAGTGGCGGCAGTGTGTCGCGTTGATGAAAGAAAGTCAGTCGGGTTTTTCTTTTGAATATAATTCTCTGCCATTTGAAGAGAGTTCATGAACTTTAGTTGAGGAAGGAAAGGAATTTGTTGGACATAGTATCGGCTACTGGCTTAATGGCTTGTGTTCGTCTGTGTCTTCGTTTGTGTGTAAGCTTGTGTCTTGTGTGTATGGCTCCCTAACTCTGTGTTATTTATATCCTACAGGTGGATCAAAGAATCGTCCTAAAATTTTGGCGCTTAGACATTTATTGACTAATCAGATTTGTATTTTACTATTTTATTTTCGAGCCTAAATATTTTCTGTTAGTTCACTTCCGATCCTAATTTTCTAGAATGTTCTATTCTATGTTTTTAGCTGATTGGTTGAAAAATATAAAAATGTAATTTAAATGCTAATACGGTTTTGATCCTAAATTTCTAGAATGTTAAGTATGTTTTTATTGCTTATTTTAAGACTAGAAAAAAATGTGTATCCTATATACCCACCCCCGCAGATTGATAAATATTGAAAATATTTTTCAATATGTTCTCTAACGTGGAGGCAAAATTGCGTGACTGTTGACTGTGTGGTGGTGAATGAATGCAAGTGTATTATTCAGCGTGGGAGTTAGTTCGTACTTTTTTTGGCATTCCTTGTGGGCATAAGGTGAAATTTTAGTGCTGTTTTTATGTGTAGAACAGCAAGTACGCAGTGTTTAACTCAATTCGCTGTAATAATGTCTTACATATCTTGTGTTAGGCTCCTTTTAGGATGTGTTGATAATTGAAGTTGTGGAAACTGTCTTTTGTTTGAGCATTCCATGAAGGTTGTGTTGTGTGCAGTTGAATGAAGTGACAGGTGAATTTATGTTAAATTTCGTTTTTGGTTGAAACGATTATTCATTGTTGAATTAAGTCTAGCTAGGTTGTTTGTGCTTTTCCATAAATCCGGTGTTTTAGTGTGGCTCGTGGGCACGTATTGACCACGCCTCGAATTTTCTTGTTGGTGTGCACAATTATATAGCTATCATAATTCCTGTTGTGTTTGTTGGCGTTGGTGTATTCCTTGGTGTTGCGTCATTCATTGAATTGTATGATGTAGCGTAAACGTTCTGGTTTTGGTTATTTTCGTGTATTCTATCAGCTATTTCCGGTACTCTCTCCAAGTCTAAATCTTCAGGGAGTGATGCGAGTATCTGTGTTGTATGAGTGTGAAGTTTGTCCGTCCATAGTTTTTTTTAACACTGTCTCGGGCATGGTGTTGCTTCCTAACAAGAGATTTTATTTTTCCTCAAGAGTTGTGAGGGTGTCATATGTCCAAGGGTCAAATTGTAAAATAGATCATGTAACTTTTTTCCATCAGATGTACCCATACGTCTTATAATGGCGTTCTTTAGCGTATCATATGGTTTGTCTTCAGGCATATGGTCTAGCAAATCGACCACTTCTGCCGCCACGTCGGTGGGAAGTTTTTCCATGACGTATGCATACTTTGAGGTTTGCGATGTAATTTTTTTAGCGCTAAAAGTGCATTTAGCTGCGAAAACCATACTGGTATGTTAGTTGCGTTGTAGCTGGGTATGCTGGCTGATATTGTTGCTGTTGTGGGTTCAATGTCACTGTTTCCCATTTTTACGCGTTGTAATAATTTTTTGTGCTGTTTTTTTTTTTTTTTTTTTAAATAAGAGCTGTTTTTGTTTTTGTGTTTTTATGTGTGGTTGCGTGCTTTCACCCGTCGGAAGGTCACCAATTTATAGCGTTTAGAGGAATTGTTAATTTCTCTAACACTATATTTTTTAAGGCAACACAAATGAATTACGAAACTTTTCTTTAACAACACAACAAAGTAAGTTTTTATTTGCAGTATGAAATATGGTTTGCTTTTGGTGCTGCAAGACTCGGGGAGTTTAGGCTTGTTAGTGTTGGAGACGAAATGGCTTAGCGGGATGTTGAGATGGCAGCGTGTGTTGCGGGACGTGTGAGGGATTGCGTTTAGAGTTACCGTGTAGTTTTGTATCTGGTATTTGGGGGAGAGTATGCGTTATCTCCATTAATGTGGGCCAGAGGTGAAATAGGAGCTAGTGTGTCGAGAGCGGAGTTACGCTTGGATCGACTTAGCCAATTTTTGGGGTGACATGAAGTGGTGCCTGTGGAAGGCATGCTGAATGCATCCAATTCATATTCAACTAGGATTCCTTGTACGAAATCCATAAATTAGATGGTTCCCTCGTTGAGCGTCCATGTTGCTGCTGGTGTTGCTATGTTAAAAAGCATCGCTAAGCAGGGACGGCCAGACGAACGTCTGTTCTGGTCGCCGTCTCAAGCCAAAGAGAGTGGGTTTGGCCGCTCACCCGTTTTGCTAGCCGGAAATGAAGGTCCGGGCTGAATAGGATAAGTCATCCTGATTGGGTGAAATTAAGTGTCGAATTAAATTGCGCGCCAAACCAAAATACGAGATTTTCCTCTTCTCTACACATCCATTCTCACCCTGCTCCAATTGTCACATACAGAAAGCTTGCCTGACTTCCAATGCAATGGGACAGGATCTACTGATTGACATTTCTTACAATCCTTGACCACCGCTTAAACAGCCGCCCTGGAAGCTCCAAGGATGATAAGTTTTGCAAAATACAGCGAGCGCTTCACGCCGGGGTGTCCGCTGGACTGATGAATGACTCGTATACGTTCAGATTCCGAGCCTTCTGCAACCACAGCGCACGCCTGTTCTACAGGCTCTGATTCTTTTTGAATATCATCCAGCCATCCCGTTATCGTAGCTTCTTCTTCTTCTTCTTCTTCTTCTTCTTCTTCTTCTTCTTCTTCTTCTTCTTCTTCTTCGTCGTCGTCGTCGTCGTCTCTGACTAATCCTCATAGCTGCCTCTTTCTCGTCCTTTAAATCCGGCTGTTCTTTTTGCAATGTTTTTTGATGCGGATTTTTGTCATCTTATGTACAGCCGAAAACTCGCTTATTTATGGGGAAATAAGGTTAGTTGGATATTTGTTTCGTTGGTTATAGTAGTGGTCGTTGATTTTGGGTTTGAATATCTGATTTCTTTGTTCTTCTTCTTAACCCATTTAACTTGTCAGTTTCTTTGTCTGTGGAAGGCTGCAAGATAATTTAAGGAAGGAAGGAAGGAAGGAAAGAAAGAAACGAAGATACCTTTTAACTCCTACTTTATTTTAGGGTTTAACAACTATTCTGTGGTAGTGAAACTAGTAGACATAGTCATGTCTCTCAAACAAAGTGTTAGAATATATTATAGTCATTTTCGGTGGGTGATGAGTTTGAAGTTTATGGTATGTCCAGAAGTATGTTGTTCGGTGGTGTTATATGACCGAAAGAGATCTCTTCTAATTTATCATACACATAAAACAATGATAGCAACTAGCGCCCACGAGAGCATTCACCAGATGTTATTGATGCTGAGACTTTCTTCAAAATGGAAAAAGGGGGCTTCTACGCATAGGATCAGCGCATAGCGAAATGTCGATGAAATTTGTCAAAAAATAAAAATAATTAAAAGTAATTTTCCGGCAAATCCGTGACCTTCGCGGTAAAAAACTAAGAAAACCCAATTTGATCCGATCAGAAGAGAAAAACCATATAAAAGAGAAATTTCTCGACGGCACGGCCAGATCAAAAGAAAGCAGACGACCCCGCAGACTTGAACCCCAACTCAGAGAGAGAGAGAGAGAGAGAGAGAGAGAGAGAGAGAGAGAGAGGCGAAACTCGAAACCACGCATCCCCCCACATTGACTTTCCTTTCTTCCGCTTTGAAGGACCGCGTGCGGGTAAGTCTAACAGTCCTACCATTATTAAGCATAGTACGTTTTTCTACTTTTTAATTCCATATCAACACGTTTATACAAACCCACTTATTTGAACTTTTTATTCGTTTTAATCATCATCATCATCATCATCATCATGTCGTGCCACCAGCACGGATATCCTTGACCATCTCTCGCCACTTCTCCCTATCATTCATCGCCTCCGGCAGGTCTTCTGGATTACATCCTGTGTCCTCACATAGCTGCTGTATGTAAGTTCGGGCTGGTCGTCCTGCTTTTGCTTGGCCATATGTGGGGGTCCATAGGAGTACGTCACTTACAAGCTCGTCCTTGCTTCTCCAGCAGTGTCCGGCTTGTCTAACCTGTATAGTTTTCGTGATGAGAGGCAAGTGGCCGTACAGTTGGCGTCTCGTGGGGTGTTGTCGCCAGGGCTTGTTCAATATTGCCCTCAACATTCTTGTGTAGTTGCCGTCAAGTTTCTTCTCCAGCCGTTTGGTTAGCGTCCATGTAGTGCATCCATATAGCAGTATCGATACAACCGCTGCCTGGAAGAAACTGCGCTTCATTTCATCGGTCAGGTCTGATTTCCATATGATTGAGAGCCTATCTATAGCCGTCCATGCTTTCGTCAGTCGTGTGTCAATGTCGTTTTCGGTTGATGAGACGTTACTTCCTAGGTAGGTGAATTTGTCCACTAGCCTCAGAGAGGCTCCGCCTAGTGTGGTAATGTTGCCCGTTTGGTTGTAACACATATATTCAGTTTTGTGCGCATTGACATGGAGGCCAATGCCTGCTGCAGCTCGTTCCAAACTATGCAGTAGTGTCTCTGTTTGATTAGGCGTATTCGCCAGTAACGCTCAGTCATCAGCGTAGTCGGCGTCTGTGATTGTTTTTGCGGGGTACCTTTTGCTTCTTTTCTTAGTTAGCTCGAAGCCATTTTCTCTGATTTTGTCGATCGAAGTTCTAAGCACGTAGTCTAGACAGATGATAAAGAGGTATGCGGCTAGCGTGTCTCCTTGTAGTACTCCTACAACAATGTCGAAGTATTCCGTGTCTCCATCTGGTGAACATACTTTCACTTTTGTATTTCTGTAGAGGATCATTATTGCTGCTACGGTTTCTTTTGGTAGGCCGTATGCTAGTAGGATTAGTTCCATTTTCCCTCTGTGGATAGAATCGAATCGGGTTCTTTGTTTTTGCAACTGTTTTTGTTTTTTCCTTGCAACCATACGCTGATATAACAGGGATAAGAGTTCGCCTTCTGAAGTTTTGTACAGTGATATTTTCTGCAAATATTTTTAGCAGAGGTGGTTTCCTAGCAGCAGACATGGCTAAGTATCAGGCTTCGGGGCCCAAATCTGCTTGCAGCCGGGATAAAAAGAATCTTTTCAGTACCAGCGGCATAGATGAAGTAAGAACGGATTTCTCTTTGCTGCTAGGAAGTCTGTTTTTCTGGTATGCGCAGATTTCCCTTCCTGTTAGAGAGGCTTCTGGGAACTGCTACATTTTTTAAATTTTCTTTTTCTTTTCTGACACCCACATATGCAAAATACGGGTCATTTGCTTGAGCACTGCTCAGCCACCACAAGGACCAGAGTTTCACGCTGGTCACTGTTGTGGCCATCCTCTTTTCCATAGATAATATATCAAACTTGGCCTCTTTAACTGATGAGAATGGCCCTTCTCACAAAAGGCAGGTAGTGGTTCACTCTGCATTTCGCTCTTGCTGCAATTTGGCGACTGCATAGTCACAATGCATAGTACAACAGAGCAGAGAGAAGCTGTAGAAAGGTTTAACTTGGTTCTTAGTTATTTTAGTGGCAATGTTTTGGCCATTGTATTCTTCAGTATTCTTCAGGCAAATGTTGTGGTCGGGTGGTTGGTTGTATTTTTTGGAATATCAATTCTTGTAGTATATTTAATGCCAAATTCTGTTCATATATATATATATATGTATATATATATGAAGAGTAAATACATCCATACTTACATCCATAATAGAAATCTTAGACGAATTTTCGAAGCCGCAACTATCTCATTCCTCAGTTCCCTAAATATTCGTCCTGGCTTTCATAATATTTCTCCTTACTTAAGCAAACATATTTTAAACAGCTACAATATATTCCATCCTTAGTTAATATTTTCCGTATATCTCATAATTTCCATGCTTTTTATTCTTCTTTTGTTCTTTCTTTCTTTCTTTTCTTCTTTCTGTCTCGTAATCATTCTCGTTAAACAACGTACATAATTCTATACAATATTCCTAATAAGTCAAATGACGTAATTTAAACATCAAACGCCGATTTGCCAGTTAAACGGCTAACTTTTTCTCACTATACATATTTTCCCGTAGGTTTTTGTATTTCACATTTCTAATCATCCATCGTTAACTTAAAATTATGGTCCTGATGATGGTTCAGTAGAACCGAAACGCTATAGTGTTGACCCGATAATAAATCATTCCTTCTTCTTGGATCGTTGTTATCAGTTTTTCTACATATATATATATATATATATATATATATATATATATATATATATTGAATAATTTGTATTAATTTGTAAAGGAAAAGTTTGTAAGCAACATTATTTCAAAATGAGCCAGAGCTCATTTTTTTGCACAGTTTCAAGTATTGTTATTTAACATTTGGAATTCTATTTATCAAGCGTATCTTTCTAGTTTAATATTAATCATTTGTTTGCACAAAGTTAAATGGTTTCAAGTATTGCTATTTAACACTAATAATTCTATTTAACATTATTCATTTGTTTGTACATAGTTAAATATAGAAAATGATTAAATATTTCTATTTGATCCATACAGGATCCTAACAGGTATTAACACTCCTTGTCTGAGTGGATCCAGGTGTAACGGCAATGAAGGGATACTCCATATTCTTCAAAGCTCCGGGAGAGGAGCCTCACTATCTAATGCAGTCTCATGTCATACCCAGGATATGCTGGTCGATTAATAAGTGAAAAAAATGGACTATAAAAACCCCAATGAGTCCATAGAAAAATTACCCGGTGGTTTTGGATGATAAGGGTGAGTCCATGAATTGTCATGGTTGGGAGGCAAATTGAGAATAGACCAACCCCATTAGGTCACTTATATTTGTTGGTGTTTTGTGCTAAAGAGAAAATCCTTGGTGGTAAAGAATCTGCCAAACATGTTTTTACGACTCACCGTTCAGATTTTGTCTGTTTATTGAAATCTTCTTATAATAATAACAAAGTCATAAAATTTATCATGGAAGCCATGAAAAACTGGAAAGTGGATTAACAGTAAGAAGTAAAACTTTTACAGAGGTGAAAACCAGAGAGGTATCTTCCAGGGAGATGTGCTTTTACCATTACTATTTATAATAGCAATGATGTCACTTAATTACACGCTTAGGAAGTGCACCATCCAGACTATAGTATTGTTTAGATTGACCAGAATACTGAGAAGAGTCCTAGAGACCTGAGGAGATTTGCTGTCATTCAGACTCCAGTGAAAGACTATCAGCTAATGCTAGTGTGAAAAACTCATAATGAGTATAATAATAAATTAACAAGACACCTGGCAGTCCCAGCTGATATGAAATGCAAAAAATTACTCTTTACAGAATGGTTCATCACTTTAAGAGAGTACTATTAATGTGAATGAAAAAATAACACCCAAAAAAGCAGAAAAAAAAAGAAAAAATGCATATCATCTCTACCTTCTATCACCCTAGAATTTATGTGATTACCCAGTGAAGTATTCAAAGAAAGTGAAAGTAAAGCTGAAAACTGAATGATGATAATAATAATAAGAAGAAGAATGAACTAGTGGATACATCAAGCAACAAACTAAAGAAATTGAACTTAAGATGACCTTATCATAGATAAGAAAAGAAAACCTCAAGAGAGAAACTGAATCGTTCTTGAGAGCAGTACAAAATAAAGCCATAAGAACCAATTACATCAAAATAAAAATAATATGAAGAAGAAATAGCAAGTGTAGGTTATGTGATAACAAAGGTGAAACAATTAATCATACAATAATCAAATATAGTAAACTGGCACCAAAGGAATACAAGACTAGGCATGACTGAGTGGGAAAGGTGATCCACTGGGAATTATGCAAGATATTACAATTTGACCATCCTGACAACTGGTATATGCACACTCATTGGAAAAAGACATACAGGCTGCCAAGTTATACTCTAAATTTTTATTTTGATTGTAGTACAAGGCCAGATTTTTGGTGCTCTTCGAGAGACTCTACATCACCATATCATAGTCTTCTGGTTTAGTTCACATTACACCATGAGGCACTAAGGCCACCTAAAGTAAGATGATGGCTAACAAGTTCATCTCACAGACAATCCTCACTGGATGCTCTAATTTTATGGTCCGAGAACCTGACTTAGAAATATGGGATTTTGCTCAGGGGAAATTCTGTTGAACACCAATTTTCAAGATATATAGACCTTCCATTAGAAAACTGGTGTAAATGTTTAGATGAGACATTTATGTAAATTAGATGTTTAGATGAGTTAAATTGTTTTTCCATAATTCTCATTTTCATGGAGAAATTATTCTGTCAAATATCTTTCCTGAGTTTTCTTTTTTCATTCTTTATCTCTTATCTACTTTTCAAGTTAAAATTCTAAATTCAATCCGACATTTCACTCAAATTTAGAATTAACAATAGAATTTAAATTCTTACATATTTCTAATAAACTTGGACATTAAACTTATGTTTTAACCCAGTGAGATTGCAGTTCATACACAGTAAATAAAGTGAAAAATTTTTCTTAACCTTTTTTTATTGCAATAAGAAAAGAAGCTCTGCCAATATATTTCCATGATCTGTCGATAGTGTGTGAGTCATAGTTTATCCACATCAGGACTGGACAATTTTCTCTTTGTTATTTGTACATTGGATCATCTCTTTATGGTGTAAATATACATGTGGTTTTACAAGTGCATTCATATTGCTATCTTCTTATTAATGATATGTCCAGTGTTAAATATATTTCCTTAGAAGTGGGCTGTTGGGAATTTGCAGGCTGTGCATTTTGCAGAATGTTTACTTGGCGATATAACAGGAGCTGCTAAAAAGAGGCTATAAGATTGACCACGGAATCCAAGGAAAAACTTATCAGTTAGGCTTTGGATTAAGAGATTGTCACTATTGGGATGCAAGCTGGAAAGTGATCAACCCCAGCAAGGTCATGTGAATGAAGGGGTCAGATTCTAAAAGACCTGAAACCCCTGATGTTCCCAGGAATATCACTGATATGTCTGAGATGTTTCTTTCATAATAACTCAGAAAAATATAATAAAATTTGTTTTTTCTTACACTTCTGATTTCTTCATTTGGTTTGGTTTCGTTATGGCATATAAACCAGTGTTGGTCATTTAATGCCAACAAGCAGCGCTCGTGTCGATAATGCTATATGGATACACTACATGGACGCTAACTAAACATATGGAGAAAAAGCTTGATGGCAACTACACAAGAATGCTGCAATCAATATTGAACAAGTCCTGGAGGCAGCACCCTACAAAGCAGCAGCTATATGGCCACTAGCAGCAGCTATATGGCCATCACAAAAACTATCAAAATTAGACAAACCAGACATGCAGAACTCTGCTGGAGAAGTAGAAAAGAGCTCTTAAGTGATGTACTCCTGTGGACCCCTTCACATGGCCGAGCAAAGGCAGGACAACCAACTCGAACCTACATACAGCAGTTTTGTGCTGACACGAGATGTAGCCCTGAAGACCTGCCAGAAGCAATGGATGATAGGGAGGGGTGGCGAGAGAGAGTCAGGGATATCTCTGCTGATAGCGTGACTTGATGATGATGATGAAATATATAATTTCTAAACACATTTTGTAGATAATGTTTTTGTACAAGCCTGAACTCATTTTTTTGCACACTGTTAAATGGTTTCACTTAATTTCAAACAATTTAGTTTTCACATCAATACAGGTTTTTGTTTATACACAGATAAATGTCAAAACAGTTCTATTTCAAGCAATTTAATTTAGCATAAGTACACAGCTTTTTCTTTACACAGTTAAACAATCAAACAGTTTTATTTCAGACAATTCAGTTTAGCATAAGTTTACAGTTTAAATGTTAAACAGTTCTATTTGACTCATAGATATGATCCTACCAGGTGCTACCACTCCGAGCCAGATTGTAACCTAGGAGTGAAGGCAATGAAGAAGTACTTTACATTCCTCAAAGCTCCAGCATTACTGGAGCCTCACCATCAGTGTCATATCCAGTACACTTGTTGAAGGAGTCTTACCCCTCTGCTGAGATGCAGTCAGTGTATTCTGCATCCCCAGCCAAATCAGCCATCTAATTTCTTGAAACTTGCATATAAGTAAAGTTGACAAACGTAGTTGAGGGTGACCCGAAGGCTCCCCTTTCAATAGCTTCTATACTGAGGTGTAGGGAAGGGTACTACTCCATTCCTTGGATTGCCCCACTTTACCTTGATCCTTACCTTATAATGCTGAGTGTTAAGCAAAGCAGCATCAAGTACCATTTTTTGAGTTTTTGGTATGACTCGACCTGGGATTGAACCCCAGTCTCCTGGATCATTGGGGAACACTCTACTCATTAGGCCAATGTCATTGCTATTCTGATGTCTCTGAACTTAAATAAATAAGTTATACTGGAGTTCAGAGAACACACAATAATAAAATATTATTGAAGTGAAATACAGTGAGAATATTAAAACAAAAGTTAATTGAGACAGAGTTCAGAGAGCACTTGATAAGGGAATGTTTGGTTTGGTTTCTTTGTTTGATGGCATATCAATCTTGTAGAAGAATAGCAATGGTTCTATTTAATGCATAGTTAGGGGATCCAAGGGGTCCATACTAATCTCAAAAGTATTAGTCCAAAAATGAATGTAATAACCACTACACCATTCACCCAATAGAATGTAATTGAACTGTAATGTAATGAACACAACATTTTCCTTGCTGATGAATATCATACATACTTAACTTTTGTGATGCATTTAACTTATTCTTCTCTCTGCCATTCTAGCTCCTTGAAAGATTGGTATAATTTTTTTGTGTAACATATGTTCCAGAAAAGTGATATGCAACACACAGAATAAAATCTGAAATGTAAATAACAAAATAATGAACAGATGTTCAAACATATCACAGAGAAACATAGAAAATCTGCTAAGTCACTAGTATAAGCTAAAAAGACTATTTGGGATTTGAAAAATTTATGTTAAAAAAAAACATAATCATAAAGTGATTTCAAAGTTAAATCAATGTTTTTAGTAAAGAATAACAGTTGAGAATGAAAACAAGTTTTAGTTTAAAGCAGTGAATCAGTTTGATAGTTGTGTATTTGTAAAATCTATCAAATTATATTTTCATAATTAAGTGAAATTCTTAAGTAACTTGGATTAAATGTGTTATGTAATGGGCCAATGAGTATAATTGATGGTGGGGTTATGAAGTGATATTCCAATGTGAGAATCTAAAATGAGATGGAAAACAGAAAACTGAACTCTGATTGGTTGATACATATTACATAAGGGGTAGATAGACAAAAACTGGAAAAAGCAGCTTTGCTTTCTACAAAGTCAGGTTTAAGACAGAATAAATGTTTTTGAGGCTTAGAATTATAGCACCCACCTCTAGAGAATATGATTTAAACAGAAATGTTTTCCTTCCTTTGTAATGAAGGTTTTCAACACATGATTAAAATGACCAGTCTGAAAAATAAAAACAACAAAATGACTATGAAATTAAATCAATAAAATCAATAAAATGTTTGTCTTCTTTATATTTAAGGAATTTTAATTTAGCTGTTCCATCCAGTGAATTAGTCACTGAGTTACCTGGCAGTGTATGAATGTACCGTACACTACTCTGCCAGGTAAGATAAAAATTATTGTTAATTAATAATCATCAACATATATTAAAAATGTTTTAATTAGAATCTAAAATATAATACATTTGTCCCATTATAATTGTCATGTCTGCATATAGATTTCATCAACTAAATGTGATAGGACATATAGTAATTTTTTGGCTTGGTTTGGTTTGGTTTTATTGCATAGCAACCCTTGTAGGTTATTTAATACCAAATCATTTTTATACATATATATTAAATATATGATTACTAAACACATTTTGTGGCAAACATTTTTAAAAGAGACAGCCCTTTTTTTGTACACAGTAAAATGGTTTCACTCATTTTTATCAAAATAAAATATTGCTATGTATTTTTAACAATTCAATTAAACATCAGATATTTGTTTACACACAATCAAATAAACTCTTCTATTTCAAACAATACAGTTTAGCATAAGTACACAGTTTAAATGCCAAACAGTTCTATTTCAAACAATTCATCTTAGTGTATCTACAAAGTTAAATGGTTCCAAGTATTGCTATGTATCACTTACAATTCAATTAATCATCAGTTGTTTCTTTTCATCAGTAATTTTTTTACACACAGTTAAATGTAAAAACAGTTCCATTTCAAACAATTCAGTTTAGCATAAGTCCACAGTTTAAATGTCAAACAGTTCTATTTGACTCATAGATAGGACCCTATCAGGTACTACCACTATTACTTCTTGTTGCTTTTGTATCAGAAGTAAATCTGTTGGCTTCTCCATCATGTTCGAAGAAAGATTGTAATGTTCATATTGGGTTGACCAAATTGTTTGTTTGGTTTATAGAAGTAAAAAGAAAAGATATTTTTTAAAAAATATTAATTGTAATGACCTGTTTAATTCAAATATCTTAAAACATCGAATGACAAAACAAAATGAACTTGTTAGTCAATATACTAATTTAAAGAACATTTTCTATTGGAGAAATGATTGGGTTACACCAATAAATAAGAACATTTGCTGAATAATTCTACATCACTTGAAGACAGAAGCCTGGGATTTGAAAACTAATTGAATTGAAGAGTAAATTATGTAGATATTAGATCTAAGTCTCCCTCAGAAAGAAGAGCCATAGCTGAACATTTTTGTTGTGGCAACACACTACCACTTCTCAGAAAAATTGAAAAACTTATTTGGATTTCTGTCTTAATTTTTACGCAGGTGAGGCCCATACAAAGGCAAGAGAGGTATGTGACATCTAAAAACTAATCTAGGTTCAGATTATTTTTGAATGACTCTTGTGTATTTATATATATATATATATATAAGATATTTTTCAATCCAGTAAATCTGGTTTAGGGAATAATTCCAATCAGGACCAATGAAATATTAAAAAATAGAATATTAAATTTAAATAATCCTGGTAAAGAGCTCAATGTAAATAAAATCCACTGAGCAAATAATTTTATCTTAAAAAAATAATCTTAATGTGACCAAATGTTGTTGTTTTTTAAGAGAATATATATATATATATATATATATATATATATATATATACATATATATATATATATATATATATATGTGTAGAAATACATATATACACATACATGTATTCACATATACATATATAAATATATATATTTATAAAAGCATATATATATATATATATAATGAAACACTCAGATATATATATATATATATATATATGTATGTATATATATTCTTGCAAATATACATTATATATACATGCACACACATAGTAAGAGAGAAAGAGATTCTTGAAAGCAATAAACTCCTTCAATTGTAAGATGGCTGCAGGAAGAAATATCCATAATGGCAGACATTTTGACAACATTTGGCCCTGTTGTTTGATATCATTATACAAAGTGAGAGGATGTCTCTAAATAAGAGACTCTCTGGCAATGTTACCTTCACCAAGCCACTGCCTTGATTCTCAATAAATAACGTGGATATAGACCCCGACAATGAAGAGAAGCATCATGGCTGCTACTCTTATATTGAAAGATATTTATAGAAAATTATTATTTCTCTATCCAAATAGATTTTTGCTTGATTGATTCTTTGCATGGCTTCCCCCACACCCA
Organism: Sepioteuthis lessoniana; assembly: GCA_963585895.1. Taxonomy (NCBI): domain Eukaryota; kingdom Metazoa; phylum Mollusca; class Cephalopoda; order Myopsida; family Loliginidae; genus Sepioteuthis; species Sepioteuthis lessoniana. The sequence continues at coordinate 49,996,601 of OY757909.1, forward strand.
CCAGTTCCTGTTTAGTCAGAATTATTGCACCAGTTTCCGTTATATGAATCCTTATGTGTTAGCCAAAAGACAACTCCAGCATTAAATAAAGATTTGATCCATTTATCTCAGGTTTGATACATTATTTTAATGTACAGCCATTAAAAGGATCCTGGTTTTTTTATTTTCCAACATGTGGTAGAAGATTTCAAAGGTATTTTCAGATAATTAAGAAAAATTCAGCTTTAAGAAATTAATCTTTTTTTCACTTTGTTTTCTACACATTACTATAATATATATTCCCCAACCATTTTATCATTGGTAGAATGTAAGACAAGGTAAATTTTTCTGCTGAGTACAGCTGGTTTGAAATCAGTTTTCCTCTTTCTCGACTGATTGCCTAAATTACCAAGTCTGCCTTACCATATCCATAGCTGGGAGCAAAACATGGATTCATGCTTTTCCCAAGGGCATTAGTGCAAATAGCTTCATCCAGGATTTGAACTCTGGTCACCATTCCATTTCCTTTGATGTTAACCCTTATGCTAAGTACACTATTAAAATGCTCATTATGTTTATGGTAATCCCCAGGAACCTGGAAAATAAAATGGAGAAATGAGAATTCTGGGGAGGATTTGAGGCTATCTAGACCATAGCACTGTTGAAATCAACAAGAATACTTACAAAAGGGAGGAGCACCAGATGTAACAGTTATTGTAGGAAATGGAATTGGCAATGCTAGCTCAAATCTTAGACAAGGTTGTTTCCATTTTACTTTGTGCTATTCCTCTTGGAGAAGGCATGAATCTATCTATTTTCTCCTAAACTAGGGGTAAATAGTAGAGTAGACTGTGTTCTCTAACCTTGTTAAGGGAATTAGCATTGGGGAGAAGGAGATCTCTGAGTTCAAACCAAAAACATTGGCCATGTGTTACATTCACCCTGTGGTGGAGGGGTCGGGTAAATACATATTTACAAGAGTCCTTGAGAGTTGAGGGGTCACTATCACTTGGACTTCAATGAAAACTGCCAGTTATTCCTGGAGTTAAAAACTTTCAAAGAGTAAAATGATAAAATTGAATATATGCAATCCAGAAGCTGACCAAAAAAAATTAAATACACAAAATGTTTAGGGATTTTGAGTTAGAAATGGATCACCTAATCCAAGCCAGAAAAGCAGATTTAGTTATAGGGTTTGTTCTACATTTGAGTCCAAAATTGTTATCAACATCAGCAAAGAAGATAGCTGGGTGAAGGACAACATAATAAGTACACAGTAAATATAATGAATTGAAAAAGTTTAATAAATAAAAATAAAAAAAATGGAACATATGATCATTACTATAAAAGCTCCCTCCCTTTTGGAAGTCATCTGCCCTTTAAATACACTGACTGCATCCTCTGGGTATGACAGTAAACTTCATCTGGTGGTGAAGCTCCATTTCCACGGTTTTGGGGACTTCTGAGTACCCTTTTAAAACTATTACTCCCAGGTCCACTCTGACCAGGATAGAGGGTCTCATCTATGTGTCAAATAGATCTGTTTAGAAATTAATTGTATTCAATGAGACCATGTGCAAAAAAACTTCTTGAAAAGCAACAACGCAAAAAATGTGAATATGAATGTAGAATAAATGATTCCTTTAACTCTACACATAAAATAACCCCAGGCAAGTTAACATGCTGTTAAAATCAATCAATCAACATAGAATTCACTTGAAAAGAATTTGTATGTTTTTATAGTAATTTAAAAATTTTGTAAGCAGACTACAAAACAGTAGCTGTATGGCCACTTACCTCCTATCTCTCAAACCATCCAAGTAAGACATGCTAAGTACTGCTGGTGTAGTTATCATGAACTCATAAGAGACATTCTGCAATAGACTCCTAAACATGGACTCACCAATATTGGCTGAAAAGCAAAGACTTACATTTATCATCTCAGCATGGATGTAGGATGCTATCTAGAAGATTCGCTGATAGGGATGAATGACAAGAGAGAGTAAAGAGAATCCATGCTGTCAGCATGTCTTGATAATGACGATCTTTTAGGTTATTTTCTCATGTGAGTAGCTTGCTTACTTCAGGTATTTTAACCCCATTCTTCTCTTTCTGGCAACACCCATCTCGTTGGATTCCTCTTGAAAAAAATTGAAAGCTTCATGTCTGACCATTCCATGAGTCTCTCTTTAACTGAGTTAGAATTTGGCAAATTTTTCCTCTAATAATATTTTGCATGAGTAAATATTGTTCCAAACTTTGCTTGACATTTATTATTGATTCAAAGCAGAAATCAATACAATGTAGAAGTATTCTAATTGGTTGTTCTACCTTCCTTCTTGTTCTTCCTGACATCCACCCACCTACCTCTCAGTCTTGCCTCCTCCTCTTCCTGCATTGGAAACAAAATGAATTCTTGTTTTCCATTTACTGCTTGGTCATCAGAAAATCATTTCAAACTTTTCACTGTGAAATATGATGATCTGTTTTTCTTGTTTTTCATCATCTATCTTGTCTAAATTCACAAACAGTTCAAACTTGAAGAGGTTCAGCAAAGGTACACAAGATGCCACACCAGGTGAAGAGCAAAAGCCAATCAGTTTTAAAATTCTATCAGAAATATCAACATGATGCAAAAAGAAGAAAATATTGATCATAATTTTGATTTGCATTTCATTTCTATTATAATAATTCAATTCTTGTTTTTGAGTTAAGAGAACAAAAAAATGATACATTGAAGAATGCTTAGAGAATAAAGTGATTTCCTTTCCAATTTGCAAGTCAATAATTATTTGCACTCCCTAATAATCTGATTTTTGTTTGTAAGTTATTATAAAAGAAGAAAAAATGGCACATTGTAGAATACTTTTTATTAGAGCAATAATGTTAAAATACTCTTAGAGAACGAAGCAATTTCCTTTCCAATTTACTAGTTGGTAATAATAATGTGATCTGTGTTTACACTCTCTCAGATTTTGTGAAAGTCTAAGGGGTGCAGACAAACCACCATCTTACAAACCACCCAAGTAAGACAAGTAAGATATACTAGGCAACACTGGGGGAATAAGAACAAACTTATCAGTGACATTCTCTGATTGGACTCCAACACATGGACACACCAGCAAAAACTTACATTTATCAGCTCTTCACAAACACTGGATGCTGTCTAGAGGATTTACCAAGAGTGGTGACCAACACCTTTCTATGTAGAGGTGGGTGGTGCCTAAAATAGCTTAGCTTCATTAACATTCCCCTTTATGGGGGTGCCTCAGTCATCAGGGATTGACTCTGGCCAGACTACTTTTTGGTGATATGGGGTAGATGCTGCCTGGTGGGATAGTTCACTGAAGGTAAGTCAGATAATTTCCTTGGATGCAAGTGACTAGGGATTGAACCTGGTAACAAGCTAAGATCTCCTAAGATCTTAGCTTTTTTTGGAAAAGGCAGTTCTTAAAAAGTATTCATTGATTCAATAATCACATAACAAATGTCTGGTATTCTATTATTTCTTGTTAACAAATAGAAAAAAAAAAGAGAATTATACACATGCATTAGGGAGGAACGTACTCAAACTTTTCAGTAGAAATTAACATTGAACAGCCAAATGATGGGAAAACCTTTTGAAGCCTGAATGATTTTTAACAAATAAAAATCAATGGTAAGTTAATATTAGTGACAGCAATAGTAAGTATCTTGAATGTTCCAAGCAAAGAGATTTAGGAAAATACAAACAAAAACAAAACAAAGAAATGGATAAAGAAATAAAAAGAAAGTGAAAGATAACAATAATTAAATTTTGACAGGTCTTATAGGTATTATCATCTATGTATTAATACAATTGGAACTACCAACCTATGTTTGTACTCTGGATTTGGTGTGTGTTATATGAAGTGGGGGAAGAAATAGATAGACTTTAACTACACTACAAGAAGTACCAAAAACAAATTGTTTGTGGATCAAGTTGAACTCCCCAACAATAATCCTTATTATGCTGACGTTAGATAAACTGAGGCGTGAGAGTCTACAGTGTCAGTACATAATTTTGCCCCTTTTCCTGAAGTCCAGACAAGATAGGAAAAACTCTGTTCTTATACAGGAGGATAATATTATGCTATGCTTTAATGAAAGTGACAAAATAGTGGATAAACAGAAGTCTAGGTGATCTAGTCAATTGTCAAAAACTCACCATCAATATGAAAAAAGCCCCTTATCTTGATAATAGCCATTTTTTTTCTCAGGAAAGAAGAATGTGCTATAACAACTGGAACCATGTGATAAATACAATGCAGTGAAAAACTGTTAATTCATAGCCAGTTTTAGTCAAATAAAGTTTGGTAAGCATCACTAATTACGACAATGTTCTTATTACTCACAATACACATAACTAAATAATGTACAATATATAATATACAATACCAAAAGCTTCCATATGTAGAGACTTGTTTATAATTCCGGACGCACAACCAACAACAAAAGGAACTCTCAAATATTTAAGTCTTTCACAAACTTTCACCTTTTTGTAATTTCACTCAAACAAGCATACTAATTTTCCTTTATTCACCTAATTCACTGTTATATATATTTTCCTGTTTAGTTTACACAATATTAGCAAATGCTAAGTTCCAAAAATTGTCTTCATATTTCATTTTCATAGAAGCATTAATAGAAAAATTGTTAAGGAATGCCTGTACAACCTTAAGGCAACAGCTTCCCAACCTCTGTCCAAATTAAATCATGTTTTCATTGCAGATTCAACTAGTTAAATATTAACCATGTAGACCAGTGAATATATATAAATCATTTTTTTTTATGCCTGTACTAGAGTCATTTTAGTATATTAATAAAAGACATTGTGAGCTTAAAAGTCTATTATGATAGACATGTGGTTTGGTCAACATAATTGAATGTTTTCATTTCTTCTTTCTAAATGTTGTTATATTATGGAAATCAGATTTTGCAAAGAAGAAAAAAAGATTTTGAAAAGAACAAATCAGATTTTACAAAGAAGAAAAGAAAACTACTTTACTTGCATTTGAAAGTTTTTCTTTCTTTCTTTCTTCACTGTTTAAATTTAATATGAAACTATTGAATGCTATTTATAGGGGTCATCAATAAGTCCATAGCCAGAAAAAGTCAGCAGTTACATTTTGACAAGAATTTTTAACTAATTTTTTGAATGAGAAACATTGGATTAAGTAAAGTGACAAAGAAGATGATCATGTTGAAAAGTAAATATTTGTTGTGTAAACTAAATGTTTTTATCAGCATTATATACAGGCTTATTGATTTATCAACATACTGAGTAAGCTTATTTTTGTCTGCCACAAGGCCACAAAAACTGAGTCCTCCATGAGGATAAAACTCATCGAGCAATAGAAGTTTGTAAATCATAACTCTATGACAGATGACAAATATTTACAAGGCTTAGTTTTGTCTGCCACAAGGCCCAAAAACTGAGCACCTCATGAGGATCAAACCCACTAAACTAATGATCTTGCAAGATGTGCTTGTTAACCATTACTTTCTGGCAGTTAATAAATATCTATTACTCTTAGTTTTACCTGCCACAGTGCCACAAAAACTGAGCTCTACCATGAGGATTAGTTTCAGTAGCAAAGGAACAAGCAAGACTAGCTTGTTAACCATCACTCTCGGTCAGCTGTCTTTCAGACTTTGCAAAACACTTTAGCCAAAAAGTTTTACTTTTGTTGATTTTCTTATCTAAATTTTTAAAAAATCTAATAAAATATGAATGATTGGTATTCAAATTATAAACAGAGTTTTTCTCATTCTCTCATAAATATCTAAAAATGTACATATTCAACCATGAACTGCTTGACTTCAAACCAAAGCATTATGTCTAAATCTTGGAAATTATTTTGATTCAGAATGACTAAAATGTCTTCTTAAAAACAGCAAAGAAATTCTCATCTATTGATTTTATTTTCCTAAGCAAGAATCTACTCTTTTCATAAATTTAAATGTATAACATGAATTTAAATGATGTATATAATATACAAGTAGTGTTGACACAGAATCAGTGGCACTTGGTATTTGTCATTTTCTTACCGATGCAAACATCAAACAACATCACCAAGCACCATTGACTCTGTGTCTATGCTACTCAAACTTAGAACTACATATGCTCTATCACTGGTATTAAGCAATCATTATTTATAAATATAGCAAACCATATAACTGTTACGTAAAAGATTGGTGAGATCTATCATTAACATGTGTTGTAGCACTCAAATTAAGTTCTCAGCCATTCAACACATGGAAAAACACAATAGGCTAACCAGTATGATTGACAGCTATTGACCTTGAGGTCAATCTGAGACCACAGCTCTCATTGAATAATTTCTTTCAGGTGACCAAAATGGTTCTAAAATTAGAAATAAGTTAGTTAGAAAGCTTCAACATGAGAAATTGAATGCCCTATCTTGTTCTCTAACTCTCCATTTAGGCTGTAGTGAGTAATGAAGGGAAAAGATACCAAGAAATAATGAAATAATGTATTGTCCTTCCTTATCCTAGCAGAGAACTTAGAACAACACAAGATGACAACAGAAAATAATAAACAAGAACAAAGATAGTGATGTCAAGGCGATTGACCATAGAAGAAGCAAAGTGAGGAGATGCCAGCTGACTGATTGTAGAGTAAAGCCCATGTAGGAAAACATAGACCCGCCAAGATAAAAAGGGATAATATATATTCTGAATGAGTATACAACACAACTCTATTATTTATATGCATATATTTACAATATTTTTCAAGTATAAAATTGGATGAAAATAAAACAGGATAGAAACTTACAACTCTGAGTTTCACATTGTCGAACATCAGGAGAGCTAATATTCCACTCATAATCATCAGAGTATTGACAATGTAAAATTGAGTTATGACTTTTTATTCTGTTTTATTATTATCCTATCTTATACTTAAAAAGTATTGTAATATTTCTCTGCCTTTTCTTATATTGAGCACTCAAAAATTTTATGGATTAAAAACACTTTTAGCATTAGATTTTAATCATATATATATATATATATATATACATATATACATATATATATATATATATATATATATATATATATATATATATATATACAGAATGTAATGTGTAAACTATCACAATTTTAAATTATCAATTTTGCACATGAGCTTTGTTTCTTTTAAGTTTTGTCTACTCTGCAGCAAACTAGAGTAAGTTGAGCACTGTCTGTGAGGAAAGCAACACCATGATGCAGTTCACTATTCCAGAAATTAGGAAATGGCATACTGTACTGCTTGGCATTCATACTAGAAGCACCAAGATTTCTGTGTTTGAGTGTTAATCTCAGAACAGTGCAAAGGATTTGAAAATAATTGGATGAGTACAATGGTGATTACAAACATATGGCAGTTTGAAAGTCTCACAGTGATAATTTTAATATGAAAAGAAGTTCTGAATTTGTTGATGAGATCCAGACCATGATTGTCAACAGTCCCTATGTCTGATTTTCTCATCAGGCAAGAAGTGCATGAAGGCATTTCTTATATAAGATGAGAAAGGGGCAATTTTTATTACAGGCCATGAAAGGCAAAAAGAAAGACCACATTGAAAAACTTTTGAACAAACTCAAGCATCCCTTCTAAACAATATGCTTTAGTTTTTCTCTGACGAGAAGAATTTCAACCAGGGTTAGATGTTGAACTCACAGAACAACTGTTAGCTTGCTCTGTCCCCACAAAATGCAACAATATTTATAAAAAACAATCACCTAGTCCACATCATGGTGTTTGGGGTGGTCACAAGCAATAGTGATGTGATGCCTCTTTTCATCGTCTCACAGCACAGAGGGCTACATCAAGTGTCTAGAGGAGATAGTATTGGCTTGGATTAAGAGGGTGGCTGCTGGAAGACCCTACATCTGGCAAAGAGACTGTGCCATGCCACACAAGCCAGGGAACCCTGTGTTGGATATAAAAAAGTTTCTGCAACCACATCAACCCAAACATATGGCCACCTAACTCCCAATTTTTTGATTATTATGTATGTGGAATGGTTGAGCTAGAGACCCACAAAACTCCATGCAATATCAATGGTGAAGTGAAGGCAAGGATAACAAAAGTATTTATCAATTTAAACAAGTAAACAATCAGAAAGGCTTACCAGAGATTCTGAAGTCATCTATAGGTCATGGTTGAAGTCAATGGCAATTTCTTTGAATAAATCTAATCAATATTATTTGAAAACATTTTCGAGTAATTTTGGTAAGTATGTCTGATGTTGTCAGTGTTGCTTTTATTTTTGCATAATTTAGATGACAATTTCCTATATATATACATATATATATGCACCACATGCACACACACACACATATATATCTTACTTAATTTGGAGGGAAAGAATTAAAGAACTATAAGAACGAATGTGCTAAGTGTAATAGAATACAAGATTAATCAAAAGAGTTGCATGTACATTTCAATCTTGGTCAGAGTGAGGACTTTTTAGCACTAACTTAAGATAATTTTTACTTCTATGGAAGCCAAACAGTAAAGTACTTGCCATAATCAAGATCTATAAATAACTTAAAGTTCTTGATTTGAATATTTTGTGTATGTTGTTACCTTCCATGTTAAGTAATATTGATTATTCTCACAAAATATCTTGATTTGATTGCTGTCAACATAAACTGATCTGACCACTGAGCATTGTTCAGTGATGAATATCCACTACAAATCTGTACAAACCATTTTTTAAAAGTTTGATTATTCACTGTGCCTTCTCCATAAACTACAAAAATCATTTTTGCATTTGAGTCACTGTAGCTGTATAAGTACTAATGTAAATTAGAAATTGGACTTTAATGAAATGCTTGGAGAAAAAGCTAGTAGGAAGTATACAAAGATGTTGCTATTTTATGCAAGTTCTGGAAGCAGTACCCTACAAAACAGCTACAGCATAGCCACTGACTTGGATGTTTTGTGAGACAGGAGGTAAGATGAGCAAGGCCTACAAGGCACTACCAGAGAAATAAGGATGAATTCATAAATGATGTTCTCCTATGAACTCCTACACATGGACATACCAATATTGGTCAACCAACAAAGACTTACATTCATCAGCTCTGTGCAGACATTAGATGCTGTTTAGAAGACTCGCTAATTAGGATAGATGAATATAGAGAGTCAAAGGAATCGGTGTTATCAGCATGCCTTGTTGATGGTTATATTTATCTATGTTTAATGTTAGAATCATTAAAAAAAAATTCCAATTTAAAAAAAGAATTTCAAATTCATGTGAATATGACCCTGATCAAAATTCAATGAAAAACAATCTTTGATGACTGAATAATGTTCGATGAATTCATTGGAATAAAAGATTTGTGTCGAAAAAATGCTAGAATCTTTCGCATCAGTCTCATAACATGCTAATTTTAATCAGAGAGATAGTAATTATATTAAGGGTAATTAAGCAATAATTTTATATGTAAGCTTAATTACATGTTTATTATATTTATTAATTACTCTAATTATTTGTGTACAATATGATCTCAATTATAAAGCTACCTCCTAATTTTATAGGTAAAAAATATAAATGAATTTCATGAATGTGTTTAATGCAATTCCACACGTTCACATGGAAAGTGTGAAATGATCTGTTTTTAGTTTGTGTGATACATTAAGACAGTTCTAGAAGCCATTGAAAACCTCAGATTTTAATATTGTTGGCAATTTAAAATCAGGAAAACATGAACGTTTCTGTCAGAAAAAAAATTCACCAGCTAAATGCTATGACTAAAGAGTTTATTGATACGAGATAAGAAGCGGGGTATTCCTGTGGTATAGAGTTTAACATGCTGGACTGCAACATCATAATATGTGCGTTTGAACTCTTGTTGCACTATTATGTTCAATTTTAGATTAATCCCCTGGGAAAGATATGAATCCCCCCCTCATCCAACAGTAGGTTGAATAGTAACACTTGTATTCTTCTACAAGGATGGCTTTGGCATAACATAACCCACAGAGGTTGATATTGCATTAAAGTAATTTTCAAAGTTGCACAAAGCATTAAGTAGAAAAACAAATACTCTACATTGAACTTGGATATCCCAAATGAAAAGTCAAGAATGATTTTTTTCTTTTTTGGATAAGAAATATGTTATTTATGTGAAAGGCCAAGAAATATCATTTATATGAACTGTGAGGAGATAAGTCTTTTATATGAAAAACAAAGGAATATATCATTTATATGAAAGGTGTGGAGATATGTTATTTATATAAAAATTTGTAAGATAGATTATTTACATGAGAGATCAGGGGATATGTCCTTCATATGAAAAATCACTTAATATGTTTTTTCATGAAAATTCAAGAAATACATAATTTATATGACAGGTCAGAAGATATGTCATTTATATGAAGTCAAGACATATATCATTTATATGAATGGTCAGAAGATATATCATATGAAAGGTCAAGAAATAAATCATTTTTGTGAAAGGTTAGAAGATATGTCATTTATATGAAATGCCAAGAAATATATCATTTATAGGAAAGAAGAAGAAATATGTCATTTATATGAAATGCCAAGAAATATATAATTTTTGTGAAAGGTTAGAAGATATGTCATTTATATGAAAGGCCAAGAAATATATCATTTATAGGAAAGAAGAAGAAATATGTCATTTATATGAAATGCCAAGAAATATATCATTTTTGTGAAAGGTTAGAAGATATGTCATTTATATGAAAGGCCAAGAAATATATCATTTACAGGAAAGAAGAAGAAATATGTCATTTATATGAAAGGCCAAGAAATATATCATTTTTGTGAAAGGTTTGAAGATATGTCATTTACATGAAAGGCCAAGAAATATATCATTTTTGTGAAAGGTTAGAAGATATGTCATTTATATGAAATGCCAAGAAATATATCATTTTTGTGAAAGGTTAGAAGATATGTCATTTATATGAAAGGCCAAGAAATATATCATTTTTGTGAAAGGTTTGAAGATATGTCATTTACATGAAATGCCAAGAAATATATCATTTTTGTGAAAGGTTAGAAGATATGTCATTTATATGAAATGCCAAGAAATATATCATTTACAGGAAAGAAGAAGAAATATGTCATTTATATGAAAGGCCCAGAAATATATCATTTTTGTGAAAGGTTAGAAGATATGTCATTTATATGAAAGGCCAAGAAATATATCATTTATAGGAAAGAAGAAGAAATATGTCATTTATATGAAATGCCAAGAAATATATCATTTACAGGAAAGAAGAAGAAATATGTCATTTATATGAAAGGCCAAGAAATATATCATTTTTGTGAAAGGTTAGAAGATATGTCATTTATATGAAAGGCCAAGAAATATATCATTTACAGGAAAGAAGAAGAAATATGTCATTTATATGAAAGGCCAAGAAATATATCATTTATAGGAAAGAAGAAGAAATATGTCATATGAAAGGCCAAGAAATATATCATTTACAGGAAAGAAGAAGTAATATGTCATTTATATGAAAGGCCAAGAAATATATAATTTTTGTGAAAGGTTAGAAGATATGTCATTTATATGAATGGCCAAGAAATATATCATTTACAGGAAAGAAGAAGAAATATGTCATTTATATGAAATGCCAAGAAATATATCATTTATAGGAAAGAAGAAGAAATATGTCATTTATATGAAAGGCCTAGAAATATATCATTTATACGAAAGAAGAAGAAATATGTCATTTATATGAAAGATCAGGAAATATGTCTTTAATATGAAAAATTGTGTTTTTGGTGTTGTTTAATGCCATACAAAACTTCGAGGGTTATCTGATGCCAAATCCATCCTCGTAGGAGAACAGTAGTGATACTATTTAACCCACTGCTAAGCGGAAGGAATAGGGAGACTCATATCTTTCCCAAGGGTATTAATCCAAAAGTGAATTTATTAATGCAACTGAAGTTCAAATTCACTTACTACAATATTGCAGTCAAGCACATTAGTTACTATGCCATGGAGACTCCCCACTTATATAGAATGTCAAGAAATATATCATTTATATGAAAGATGAAGTGATATGGTATTTACATGAAAGGGCAGGAGATAAATCTTTTATAAGAAAGGTCAAGAAAGAGGATTCTTACATAGTTTATAAAATTCAAAGAGACTCTACTATTCTATACTGATAACAGTATAGAATTTACTATTTATCAACCCATCCGCACAAGCAGGATTTGTGACATAAGGTCAATTTTAAATGAAGTTTCACAGGTTTAAATTCTGAGTTTTCTTTCTTCCAAATAATTTGCCATACCAAAGTTGAAGAGCCCAGTCTGTTGTATTATTTACCCATAACCGGAAAATAGTTGGATTCATATCTTTCCCAAGGGTATTAGTTAGTGCTATGCGAAGTGCAAAGGATTTGAACTCAAGTTGTGTCTATTTCCTAAATGGTAACCATTACATAACAAATGAATCTGATAACCATTATATTGCCACACATCTCCAAATTTTGGATATACCGGGCATTGGCTAAATGGTTAGAGTGTTTGCCAGTGGCCCAGGAGACCTGGATTCAATCTCATACAAAAGTAAAAAATTGGAATTCGATGCTTCCTTGCTTAACACTCAGCATTATAAGGTATGGTTCAAGGGTAAAGTGGAGCAATCTAGGGAAAGGAGTAGCGCCCTCCCCAACACTTTGGTGAGGTAGCTGTCGAAAAGGGAGCCTTCGGGTCACCCTGGACAATGGTCGCCAACTTTATTTTCTGTCAATTTATGTCAAGTAATTGAATAGCTAATAATGTATATCTTTATAGACTGCTTTAATGATATAGAACAAGATAATATTAACTCAGAATGTGAGGAGTGTTGTTCAGAAGAATCTGTGGTAAAGTGGGGTAACTTTCTTTAGTTATCAGTTCATCCAAAAAGTGTGGATGGTTCTACACAAATCACTTGGGTAATTCATTTTGGTTGGTTGGTTGATTGGTTGGTTGGTGTTTTATGGTTAATCAATCCTTGTGGGTTATTTAATGCCAATTCTTGTTTTTACATATATGATTTGTAAGAGAGTAGTTTGTAGTTAACTTATTTTTAAACAAGTTATTACAGCTCACTTGTTTGTGCATAGTTAGATGATTTCAAGTATTCTTATCTAACACTAATAATTCTATTTACCTGGTATTTCTATATAACAGATACTACCTCTTGAAGTCAGAGTCGGTCTGGGAGTAATAGCAATGAAGAGGTACTCCACATTCTCCTATGTTCCAGGATTGTAACTTCAACATCAGATACAGTTTAGTGTCATATCCAGGACACTTGTTAGGAGTGACTTACCTCTCTGCAGAGGTGCAGTCACCATATTCTAGAGCCCCAACCAACAGGGCGGCATTTTGAAGTTCAAAGTGTGAACCATTAGACCATAGAACCACTGTCGTTCATTTGCTAAATTTTGGTTACATTAATGCCCATCATTGCTATGTAACTGACCTTATTCATTGACTCCAATTTATTATATCTCTTGTAATATAGTAAATGATATTTGAATTTTGGATTGAAATGAGATATAAAAAAATTCATGTTCAGATAGAATTTATATATTTTATGAAAAAATGATCCCTGTTGCTCCTACAGATGTTTTCTTTTGTTGTCCCCTTAGAAGGTGGTACCGCCCACTTTTGAAAATGACTAGCTTAGAAGGTGTAACATAGGAGGGACAGTTTAACCATATAGGGAGATAAAAGATTCTACTTTCTTTTGAAAAATAGTTCCCACTGAAAAAAATCATATATGTGGGTGGGGCAAAAGTAATAGTGCAGTTAACATTAGATTATTATTCATTTTCTTATTACTTCTGCTTCATTATATATATATATATATATATATATATATATATATATATATATTATCCTAAATAACTGAAGGTTTAATTAGTATCCATTAACATTCTATTATTCAAAATATCCAGTTCTAATTATTCATAAAATTCATAAAAGTGTTTTTTTCAAAAGTCATTTGGTTTTAACTAAAAAAAATATAAAGAGAGCAGTTTTGTCTTCTTCATGCATTTTAAGAATTCTTCTTTAAGTTAATTCTGTAAACTGACTTACAGTTAAGTCATCCCTAAACACTGGTTCTCACTAGATCACCAAATTGAAGTAGTGATGACCATACTAAGAACTTAGATAGGTGACCACTTAAGAACAGCAGGTACTGTATCAAATCAGAGGCCTTTGTTTATATATATATATATGCAAATTTCATTAAACATAATAGACATTTTATGTCTACATATTTTCTTTTGGATCCGTTCGAATTCCCGTATTACTTTTATCGTATTCTGGGGGAATTGATTTATGTATTGTCCATAGTTGCATGTATCACTAGTACTTTCTGCCCGACTTTGGGCCATCATCAGGGGAGGATCTATTACAAAAGTGATGCAACTTTTGTTTTAGCATATTACTACTGTGTAAGGTCGTCTTTGCCGTTGAAGGTTATGGCGTTTGTTTTTGAATGTGATTCTATATTTAGTGCCAGTAGCTAAAGACATTTAAGTACATTAGCACTGGTTTGAAAATTAATTCTATTAAGTGTCGGCTGCAGGTTTCTGATATGTAATGCTTCGAGAATCTGAAGTTTTTGTTTATTATTTTGATGTTCTAATATTGTTGTGTTGTCGGTGAGAATTTTCCGTAGTTGTGTTTTTAAATGCTGAGCTATTGAACTGAAAGGTGCATTGTCAGTCTCCTCGACAGGGTAGTTGAGGTTAAACCAACATATATATTATTATTATCAGAGATACAATCTCCTAAAGGACATTTAAATTTATATATAACGTTGGTTTTTTGCAAAACTCCGGGATAATAAGGTAATTTCAATCAGACCCGAATTCCGTGATCTCCTTAAGGCTGAAGCCATCAAAAATAGATACAATAAAAAACAACCTACATTATTAACACATCAACTAAAAACTGCTGCTAAAGAATTACGCAACCACCCTAACATCACCATAAAAAAAGCTGATAAAACAAACATTTTTGTAGTACTCAATAAAACAGATTACCATTCAAAACTACAAGATATCCTCGATGACCATACAAAATTCAAAAAATTAGATAAGAATCCCACCAAACAACTAAAATCAAAAATTAATAAACTAATCACTGCTAATAATGCCGAACTTAATAGCATAAAACTACCCAAAATAATTGGGGATTATAAACCCGGCTATCTTTACGGGACCGTAAAAATACATAAACCTAATCATCCTCTACGCCCTATTATATCACAAATACCTACACCAATTTATCAACTCACAAAAACAATAAAACAGCTTATTTCACCATACTTACCTAGCAAATACAACATAAAATCTACACATGAATTAATTCAAGTTCTTCATACAATTAAACCCAATAATGGTATATTAGCCTCACTCGATGTAGAAAATTTATTTACTAATGCACCTGTTAATGAAACAATTGATATTATTATAAATTATATTTATAATAACCCATCTCTTCCTCCTCTTAAAATCAACTCAAATATACTTCGAAAACTACTCCTAACATGTACTACTGAAGTTCCATTTTATGACCATCTTGGAAATATTTACGTTCAGACAGATGGCGTATCTATGGGGTCTGTCCTGGGCCCGATTTTCAGTAATTTCTACATGTTCGATCTCAAAAATAGAATCTTTAATAGCATAAAAAAACCTCCAATATACCTAAGATATGTTGATGACATCCTTATTCTTACTAATAATATTAACGAAATCAACATACTACAAGACACCTTCCAAAACAATTCAGTCTTTAACTTTACTCATGAACTAAACAAAAATAATAAAATTTCCTTTTTAGATGTTCCCATTGATGCTAACAACAATAATAACTTCACTACCTCCACTTACAAAAACCCTCTAGTAATAACTCCTGTACCCTCAACTTTAAAAGTGAATGCCCCTTCAGATATAAAAAAGCTATTATTCATAATCTAATATCCCGTGCCCAGAATACGATAAAAGTAATACGGGAATTCGAACGGATCCTGTCGAGGAGACTTACAATGCACCTTTCAGACACAAGTTCAATAGCTCAGCATTTAAAAAAACATTCATGCCCAACAACACAACTACGGAAAATTCTCACAAACAACACAACAATATTAGAACATCAAAATAATAAACAAAGACTTCAGATTCTCGAAGCATTACATATCAGAAACCTGCAGCCAACACTTAATAGAATTAATTTTCAAACCAATTCCCCCAGAATACGATAAAAGTAATACGGGAATTCGAACGGATCCAAAAGAAAATATGTAGACATAAAATGTCTATTATGTTTAATGAAATTTGCATTAACGAAGAAATGCTGCCTAAATATACATATATATATATATATATATATATATACCGAATGGGTCAGAAGAAATCTATCTAGTTTTATCTTTCTGGATCATCAGGATAAAAAAGTTTTATTCTGATGATCCAGAAAGATGAAACCTCGGTATATTTCTTCTGACCCATGAGGTATTTATATTTATATTTGCTCTACTTCGTATTGAGCTCTTTTTCATTTAACTTAGCCCTCTGTTAGAGTTTTTCTTTTGGCTAGATATTACAAGATTGGTTGATTTTTTTCGGACAATATGTATGTTTTTAGTCTTTTCTTTTATTTATGGAATTTTTTTCCCCAAATATCGATTTGTGTATTTGTTAATTCACAAGTTGGATCATTTGGGGTTTTTTTCACTCTGCCAGAGTTAAAATTAGGGATTAACCTAAAATAGAAATAAATTATATATATATTTCATTTTCATTCTCCTTGACTGGTTGCTAAAGCAAGATGCAAGAACCCATTCTGTCCTATTCAATTCAATTCTGTCCTATTCAATTCAATTCAATTTTCATTTCATTCTTTAAAGCCAAATGCATTCACAACATTGTTAATTCTCCTTTCATAAAATGATATCATGCAGTGGGTATATGGAGTGACAACTGCTCTACTACAGGCAAAATATGACACAAGATCAATTTGTAAATTGAGGACACCTGATTTGAATTCAATTTTCCTTTGCTTTCACAGGTTATTTAACAAAGGCTGAAGAAACCAGGAGATGGAGAGAGAACTGATGGATTCATGCCTTTCCCAAGGGCATAAGCATAAAGTGAAATGCAAACAACCTTGTTCGCAATTTGAACTCAGGTCACTGATTGCATTTCCTACAATGATAACCATTGTGGTAAAAGATCATTTGTTGACATGTAGTAGTAGTAGTAATAGTAGTATCAGACCATCTTATACAGGATGACTAAAAAAAAAAAAAAAAAAAGAACCCATATATTTTTGACTGTAATTCATAAATTTAATTCTTGCCTTTTCTTTTTTTCAGGATATGAAGTAGATTATGTGCATGAAAAATTGGGACCATAGTATTCACCAACATGTCCTGGTCTACCAAGGAAAAGAATTAGAATTATTTTGCTTTATTTTTGTAGAAGTAATAAAAAAGTTTATGGGTTCAGTTTTTTTTTGGTCACCCTGTAAGTAATATCTAAATTTAAAATCAGAAAAAAAAATACAAAAAATTCCTATTTAATTAGATTTCATTCATTTATATATAATTTTCATTATTATTAATAACTTCTTCCTTCCAGAGAATTGCAAGCTTTACAATATCAATATACAAGTCTTTTGGTTTATGGGAAAAGAATGTAAAGAGAATGGTTTCAACTTCTTCATATTTTTTAATTCATCAAGATTAATCTGTTAACTTCAGAATAGATAAGATACTCAGATGGAGCAAGCCTTGGAAAATAAAGAGAACATTGACTATTTTTCCAACTATTGTTTTCAATCTTTTCAGATATGATCTTTGTTGTATGGGATTCTGCATTATTATAATAGAACACATCACCTTTGCAATTAATTATACAAGGGAATTTTTTCCTTCAGTGCAGTGTTTAGTTGCTTTAATTACTGAAAGTTGATGTATACAATAAATCATAACATTGACTGGTTGTAATTTAAGTGGACCATAACGATGCAATCCCACTAAACACGGAGCAAAACTTTCCTTGGATGGAGATCCATTTTGGGTTGTATTTTAGTCTGTTTGCCTTCATTAAGCCATTGTATTTAATTTATATTCTCATAAAATATTCATTTTTCATTACCAGTCACTAATCTGTTAAAAATATGCTAATATATTTTCACAAAAGTACAGAAGCATTTGCTTTCCCATTGGCATTATTCATTAACATTCTAACGTATTCATTAACCCAACCCTTCAGCCAAAAGTAGGACATGACAGAGGGACAATTCTTTAAAGCTAAGTAGAGTTGGTTTGATTTAAGAGTTTTCCTTCTCCTGGACTGGTTGCCTAACCAAGGCTAAATGGCCCAGTTGGCCCTCTTATTTACCCATAGCTGGTTGGAGAACAGAAGCATTGGTGCAATATGAAATGCAAATAGCCTCATCCAAGATTTGAACTCAGGTCACCAATTTCATTTCCTACAGCAATTTTATTCTGAAAATGTTCTTTCTATTGTTTTAATGCCAACAAGCATAAAGTAGTTAGCGACGGTAGTCAAGGGTGACCAGAAGGCTCCCTTTTCAATAGCTACAACACTGAGGTGTAGGGGAGGGCGCTACTCCTTTCCCAGGATTGCTCCACTTTACCCTTGATATGTACCTTATAATGCTGTGTGTTAAACAAGGAGGTATCAAGTACCATTTTTAAAGTCTTTGGTATGATGCGACCTGGGATTGAACCCAAGTCTCCCGGACCATTGGTGCACACTCAATCCAATAGGCCAATGAGCCTATTGGATTGCATTAATTTAACATTTTATGGTGATTTAAAAGTTTTAGAATAACAATTTTGTTAGAAAATCTGACACTTGTATCTGCCAAAAATTGGAAAAAGCAACTGCTCAAAGGTGAAACAATCTATCCTATAAAGATGATAAATATTTGGGAGGGATTCTACAAGGAAGCAGCATTATTACACTTTAACTTGTTTCGGGCTAATGTCCTCATATTGCTTGTTTTAGCCACAAATAGTCATAACGTCAACATAAGATAAAAGCTAATAGGAAGAAAGTCAATGCTAAAACATTTTGGTTTCAATAACTCATCAAGAAATAAAAAGGATGTCATGAAGTGTCATTAGATCACTGATGGATGAAACTGAAACATTATAATGTTGACTTTCTTTCATATTAAATTCTTCACTTTGGATTACTTTTTTTTTCAATATTTTTCTCAACATTATTGGATTATTTTCCATTATTTACTTCCATAAAAACTTATAGTAATAATTTGGCAATTCAAAATTAAAGGAAAAAAAAACATAAGCTGATGGGTTACAGGAATAGAAAAAATTGGAAACAATCAAGATAAGGATATTGATCTAAATAGATTAAAGTTTAATGATCCTTATTCATCTTAAAAATTCAGAGAGAAATTGTCCAATCAATACTGATCTGATGAAACATGAGAATAGTTAAAATTAAAAATGTTCTAACAACAAAGATGAGGTAGTTAATCTGAACATTGATTGATTGCTTGATTTTTATACCATGTCAACTTGTCGGGAGTTATTTTATGCCTAGAGATTAGGGAATTACATACATTTTATGTTTATATTTACATTTTTTTAGTAGTTTTTAAAGTGTTTTACACACAATTATGTGATATTAAATACTCCAATGTAGTATAAATAATTTTCAAATAGATCAATTTGACTCACAGATGGAACCCAAATGGGGTGAGAGAAATAGGAAAGAAGGGGTACTCCACACTCCCCAGATCTCCAGACCTGAAGCCTCACCACCAGATGCAATTTAGTGTCATATTTGGAATACCTATTTTTAGGGGGGATGGTTCTTACCTTTCTGCAGGGGATACAGTCAACATACTCTAAGCCCTGCAAACAGAGTATTCATCTAAACAGATTATTTTATGATGAAAATAGAATAAATTAAAAAAAAAAGAAAATGTTATACCAGCAAAAAACTCTCATGAATTTTCTTTAAATCAACACATATACTTAAATATTTTCCCTGCCCACTCAGTTCACAAGGTTCTTTTATCAACTCATGGCAGTTTAAAGAAAATAGACTACAAGTCAAATATTACTATTATTTAAGTGTTTTCTACTAAATAATTCTAAAAAATAAATAAATAAAAACAAAAATAATTCTAAAAAATAAACTAATAAAAAAATAATTTTAAAAAAATTCTGAAAATAAAACCAAAAATAATCCTAAAAAATAAATTCATAAAAAAATAATTGAAAAAAATTCTAAAAATGAAAACTAAAATAATTCTTAAAAATAAATTAATAAAAAATGATTAAAAAAAAATTCTAAAAATAAAAACAAAAATAATCCTAAAAAATAAAAAAACCCAAAATAATTCTAAAAAATATATAAATTGATAAAAACAAAAATAATAATAATAATAAATGATAAAAATAATAACAATGAATAAATTGTAACTCTATATAAAGAATTAACCCTTTTATTCACCTCCAAAATGGTAAACAAGTTTAATGAGTTCCTTCAGGACTTGAAAATAAGGTTTGATTTCTTTCTTGGATTTTTCTTATTGGATTTCTTTATTTCTTCCTTTTTGTTTTCAAAGTCTATTTTTTTTTTTTCAAAATGATTCTTAGAAATTTGATTCAAATGTTTTACCAGGATTTACATGAACATTGCAGTAAATCTCTTGGGTGTTCTTATATGTTCTTATGAATCTCTGGGATTAATCAGACAATACATGGTTTGGAATAAATCAAGGAATGGTTTTTACAAGAAACACTAATATACTTATATACATGCACATACATGCGGTGGCACACAAAGTATAATGGTTATCAACATAAAAAATGGAATAAGCAACCTGAGTTCAAATCCAGGACAAATCTATTTGGGTTTCACTTTACACTAATGTACTTGAGAAAGGCATGAATCCATCTCTTGCTCCCAACAGCTATGGATAAATAGTAGGACAGACTGCATTCTTTAGCCTTGATTAGGCAAATGATATTGGAGAAGGAAAAGTCTTGATTCCCACCAGTTTTACTTTTCTTAAAAATTGTGTTTCTTTCACATCCTTGTGGGTGAGGTAAATACATTATATATATATATATATATAGAGAGAGAGAGAGAGAGCAAGAGAGAGAATGAATTATTGCTTTCAATATCGTTAATTCTGACATTCTATCTGAAACTACAAAGAAGTAACCTAACTTGAAATATATCTGTGTGTATATATATATATATATATATATAGAGAGAGAGAGTGGAGCACTTAATATTATGGTTATTTACATAGGAAATGGAATTGGCAACCCATGTTCAAATCCTGAATGTTTGTATTTCCCTTTGCAATAATGCCCTCAAAAAAATGTAGGAAATCCATCTCTGCTCTCACCAGCTATGGGTAAATAGTAGACTGGGCTGTTTAGTTTTGGTTAGGCAACCAGTCTAGGAAAAGGAAAATTCTAAATTCAAACCAGTTGTATTCCACTTAAAAACTGACCATGTGCTGCAATCTGCTCATGGCAGAGGGGATGGATAAATACATATGCATATGTTCACACACACACACACACACACACATACACACACATGTATATATATTTTTAGAGGCAAAATTCTGTCCCAAATCATAGGAAAAATTACTTGTTAAAATGTTCAATAATTTTATTAAAGTAAAGATGATCTAAACTTGAAATATTAAACAATTTGCAAAGTTTAATCAATTATTTTTTTATTAAGGAAATAACAACTAAAAATAAACCAGAGAAAGTTAAAATTGCAACTAAATTACATAGACAATTCAGTCATTCTAGTAGTAAAAAGCTATATAATCTAGTTTGGAAAGTTTGAACAAAAGATTCAAAATTCATAAAGATATTTCAAGAACTTCCCAATTCCTGTGGAATATGAATTAGATACAAAAGAACTGAACCCAGATCCATCATCGAGTTCTCATTAGGATCATATTCCAATGAAAGTTTTGCCATGAACAACAAAGAAATCAATAGCAACAAAGTACTACATTTGATTGATCATGGTACAAGATCCAGTGTTGGAGTTTGGATTCCTAATAAGGAAAGCACTGGCATCATTAGTGCCATCTTCAAGCACTGGATTGGTTATTTTGGAAGTCCAGGATCTATCCTCATTAACAGCAGCAGGGAATTTAAAAATCAGTTGTCTAGGGACATGGCACAGTTCTTAAATATTGTAGCCTGTACCACTGCTGCTGAAAGTCCATGGAACAATGGGTTGAATGAACAATGCAATGGAACATTGGAAGAAATAGTAAAGAAAACCATAGAAGCACCACCAATTAAAGTTTTTTTGAAGTATTTCCATGGGGCATAAGTACCAAAAATACACTTCACAGTGTTCATGTTAACAACCCCAATCAATCTGCCTTTGGTAGGAATCCCAACCTGCCTTCTTTTCTTAATGATAGACTCCCTGCATTAGAAAGTGTTTCCAACAGTGAAATTATTGCAGATAACATGTGAATCCTCAGAGAAATAAAGATACACATTTTGTCATCAAGTTAGAACAAGCATAACACAATCCGAGAAAAATGGAGATGTTGTTCTTTATAAAAGAAACCTGTACTAACACTAAACTGAACTATTTGAAAGAGAACTGTTTTGGCATTTAACTGTATGTAAACAAAATGTATACTTATACTAAACTGAATTATTTGAATTAGAACTGTTTGAATAAACTGAATAGTTTGAAATAGAAATGTTTTAACAATTAAACTATATACTCATTCTAAACTTAATTGTTTGAAATAGAACTGATTATTTGTATAAATATGGATTTGGCGTTGAATAACTTATAAAGGTTGATATGCCATAAACCCAACCAACCAATCAACCAACTTTATAAAAGAAACCTGTGTGATAGATGGATTGGTACAGGAACTGTCATAAGATTGGAGAATAAACAGGTACTAGTCAAACATGCTGGCTCATATGTAAGAGTACATCCATCTTGCTTAGTGCTCTACCCTGAGACATATCAAAATTCTTTGGAAAATGGCAAAATTGGAACAAATACCTCACACAAAAGGCCTGATGAATTGCCAAAAGTATCAATTTCTGAAGATATTGATATAGATGAAGATTTAGAAACTCCAAACAACAATGTTGATCGATCACCAAAACAAAACTTCATTCCAAAGAAAATAGAGCTTCTTAAACAGGGAAAAACCATAAAATGCAAGCTTGCCAATGACAAAATTCAAAATGGAGAAAACTGAATGTTCTAAGTAGGGTAGGCAAAGCAAAAGGCAAAAACAAGCATTTGATGAATGTAGTTATGGAACAAGGTGAGCTTTTTTTGACTAAACTTTGAGCATTGGGGTATGAGCAGTAAACAAGTAAGGATGAACAAACTGAATATCAACATACTTCTTGTAAGAAGAAAAATATTGGGATTTCCTCTTTTAATGATTACCTGAAAGAAATATGGAATAAGGAACTCCAAAGTTGGGTTGGAAATCAGGGTACTTGTCAATCCAAAATTTCTACAACATAGATTTACTCAAATAAAAATCCTAGTGGCAAACAAACCTGTAAAGTTTGACTTGTTGTAAAAGGCTTTCTGGACAGAAATGCTTGCAACGTGAGGAATGATTCTTCCACATGCTCTAAAGAAGGTTAATGCTTACCATTGGCAATAATGGCAGCTAATCATTGGATGTGCTAGTCAACAGACATAAAGACAACATTCCTGCAAAGCAAGCAGTTAGACTGATTTGTTTCTCTGGATCCTCCCAAAGAGGCCAATATACCTCTAGGTTATACTTGGAAACTCTCAAAATCGGTATATGGCTTGATAGGGAGGAATTAAATAAGAAGCAGTTGCTTCAAAATACAATCTGGTAATATTTTCATGGTATTTTGGAAACAAACTGGAGGTTACAACGGCTGTTCATGTTGATCATTTTTGCTTTGCAGGGTCAGGGATCTTTCAGATCAGAGTTATAAACAAACTTCTTCATTCATTTGCAATTAAATCTGAAGTTGCTGAATTCCAATACAAAGAATTAGATGGAAAAAAAATAATGGTAAGAATATTAAACTTGGACAGAATGAATATGTAAAGAAATTGAAATATATTCCTGTAGATGCAGGCAAAAACATGAAATATGCAATATCCACAACAGAAATGACTGAAACCAGGCAAATTATTGGCCAACTTAACTGGCTAGCCACCCAAAGCAAACTTGATATAAGTTATGATGTCAGTGTATTAAGTTCCATACTAAAACAAGAAAACTTGGAATGCATAAAACAAGCCAACAGAGTAATCAAGAAAGTAAAAAAAGAAAAAAAACCCAGATAGACATTCCAGACATAGGAAACCTTGAACATTTAAAAATTGTTGTTTATAGTGATGCTTCTTTTGCTAACTTAACAGATGGAATATCCCAAGAAGGCAATGTACTCTTTTTTGGTAGGGAGTAACAATAAATATATGCCCATTGCTTGGTAATCCAAGTAAATTAAAAGAGTTGTCAAAAGTACACAGGCAACTGAAACATAAAACTCAGTTGACATGTTTTAAGTTGGCCTATTTTATATAAAACTACAATTGGAAATACTGCAGCAAAAAGATAAAACTGAGAACATTAAAATTATATACAAAACAGACAATCCCTGTCTCTATGACTCAGGACATTTACAAACACAAATTCTGGATAATAGACTTCACAGTGAAATAGTCATTTTGAGAGAAATGATTAACAGAAAAAAAATTGTATAGATCTCTTACATAACAATTGATGTACAGATTGCAGATTTCTAAACAAACAAAGCAGTACCATCATTTAAAATACTTGGTTCTAATATCAGAACTCCTCAGTTTAATGAATTGATATTTGTTAATTTTCTTTTTCAGAAAAAAAATACACATCAGAAAAGAAAAGAAAAAAAGGTGGAATTGTTAATCCTCATGAGTTGCACTCTCTTGTTGTAAAATAGAATCTTACTTGGAAGTTTAGAGGTAATCACATAGTTATCTAGCCCAGTTGGCTGGAGCTGTAGAATACACAGACTGCATCTCTGCTGAGGGGTAAGACTGCCCCAACAAGTGTCCTGGATATGATATTAAATCATCTGATGGTGAGGCATCAGCTTTGCAGCTTTGGGAAATATGTGGTACCCCTTCATTGCCATTACTCCCAGGCCCACTCTGACTCAAAATGGTAGCATTTGATAGAGTCTCATCGATGGATCAAATAGAACTGTTTAATTGGGAGCAAACAAATGACATGCTAAATTGAATTGTTAGAACTGTTTAATCATTTAACTGTGTGTTAACAAATGACTGATGTTTAAAGGAATTTTTAGTGATACATAGTAATACTTGGAAACATTTGACTGTGAGTAAACAAATGAGTTGAAACCATTTAACTGTGAATAAACCATAGTAATAGTAGGGTGCAAACAAATTAGTTCTAACTCATTCAAAAATGAAATTATCTAAAAACTTTTCTCTAAAAAATCATATGTATATCCATTTAAATGTGTACAAACAAATGACTGACTTTAAGTTTAAGTTATCTGAAATTCTGAGATGAAGCTTGATGATTTTTATCATTCAGTGTTTTTGGACTATCGTTTTCATCTTTATTGTTATATTCACAATGTTTCAGCTTGAAGAACATCAAAAAGCAGTAGTACAAGGTTAACTTGAAAAGTTGAGTATGGCAGACCATATATAGAAGGAAAAAGGAAACCATCTGCCCTTTTGAGATGAAGTTAAAATAATTGATAGAGAAAAACATTGGAGAATTAGACACCTTAAAGAATCAGCACATATGTGTTGGGCAATAGTGACCTGTTGAATAGACTAAGTATAGAGATGAATACAATACAGGAAAAAAATTTGTAATATGAGCTCAGGTAAAAAAATCTCACATAATAATAGTTATTCATAGTGATGTAAGAACATTAAGTTTATAGGTCCCAAAAATTCTCTCTGAGGACACATAGTGTAACAGTCATAGGCGTTTGTTTCCTAAGCTTCTAAGTGACAAACATCTGGAGGTTGCGGGTTCAATCCTGACTGCAGGCAAGTAACAATACAGGAATACTCAACACTTGTACCTGGTTATGGTTAACAGAACCAGAGCAAGAGCCCCTGGATTAAATAAAGCGTGAGGTTCAAAGTTTTGTCTAGGCTCCTGAGTTCAATAAGAAACACCTGAAGAAGGCTGGAGGATATATTAGTTGAAATGTAGTTAATATAACAATAAAGATGAAGACAATAGTCCAAAACCCTGAATAAAAAAAATGATCTTAAAGTGTTACTGTTACAAAACAATAGTTAAAACTATTTAACTTTGTGCAAACAAATGATTAATTGTAAATACAATGATTCACCTTAGATAGAAATACTTGAAACTATTTAATAGCATGCAAAAAAAAAATGAGCTTAGGCTCATTTAAAAATGTCATCAAGAAAATGTGTTTACTATTCATATATATTTAATATATTTGTATAAACAAGGTTTGGCATTAAATAACCTTCAATGGTTGACATTGCATAAAATCAAACCAATCATAGTTACCATTACATGGTGAATGAGGTCATCTAAATAAATTCCTTCTCCTGATATACTTCTTGTTGGAGTTTCTTTATTCATATTTTGAATGATGTTTGCTCTCATGACGTGTACACTAAATAAATAAATTGCTGAACAAAAAAGTATTTTGTTTTCTGACTGTTGACATATTAGTAAATTTCTTTTGTGTCATCTACTATCTGACGGTTTCTATGATTTATTTTCCTGCATTTGAACTGCTCAGATTTCTAAAATCAATAAATTATATATATATATATATATATATATTGTGTGCATGTCATGTTAAATGATATCATGCCATGGGACAAAACAGACTTTAAAAGTACATAATTTGAATAATTTAGTTTTTAGACCAGCTCTTTCCAGTAGCATTAAGTACTGCTTTATGCACTTTTTTATTTGCCTTTTATCTTATATATATATATATATATATATATATATATATATAATGTGTGTGTGTGTGTGTGTGTGTGTATTCTTTTTTAGATAGGTTTCATTGAATTTGACAGACACGGATGTTCAAGTTTTTTAATTATTTTTTTCTTGCATTATGCATAATGTTCCAATATAAATAATAAAACCCTGGCATATTTGGTTTAAGAGGAAAATTAACTCCTAATCTTAGAATTAGTAGTGTATTCTTTTTATAGAGGATACTTTGGTTTGGTTTCTTTGGTTGATGGCATATCAACCCATATGGGATATTTAATGCCAAAGCCATCCTTGTAGACAAACAGCGGTGATACTATTTAACCCATAGCTCCAGGAACAAGAGGGTTCACACCTTTCTGAAAAGTATAAGTCCTAAAGTGAATGTAACAGTACGACTAGAATTCAAACTTGCTTACTTCAAAGCTGCTGTTCAGCACCCAAGCCATTAGACCATGGGGACTCCGCCATAGATGATACAATATATATATATATATATATATATATATATATATATATATATATATATATATATATAATCATTATCAAGTCATTAAAAGTCAGAGAAAACAAAAAAATCTTTTTAAAAAACTCACTTCTTCTACATTCAGGGAAAACACAACACTAGGATTTTCGAAATGCAAGAATAAAGTATGTGGAGTATGTGATATAATTATAAAAGGAAAATCCTTCTAAAACCAGGAAACAAAATTCATAATAGATAAAGACTTAAGTTGCAACTCAAAAAACGTTGTGTACATAATCAAATGTAACCAATGTAAATATATATACATAGGATCAACACAAACCCTCAATACCAGAATATCCAACCACAAAAATAATATTAAAATACCAGAAAATAGAAAATGAATATATCGAAACACTTATATGAATGTAAGCACAGATAATTAAAAACAATGCTCATATATCAAACTAATGACTATACATTAGTTCAAATTAAAAAAAATCTTCATAGATAAATTCAAGCCCATGTTGAATTAATCATAAATTATGTACACACACAAATGGAAACAAACATACACATATATGTATATACACATACACACAAAAAAATTAATCGTAAAAAGTAATTGCAAGTACATTTTAAATTGAATTACTTCAAAAGAGAAAAACTCTAGCCCAAACTATACCCACACACACAGAGGAACAATCAAACCCAAACTATACTCACACACACAAACACACACACAGAGGAAAAAATACACACACATGGAAATAAAAGTAGCTGTTAGTGGAATTCCAAACCACTTTAACAAAAAAAGTCCAAAAAAACTCTATAACGTATCAACTATACACATGCACACACACACAAACATATACAATGACCCAGAGTAAAACTATGAAAAACTTTATAGCATATCAAATGTCAAAGACTAATTGAGGAAATGTACTGAATAAAGCAGATAGGAGATACACTCAGAAAAAGGGAAAGAGTGGAAGAGGAAGAAAAATCTAATACATAAAAAACATTAGACAAACAAACCTGAGTTCCAGCCCCATTCATATAGCCTTATGTTACATCCAAGTAAAATGACTAGAGAATTACAAAATGTTCTCTGATGAAAGCAACAAGCTGAAAACATACATGTAGGTAAGAATGAAATAAGTAATTCTTAAAAAAATACAAATCCCTTAGTGGATCTATTCATTTTGAAATATTCACTTTTTTCTCTTTTTGGATCAACAAAAAAAGAAAAAAAAAATATATATATATACATATATACAAGGTGCTTCAAAAAATTTGATATCATTTCAGATGTACTGGAGATTTCAGAAAAATTGATATCACTTTGTAATCTAATAACTTAACCAATTTTCTATCAAATGATCTCAGATTTTAAACAATATGTTGAAAAACAACACAAAATTCTATGTTAAACATTTAAACACCTTTTTTTTGCAGTGAATGGCATTCCTATATCAGAAAAGAAAAATCCATTAAACATTAAACTTGAAATTTTGAGTTGTTTCTACAAATTTGAGATCATCAGAACAGGACTTGGTTAAGTTATTAGATTAAGAAATTATATCAATTTTCCTGAAATACCCTCTCTGTGTGTGCATGTGTGTGTGTGTGTGTGTGTGTGTGTGTGTGTGTGTGTGTGTGTATAGGCAACAAATTTTCTTTTAGACATATTTCATTAAATATTACACATATGAATGTTTTATATATTGAAAACTCTTTAAATACTCAAATACAAGATGCAATTCCAGTCTTTATCAACATTAAATTATAAAGTTTACCTCTTACTCTTCATGATTCAATACAATGTTTTAGATATATAAACATATTCTTTTATACTTATTGTAGGTACACTATTCATTATACACAATACACAATTTTCATTTTCTCTCTTTACATATTTACATACCCATGCTTTGATGTTCAGATAAACTTATAAGTACACAATCAGAATGAATCTGTCTTATTTTCTCATAAATACAAAAACTTTGCTTATCAGAAAAAGATAAATAAATCACATTGAACAAAATGGATAATTGAGTTTGAAATTCTGGAAGAATGGAACTTCCATTTTCAGCCAGAAACACGAAAACCCCATGAGAAAAAAAATCTGTCGACAATGAGATGTGGTAGAATGTTTCGATTTTGCCAATAAATAAAGTTGAGCCAAAAAATATAACACCAAAACAAAAAATGAATAAAATAAAAATGTACACACACATAGACCAAAAAAAAAAATGAAAATACTATTATTTAAATTGTCATTTAAAGAAAAAATGTTTCCTTCTTCTTGGCATTTTTCAGCAAAAATGAATATAATTTTTTAAATAACAAAAGACATGAAAATTGGTTCAAATAAAACCAATGCAATATATATATATATATATATATATATATATATATATATATATATATATGCTTTCTAATAATAAAAGACAATAGGGAATTTAAATTGAATATTCACAAAGCATACAAAACATCTACTTAGTTTTATACAGTGAGTTTTACTTAGACAAACCTAATAAAGAAAAAAAAATATCATAATATTTTTTCCCACCTGTAGATAGGGTAAATCTACAAGAATGCTGAAATGAAATATTTTTTGCAGTATCTGAAAATAAAGGGAAGTACACTACATATACTAGGAGGTATGCTTAGCATAACAGTTATCATAGGATAATGGAATTGGTGAACCAAGTTCAAATCCAAGAGGAAGTTGTTTTGGTTTCACTTTGCACAAACGCTTTTGAGGAAGACATGAATCCATATGTTCTCCCCCAGCTAAGAGTAAATAATTGTGCAGAATGGGCTCTTTAGCCTTGGTAAGGCAACCAATCAAGGAGAAGGAAAATCAGTAGCACAATGCTTAAAAATTGACTGTGTATCACATACAGCTCATGGCAGAGGGGTTGGGTAAATACATAGATGTTGACATGGCATTCAATAAAACTAAGTATATCTTGGATTTTTTACAAGATGAGAAACATGGGGTTGTTGGTTAGCCATGAACTCACTAACAATAGCTTCATAACCAAGCTCATTAACCATTACAATAGCAACCAGGGAGGGGTTGGTTAGATATGTATAAAAAGTAATTCTAATCATCTAACAATAGAATTTTATAGAAAAGTCACTTTACTACTGTAGCATGTTCCATTTTACAACACAACCTACACTTGTGGTATTTTGCCAAACCAAGCAAAGCATAGTAATTAACAATATATAGCTGTAATAGTCCCTTACAAAGCATTTTATTTGATTGATTTTTATGGCATATCAACCCATCTGGGGTATTTTATGCTGACAGGTCATGGAATCAGATACATTGTACATTTCATGTTTACATTTCTGTTTAGCTTATTTTTTCTATATTTAGTTTTAATGATATGTCAAAATACTCTGGGATGGTTTCTAATAATCATTTTGTATAGTACTGATCCCGTTTACATTAATAACTTTTGGTATAATTTTATTTCTTTAAAGAAGTATAAAATGTCATTCATGTCAACATTTTCCATGGGGTCCTTCATATTATTTGCATTGAAAAGACATTGTCTAATAGAAGCTAAACCTTTACATTTTATGAGAAAATGTTTAATAGTGTTGGGCGTTTGATGTGTTATGCACTGTGGTTATTAGTCTTGTTTGAATATAATAGAGTGTGTAAGTCTTGTATGACCAATGCCCAATTGAGATATAGTGACTTGTTCCTTTCTAGATTTTCTGAAAGCTGGTTTCCGTTCTCCTGGTACTGGTTTTATCAGAAAAAGTTTATTGTTTATGCTGTTATTCTAATGTTGTTGCCATTTTGTAGAGAAGAATTTGTTGATTTTGGGTTTCAAGAAAGTGTATAGAGTTTTGACTTTATCACATCATAGTTTAAAGCCAATTTGACAACCAAGTCAGTTTTTTCATTTCCCCTTTATTCCACAAGTATAGGGCACCCAGTGAGGACTGAACTCACTAGTGATGATCTGTGAGACTAGTTCACAAACCATTACTCAATGGAAAATGCCAACATACAGATGAAGTAAAATTAGAAATTTAATAATAACAATAATAATCCATATCAAAATGATGTGATTCAAGAATTTCCCATAACACAACAAAAATGGTTGGTTGGTTGGTTGTTTTGTTTTACAGCATATCAACTCTTTTTGAGTCATTTAATGCCAAATCAAATTTCAAACAATTCAGTTTAGTATAAGTATGGTTTTTTTTACAAACAATTAAATGTCAAAACAGTTCTATTTCAAACAACTTAGTTTAGCCTAAATACACAGTTTAGTTCTATTTAATCCATCAACTAATGGTTGAATTAATTGTTGTTTTAAATTTGCAGTATGTATTAATCCATCCCCTCAGTCACAAGCAGGATGTGACATAAGGTCAATTTTTAAGCAGAGTACAATTAGTTTGAATTCAGAATTTTCCTTCTTTTAGACAGGTTACAATACCAAGATTAAAAATCTTAATCTGCACTAGTATTTACACATAGCCGGGGGAGAATACTTAGTCATACTTTTCCCAAGGGTATTAGGTGTGAAATGCCAACAGCTTCATCTAGGAATTGAACTTGGGTTGCCTGGTTCATTTCCTATGATGACAACCATTACATCATGAGTGTCTCCTAAATTTGCAATTGACCTAATACCAAGAAAGAGGTGTGTGTCTCTTTTGTGAGTGTGGAGGGGAGAAACACACTAAAAATGTTTCATGGTGGAAGAAAAATAGAAAAACATTTTACTAATTCTTGATACTCCATCGGCTTCTGTGTTCACTTGACTTGGGATATGGTGTAAACCTCTCTAAATTCTTTGTCAGTATAGCCAACAGATGCCTCCATTATGGAGAGCTCTAGAATGTGTTAGGATATATATATCCAAACATCTCATAGACTTTATGACATATCTCATAACCAGTTTTACTCAGGCAAGAGAGAACCTACAGGCTATAATATAGCTTTCACCATTTTTTTAGGTTTGGTTTGGTTTCTTTGTTTAATGGCATATCAACTCTTTTTAGGTTATTTAATGCCAAAGCCATTCTCCTAGAAGAACAGTAGTGGTACTATTTAACCCATAGCTGGGAGGATAAGGGGGTTCATACCTTTCCCAAGGGTATTTGCCCGAAAGTGAACATAATAGCGCGACTGGAGTACGAACTCGGGTACTACGATTCCGCAGTCCATCGCTTTAACCATTACACCACGAGGACACTCCCCCATTTTTTTTAGCTTTTTAGTTAATATCAGTCATTCTTAAAGTGGGTGGTATCACCCACTTGGTTGGTTGGTTTGTTTTATGACAAGTCAACTCTTGTTGGGTTATTTTATACCTGATCAATGTAACAATTATGGTCCTTAATTGCATAAGGTACACTAGTGTATTTTCCAAATTATTTTAAACAAGACACTTCATTATCTCATACAGGTTATTTGATCCATAAAGAGTATCCTAGATTTGATCCATAAATAGTATCCTAGATTCCATAAATAGTATCCTAGATTCCAAATAAGACTTGGTAGTAATAGCAATGAAAAGGTAACACTATACTCCTCAATGCTCCAGAACTAGAGCTTCACCAATGGATGCAGTTTAATGTCATACCCAGGATATATCAGTAATAGTGAGTTAAGTTAGCAAACTGTTAGTAATTTCAAGTCTAATCAGCTGCACTAAATTTCTGGTCTTGTGCCAAATCTAATTTATAGTTAGTTTTATTGGTTATTTCATGAAAGTGTAATGGTTAATGTGATTAACACAGTGTTTCAGTAGACATGTATTTGTCCAATTTCCTAAAATGTATTTTCATTGCTCCATGAATTTGTATCCTTTGTCCTGAGATCAATTACTTGTGAGTAGAAAATTTAATGCTCAATGCCAAATCTAAAATCTAAGCAAAGCTTAGGTTTTTGAACACCTTCAGTTGCCTAGCTTGGCTAACTACAATTATGGCGTCAATTTTTGCTGAGTGCTCCATACATTTGGCTTTGTACCAAATTAAGATTAGTAAATGACTATGGCTACAAAATTATATCACATAATCTTTGGTCTGGAATTGTTTTTTAAAGAAAGTTGGTCATTCATTTTAAATCCTTGCTCTCAGATTTTGTTAAAGTGTGTCTCAAGCAAGTGTTTATCTAAACTTGTTTATGAAAACCTTCAGAAATCTTGTGGAAGTTGCTAGTAAATTTAAGTCTCTCTATCCCTTTTAAAGCCTACATTAGGAATATCTGATAGCAAACAAGAATTTTACCTAGATCATTATCTAAGTTTTTTCTCATTCTTTTTGTTAGTCTAAACCCCCAATTGGCAGATCTCAAAGAAAACTTGACATGTTTACAAGTTTCTCACAGTGTTATTTTATTTCTAGTAGAAACTAAACGACCTGTGAACCCTTTGGATTTATTTTGTGAAGTGGCCCATGATGATATTGATGATTCTTTTTAAGGAGTGAAGTATTCTAATTAGCAATTCATTCTTATCTGTTTTATCAGGAATTTGGATGATGTTCAGCATGAATGAGAGACTCATAAAATTATCATATATTTGTCAAATCCACTGGAAATTGCTTTTTTCTGTTAGAGCATCTTTCATGTATTGGTTTAATAAAAATCTTTCAATATTTTGTTGTTGGTGGGTTATAAATAGATAGAGTTATACACACGTATACACATACATAGATAAATAAACATATACATAAACACCCTGGCACACACACACACACACACACACACACACACACACACACACACACACACACACACACACACACACATATATATATATATATATATATACAACCACATATATATGTATTTATATTAGTAGTGATAATATAGTTTGCTATATTTGTAACTAAAGACTGCTCAATATCATTGATCAAGTGTATATATATTTAAGTGAGGACTGTAAACATAGAGTCAATGGTATTTCTGATGAATGCATAGCCAAGAAATTGACATTTACCGAACACTATTGACTAAGTCTATGCTATCCTAACTTTTATATATATATATATATATATATATATATATATATATATATATATATATATATTCAAGTAGTAGTTTTTTCTTGAGCATTTCTAATGAAAAAAATGTGAATTCTGTTAAAAAAACATGAACAGAGAGTTTTCACATGGATTCAACATGAACATTGATCAACTGATTTTCAATCATTATTGGTTGTTACAAAAAAAAAAAATACAAACATGTTTCCTGTTTTCTAAACTCACAATGTATTCAGGTTTATTTATTTTTTGTTTTTAGCACCTAATATGATCTCGCTTAGACTTAGATTAAAGTCTAATGAAATTTGGTAAAATCATTCTACTCAGCCTGAAATATCAGGCCTATATGTTCAGAGGATTAATGATAACAGCAACATTGTAGAGTGGGCAGTTAGTTCAAGGGCAAAATATTACTTTTCAAGAAATTTAAAGAGAGAAGGAAATTTAATTTGTAAATTCAAATTGATTGACACAGTTTGCATATAAATATTCAACAAAATAAGAAAAAAAGGATAAAAGCAAAAAACTAAACTCAACAACCAAAAGTAATGAACAATAAAAACAAATTAAATACAAAATGTTTCAACTAATGTCTGGAATATCTTCTTTAGCACTTATCGTTTAAAGTTCAAGCATTAAATATTTTCATTATTCCATGAATTATTCCAACTAATACTATCATCTATTTTTTTTCATTATTTTTGTAGATATATTTTTTAGGCTTCTTCATTTCCAAAGTTCTGAGATGTATTTTCATTATTTCATGAATTATTTTGACTAATATTATCATCTTATTTTTTTATGGCTCTGTTTCAGTAGATATGATTTTTAGATTTCTTCATTGTCTAATGTTCTAAGAATTATGCTGACTAATATTCTTATTGTTTCAGTCAATACATTTTGTTTTGCTTGTTTTCCTCATTGTCTATTATAAAATCAAATATCACTATTAATCCATTAATTACACAAGTATCATTATTTTTTTGTTTTTATTATATAGTCTAATTTTCAGAGATTATATGCATTCATTATTTTATAAATTATTTAAAAGAGTATCAGTATTGTAATTATTTTTACTAGATTATTATCTGATATTCATTGACTATGTATAATCACTATGTAAGACAAATTTTGTTTCTATATAGTATGTGTCATTTCTTTATTGTTTATGATCTGAAAGTTTAGAAAATGACAATTATTCCCTTCAGATTTAGCTTTTCTGCCCTGGATAAGACAATGTAAGAAAAATTTTATAACCCAGGTCACAAAAGAAAAGGTCTTTTCCATTTAATTTTAGTGGAAGCAATTGAAAAATAATACTTTATTTTTACATAGAAAGAGAAACAATAAACTACAAAAATTAGGCTCATTCCACTGTTTTTAGCAGCAATAAAAGGAAAATGAAACAGAAAATTTTGTCCAAGAAAAATGATCTACTTTAATGGTCACCAGTTTAGAGAGGAAAAAAGTTTGGATTTAGAATTATTCACCTTTATATCTAAAACAACATGGTTAGTGTCTCATGAGTGGCCGCTGTGTATGATGTTCCTGACTAAAGGTTAATGATTGGTTCTCAGTAGCAAAATGACCTTGCTTTATTTTATTTCTTATATGTTTGTATGTTAAAGATGGAACCATTTCAAACTATCTTATGGAGGTTCATTTTCGCATAAGGGTTATCAATATTAGAAATGTAATCAGCAAACTGAGATCAAATCCTGTATGAGACGGTTTGTGTTTCTCATCTCACTAATGCTCTTAGGAAAGGCATGAATCTATTTGTTTTGGTAAGGTGACTAGTTTAGGAGGATGAACAGCTCTGAATTCAAGCCAGCTGTACTCTCCTTAAAAATTGATCTTGTACCACACTTCCTGCCCATGATCGAGGATTTTGATTATCACATATATCTTGATAAGATACCATATAAAACTAAGCATATCTTAAATTTAGTACAAGACCAGAAATATGGTGGAGGGGTTGAATAAATATAAAAAACTATCTATTTTATTGTTTTGGTTTGGTTTGGTTTAATGGGTTCTCAACCATTGTAAGATATTTAATGCCAAATCTATTTTTAAACATAGACAGTTCTATTTCAAACAATTCAGTTGAGCATTAGTACACAGTTTAAATGTCAAAAACGGTTCTATTTCAAGCTATTCAGTTTAGTCAACAAAGTTAAATGGTTCCAAGTATTGCAATGTATCACTAACAATTCACTTAAACATCAGAGTGGACCGGGGAGCAATGGCAATGAAGGAGTATTTCACATTCCCCAAAGCTCTAGCATTACAAGCACCTCACCATCAGATTGTTTAGTGTCATATCCAGGACACTTGTTGGGGAGTCTTACTCCACTGCAGAGATGCAGTTGGTATATTCTACAGCCCCAGCCAACTGGGCCATCTTATTCATTGTTATTCTTGATAGATGTACATTTAGCAGGTGTGTATGAGTTGCAGTGGGCAGATGTTTAGAAAAAAATCATTTGAAAACCACCTTGTAAAACATGCATCTACCAAGCCAACAAATAAGATAATTGGAAACTCCAAATGTAATATTAACAAAAGACACTTCAGTTTGGTAACCCATAAAACTTTATCCATTCAATTCAGGCAGCACTTGACTGAGCAGCTGTTGCAAAAGAATATCAAATATACTCATCAAAAACTAAATATACATTGTGGTTGTTGGGTCTGGAGTAAACTAAAAAAAAAAAAATTGATTGCTTGACTAGGAAAATTGTCAGAGCAACTCTCACAATTTGCTTTTTGACAGCTTTACCACTGTCAAGAATTTTACCACTGTAAAGAATTTTATAATCAGGTGTTTAGCAGAACATCTTCAGATGTATGTAAATTTCAGAGTTAAGTTTAAAATGGTTAGAATAACAAAAACTTAGCCCCAGTATTCACTAATTTTAATGTACCATTTAATTATAATTCATTACAAACAACATTTCACTGCCATGAGTATAATACTAAGCTGCATTTGATGGTGAGGATCTAGTTCTGGAGCTCTGAGGAGTGAACAGTGCCCCTTTATCATCATTATCCCCAAGTCCACTCTGAACCAGTGTTACCTGTTAGTGTTCCATCTATGGAGCAAATAAATCCGCAAAAGATGATGAAGTGTCTTGTTTAAAATGATTCCGGAGATATGCTTTAGTACCTTATGTAATTAGTGAACATTATTATTAAACAAAAATGACATAAGATAACCTAATAAAAGTTGACATAACCCCAAACTAACTCAGTGAATAGTACCACCCACTCTGGGAATAAATGATATAAACTGAGTTACTAAAATAACTGAACAAGAGTTGACACACTGACCAACCAAGGAAAATAGAAACTCAAATATATCTGTTTGAAAATTATTAGTATTAGAAAGGAATACATGAAACCATGAGTGCAAACAAATGATTATATACAAATAAAAAAATGCAATTGAAAAAGAAATGGAACATTAAAATATAGTTATGATCACAATTGAACATTTATGAATTAAGCAAATTTTTGTACTAAATAACCCATTAGGAGTTGATATGTTATTAAATAGATAAACCAAACCAAACAACATTTCACTTCACACATAACAAATCCTTTAATTCATAGTTTAACAGTCATAAGAACAATTTCAAATTTATTTTGTTTCCCACATTTATTAACATTCCTAATTACATTACCACAATAATATCACAGACATTTATAACATTCCCTAATATTTTGTCTAAAATCTAAAAAAAATTTCCTAATCATTATTTGATGAAAGCTCATGTAGAAGAAAATGTTATAATAAATGCCTAAATATGCCACCAAATTGGTTTCCACATCTTGTTTCTCTTTCATTCTGTCAGATATTTGTCTATATACTTATTCATTCAGTTGGTGCTGTCAGTTGAATGATATTATTTGTTTTTTTAGATCTTGAAAACATAAGTGTGATATGTGATTTCTCAGGGAACAATTATACATAGCTAGGCTCACTGAAGGGCCAAATAAAGAGGGATACATACATATATATATATATATATATATACACACTCACACAGGGTGTCTCAAAATAGATGCAACCCATTAATATAATAATTCATACAGCATCGAGTCATTTTTCATCTGAGTCTTAAAAAACAATTATATAACTTCAGAAAGGTCAAACCAGATGACAAAGGCAGAAATTGATTGACTTTATCCTAGAGTGCCCATGAAAGACCAAGTTCTTGGGAATGTCTTCAGAGATACTTTTTCTGACTTCTTCTGACAGAATCTCTCACTGCATTCACATTGTAAGGATATTTTGCAATCAACTTCCTGTTAGATCTGGGATTTTCTGCCTTCTTCTTGAGGTAGTTTACTGATCCTGTGGCTTGAAATTTGTGTACCCAATAATAAATTTCGCTTTTCTGAGAGCAACTGTTAGGTTAAACTTCCAGCAAAATTTTGTTTGTCCAGTTTTGAATGTTTTTGTCTCCAAATGAGTAGTGATACAAAATATTTTTCCTCTCTTGTTTAAGACATAGTGATTGCGGATTAATTGTTGCAATATTATTTTTAAATCTGAAGCAAAAAATAACACATTATTATTAGCAGAGTTGTTAGCAGTCACATAGGTCCCATGTAGATTGAGATACCTCGTATATAAGTAATAATGTATGTTCATGCTTATATATATATATATATAAAGAATGAAATGTATTTGGTATTAAATAAATGCATAAAACATGAAAGCAAGGAGCAGCAGAACCATTTTATTGTCAATACTTGTTCTAATGATGGATCTGTATGTTGGTGTATTTGGTATATAATTAATAATGTTCACAGATTGACACTCACTGTAGCCATTGTTGTGAGAGAAGCCACTAGCCCATTTCAGTCCCATATATTGAGTGAATCCTCACAAAGTGTCTTTGCAGAGTAGTTCATTTAAATATGCTGGAGCCTCTAATCAATCCAAAGATTGAACAGGGATAAGACCAACATCTTGATCCAATAAAGATTGAGGCATTACAAAAAACTGAAGCAACAAATTGAGTAAAATGGTGCAATGAAGCAGTGGATAGAAATTGATTGAGTTAGAAAGGAATTGTGGCCTGCCTCATGACAGAGGTATCTAGGGTTTTACATCAAACAGCATCTGATAGTGAGGCTCTTATCTTGGAGTTTGAGGAATGTGGAGTAAACCATCATTACCATTACTCCCAGGTCCACACTGACCCAGACCAGTAGTATCTGTTAGGGTCCATCTTTGGGTCAAATAGAACTGTTTAATCATTTACTATACTTGAAACCATTTAACTGTGTGAAAATAGATCTATTAGTATTAGCAATACTTGAAACCATTTAACTGTGTGGAAACAAATGAGCTCTGGTTCATTTAAAAATATTACCTTCAAACTAATCACTTAAAATCATATATACATAAACAGCATTATATAGCCATCAAGGGTTGATATGCCATGAAACCATAAAATCTAAAATGACGGAAGTAGTTCTATATTTCCAAATGGAGCAATAAACATGAGGATTTTGGATGCTGATTTTCAAGTCAGCCTAAATCTTCACACATGAAAGACTGGAGGCACCAAAAATTATCAAAGCATGTTGACAGCATGGATTCCTCTGAATCTCTCTTGCCATCCATCCCTATCAGCTGCCACCCTGGTTAAGTCCTCTAGGCAGTATCAAGTGTCAGCACAGAGCTGATGAATATAAGTTTTTGCTGGCCAGCCTGCTCTGGCATGTCCAAAGTTATCCTTACTTCTCCAGTCAGGCCTAGTATGTTTTGCTCATCTTACTTGGATAGTTTGAGAGATGGAAAATAAGTAGCTGTCAAGCTGCTGTTTTGTAGGGTGCTGCTTCCAGAAATTGTGTTTATGCTCGGAAGGAGTCTTGTTGGAGGAGCATGAGGATACAAGAGTTTTGTGATGCATGCGCGGTGAGCATTCTTGGGGTGCGGTTTTCTTCCTTTCTGGTTCGAGACATGAAGGGGAGAAGATGGAGAGACAGTAAGGAAGGATTCGTGGTACCCTCGGAAATGCAATGGCTGTTGAAATGAAAACGCAAATTTTCTCGTGCTGCACTGGTTTAAACGTGAATAGTCGTTTACCAAATATTTTTCTCCAATATCTTCCTTAAAATTGTTGACATAATTTTTGGAGCTGAGTTCAATCCAAACCCCAACCTTGTGAGGCAATAGGTTCAAAAGACTTTTGCTCACCCTAAGTTGTAAATTGGCCAATTTCAGGTCCACCATTTTGGACACTCCAATCATCCTCCTCCACTTCTTCAATGTCTCTCAGTATCCATCTACAACTACTCCACCTGTATGGCACTCGACATGACTGTTCTCCTAGTTAAAGTCAAACACAGGCCTTATTTTACCTTTTGTTGGCTGCAACACCATCATCAAAAACAATACACCCATCTATACTTCTTTTTCCCATGGCACCACCACACCTTTGTCTATCCACTTGTCCACCTCTCTCTCAAAATCTGCCTTAACTACGCCCTTGAGAGAACTTTCATAACAGAAATTATCCAAAATGGACCAAAGCATCTTTGTATAGTTCCCATTCAGCTTTTTCTCCAATCATTTCAATAGAGTCAAAGTGGTGCTAGTATACAGTATTACTGACATGCCTATAGCTTGGATGAATTTCTGTTTCATTTTATCAGGTCAGATTTTCATATGGCTGGTAACCTGTCAATACTGATGCATATGAAAACATCATTTTCAGTGGATGAGATATTGCTACCAAGGTAAGTAAACTGGTCATGTAATTTTAGAGGTTTATCATACCCAGAAGATTATTAAACATGACGGACACCCAAATAAAATCTAAGGATGCAGTTTCCAAAATATCTTGAGAAAAAAACAAAAAACAACCAAGATGCACATCTGAAAGAATCATTGTCCCAAAAATCCAAGCAGAAAAAATCTTGTTTGTCGTTTAAATAATGATTGCTGACAAGCAGGATTTTCAGAGTTACTTTCATGCGTTAGACATTTAAATTGTCACACATTTATGTTATTTGTGTGGGAAATAGCTTTTTCTTTGAACAACAACAAAAAAAAAAAAAACAGAAAAAAAGACGTTTTTTTACAACTACTCATATCAAGTTGCAGCTGCTTCTTCAGTCAACTTCTAATTGCTTTGCATTGAGGTGGAGAAGACTAAATAGGTTTGCAAGCTCTGAGACATTTCACTTGTCAATTAGCACAGCAACAAATTGATTAAAAAGGTCCAATGAAACAGAAGATAGAAATTATAAATCATTGATAAAGTTAAGTGTAAGGAGAAAGATAATTTATGATGAAGACAGAAAAGAACTGTGGTCTGTCTAATGGCCAAGGTATAGTATCACTTATAAATAAGTAGACCCTTGCAATTTTTTATAAAATGTTAAATTTCTTCTAAATCAAAATATCAGAAATCTATTATTTCTAGTGGAATATCATACAATCAAAATGGATATAATCAGATAATATCATCAAACTCTACAACTCATTGATAAACCAAAGTATCACATATTAGTTGACCGTAGCAATTTTTAATAAAAAGTTAGATTTTTCACTATCAAAATATCAGGGTTCTATCACATCTAATGGAATATTGTTTTAGCCATTTCTGACACTACTCCACTGTCTAGGTGAGTAGACTTTTGTTATCCCTCTAGTTTATCTAGCTTTAACCTTTAGCAAATAAGACCCTGTTTGTGTTTGCAAATCAGTCCTTCCATAAGGTTATTATTACAGTAGCTTTATAGCTTGGTTGGACCTGTCAGGGTTTATGCCTTTATTACTGTACC
This sequence comes from Sepioteuthis lessoniana, assembly GCA_963585895.1. NCBI lineage: Eukaryota > Metazoa > Mollusca > Cephalopoda > Myopsida > Loliginidae > Sepioteuthis > Sepioteuthis lessoniana. The sequence continues at coordinate 50,038,970 of OY757909.1, forward strand.
TTCCGAAAAGTCATTGCTAAGATGAGATACTGAAGTAGGATTTGCACTCAGTGGAATGATGTACAAGCAAAATTGATATTATTAGGTAATAATCACTATCAAACTCTGAAACTCTGTATCCAAAGATATAAATATGCAGCTGTCCAAAAATTAGTACTATACATATATATATATATATATATATGTGTGTGTGTGTGTGTGTGTGTGTATGGTTAGGCAGTAGTCATTCATTTAAGCATGTTTTATTAAATAATAAAGACAAATTTTGTCTGTATAATTTATTTAAGATCTTTTCAAATTTCCTGATAAGTGTCTTAGTTTCTGGTTCGAATTGGTAGATGAATTTCCCAAAATTATCCTGAGCGCCTTTGGACGCTTCATAGGCTATCATCAGGGGTTGTTTGCTTGTGTAAGGTGTGTTGTTTTTTAAAATGAGTTTTGGAAGTTTTTGAAAATTTTTATAACATAACAAAAATATGTGAATGCAGAGTTGGATAAAAACAGGGTAACTGACGTATTTAAAATAGGGAACGCTATTTAAAAGGGAATGCTATCAACAGAAACAGAATACTATCAAGGAATAAGGGAAAAAAATACTAAAAGCATTTCAAAATATTGTTGCTGTTTTCTAAATTAATTCTATTGATTTTAGGTTTTTTGTTTTTATATATAGGGCTTCTAGGATTTGTAGTCGTAGCTTATCAATTTCGTGGTGTTTTCAATTAAAATTTTTCAAAATTTGGATTTAGGAAGAGAATGGTTCTCAAGATGTAAGGCTATGGAATTGGAGTCATTATATATATATATATATATATATATATATATATATACACATATGAGGTCATACGATAAGTTTCCAGACTTTTTTCGTACGGGCACTTTTATTGATAGTACACTAGTCCCCTTTGAAGTAATCTCCGGCTGCAATGCACTTGTTGTACTGTTCCAACAACTTCTGGAAGGCTCTGTGAAAGTCCTCTTATGTGAACGTGTCAATGACCTTTGTCACAGCCTCTTTTATCTCCTCAATTGTCTCATAACAACAGCCTCTGAGCTTAGGGAATAAGCAAAAGTCACAGGGAGCAAGGTCTGGACTATAGGGAAGGTGAGCAACTGTCTTGATGCCCATCTTGGTCAAATAGACTGTGATAAGGATGGAGTTGTGGAATGGTGTATTGTCCTCGTGGAAATGCCACTGACCCGATTTGAAGAGTGCTGGCCTCTTCCGACGGATTCTCTTAAAACCTCAACATAGTAACCCTAACCCTAACCGTAACCCTTTGGCGAATCAACTCTGGTATATTGACTTCCTTACTCCTCCCACACCTTTCATTATCCCTCACAGACTGCCTGCCTTCCTTGAATCTCTTATGCCACTCAAAAACTGATGCTCGATTTATGCAAAATAAAAAAGTGTCAGATTGCATTTTTGAAATTCACCAGCTGTGACAATCAGGCTTTTGTAGGGTGTATTCCAATTGCTGCAGTAGCAGTTCATTTGAACTTGAAATCATAAAAATTGGTCAGTCATCACATAAGATGTATAGCAATAACATAGTGAATTTTCAAGAGTCTACGACAATTTTAAATGCCCATACAAAAAAGTCTGGAAACTTATTGTATGCACCTCGTATATATATATATATATATATATAGTCATCCACAGACAGACAGTTTTTATTATAACTCATCAGTGTGGCTAAAGTGCTCAACCCCTGGTGGAGGGAGCATATATGTGGTGCCTTCAATAAGTTTCCAGACTTTTTTTTGTACAGGCATTTAAAATTGTTGTAGACTCTTTAAAATTCACTATGTTATTACTATACATCTTATGAGATGACTGACCAATTTTTATGATTTCACATTCCAATGAACAGCTACAGCAGCAATTGGAATACACCCTACTAAAGCCCGATTGTCACAGCTGGTAAATTTCAAAAATGCAATCTGGACATGAGGACACTTTAGAAGAATGATATGCAATAAAATTCTGTTTTAAACTTGGAAAAAGTGCCACAGAAACGTATGGAATGCTTCAGACTGCTTTTGGAGCATCTTGCATGAATCGAGCATCAGCTTTTAAGTGGCATAAGAGATTCAAGAAAGTCAGAGAGTTTATGAGAGATGATGAGAGGTGTGGGAGGAGTAGGGAAGTCAAAACACCAGATTTGATTGGCCAAAGGTTAGGGTTACTATGTTGAGGTTTTAAGGGAGTTCAGCAAAAGATTCCATTGGAAGAGGCCAGCACTCTTCAAATCGGGTCAGTGGCATTTCCACCAGGACAATGCACCAGTCAACAACTCCATCTTTGTTACAGACTATTTGACCAAGATGGGCATCAAGACAGTTGCTCACCCTCCCTATAGTCCAGACCTTGCTCCCTGTGACTTTTGCTTATTCCTTAAGCTCAGAGACTGTCGTTATGAGACAATTGAAGAGATAAAAGAGGCTGTGATGAAGGTCATTGACACGCTAATACAAGAAGACTTTCATAGAGCCTTCCAGAAGTTGTTGGAACGGTACAACAAGTGCATTGCAGCCGGGGGAGATTACTTCAAAGGGGACTAGAGTTTCATGTGTGTACTATCAATAAAAGTGCCCATACAAAAAAGTCAGGAAACTTATTTAATGATCCTTGTATAATGTCATCTACAGACAGACTGTATTGTGGTATAACAACTCATCAGTGTAGACATGTGAGACACTTGAAACTGGGTTAAAAACTTGGCTCACTTTACACCAGTTGGCTCTCTTACCACCAGAATATCATCAATCTCATCATAAGCAAAGGAATTTTGACATATATTTTTTGTTTACATATACACTTAATGAATACCAGAGTGCTCAATTCATCAGAAGAGTTTTGCTTTATGCATGAGTGGCAACTGGTAATTCCTTTTAAGAGTGGTCAAACCATGGTATACTTGAAACTGCACAAATTATTAGTATTAGCAAGAAATACATGAAACTATATAACTGTGCAAACAGATTACTAAATAGGAATAGTAACTTGAAAACCATGTAAAGGCACCTTGGGTGGAGTAATGGTCAGTAAGATAGACTGGCAAGCCTTCACAAGTGAGTTTGAGTCTCATTGGTTGCCCCATTGCTATGGCTTTGGGCAACTCGATTTGCAAATTACAACTTGAACCCACGTAATTGTGTATAAATTATAAGTATTTAATCATATTTACCAACCCCTCCACTCGGGCAGGATATGACACAAGGTCAATTTTTAAGTGGAGTTTAACTGGTTTGAATTCACAGTTTTCCTTCTCCTGGACTAGTTGCCTCACCAAGGCTGAAGAACCTAGTCTGCCTTACTATTTACCCATAGGGAGAATAATTGGATTCATACCTTTCCCAAGGGTATTAGTGCTATGTGAAACGCAATGTCTCATCCAGGATTTGAACTCGTGTCGCCATGTCCATTTTCTACGACAATAACCATTACACCATGTATTTAATAGGAATACTTGAAACCATATAATTGTATATAAATTATTAATATCAAAAACAGTTATTTGATGTGATGACTGTTTACAAATGATTATCATCATTACTTACTTGAAATCCTAATAAATGCTTGAAGAATCAAAAAATACTGACTTTGGTATAAAATAATGTAACAAGGTTTGACATGTTGTCAACCAACCAAAGTAGGAGCAAAAAAGTAAATAAAGTCAGAGTCCAGTTTATATTAAATTTACATTGTAAATTGAACATCAGATGTCATAAAATTGGACAGAAAGTCAGTGTCCACTTATATGTAATATGTTTATTATAAAAAGAACACCTGCTTTATAGCTAGTTAATTTTAATGAAAAATTCACAAAATAAATAAAAGCCATTTTTAAACATAGCAGATATGGATGCATAAGATGGATTAATTTTTGACAAAATTACATTTTCCTTTAATTTAAAAGCTTGTTGTACAGATGCGCATATTGCTTAAGGTTTCATAATCATTTCAACTGGCCGAAAAGGTATAAAAATCATGTGGAAGGGCAAGGGCACCCAAGAAAAAAATTTCAGCTTTCACAATCAGTAAAAAAAAAAAAAGAAAAAATCTTTACAGACAAACTGTTACTTTTTTTGTGGGCTTGCATTAAGAAAATATCTTAAACCAGCAGAAACATTGGGTAAATTGTGGTGGTTGGGAGAGAGATACATTTTTCTGACTTTAGAAACTTATCAGCACACCTTGCAGGTGAATGCACGTGTAACCTCATTTACAATCTCCCCCTTTATTTTCCTAGCCAATTTTATTGAAAAGAAGAAAAAGAAATTAAAAAAAAAAAATTGAGCTCTAAAGAGATATTACAGCAGTTTCCACCACTTATCTACAGTTTCACTTTCCATGATTTCTTGGTTTGTTTTTTTTCACTTACCTAAAGTCAATCTTAGAAATAAATAATTCAATAGTTTTACTAAATAATTGCCCTAAAGCATAAAAGTAGTGATACTGACAATTTGGGTATGCAGAAAAGAAACTGCAAAGCGCACATCATTTAAAGTGAAAGTTTTTGATTTGATAAGAAAAGAAAAACAAAAATTCTAAACTGAGGTTGCTCTGTAAAGAAGGAATCTTCTATTCATTGCATGACTTTTTTATTAGAGTAAATCTTTCTCATTTTTGTTTGAATTTCTGAAATGAAAAATTATCATGACTAGCAGTACTTACCCATATTACATACGAGTTATAAGTTGGTAATTTTTAAAAATAAAAGATGTAGAATTGCTTTTATCAAAGTTTAAAATAATTATTCCTATCTAGTACTTACTAGTAATACATATGGGTTATAAGATGGTCTGGTCTGTTTCTTTGTTAAATGTCATATCATCCTGTGAGGGTTATTTAATCCCCAAGCCATCTTTTTAGAAAAACAGCAGTGATAATCATTAATCCATAGCTGAATGGGAATATAAAGAGGTCCATACCTTTCCCAAGCGTATCAGTCTGAAAGTGAATATGATAATGTGACTGGAGTCTAAAATCACTCCCTATGATGTTGTACTCTTGCACATTAGCCACCATGTCTCTGTAAGATGATCAATATTAAAAATAAAGGATGTAGAGAAGCTTTTGATAAAATTTAGTATAATTATTCTTATCTAAAGGATGTTTTATTTGTTTTTATCTATTTATTTTGGGATACATCCTTGTGTACATGAAACAGAGTATATGGAAAGTGGCTTTGGGTTCATTTGAAGAACTCAGATAATCTCAAAACCCCTTAAAATTAATGAATGTTTTTAATAAAAATTCTTTTGTATTACTTTCCATATTTGAAAAGGCTTATCATTACTATGCTAAGCTTTTAACACTCAAAATAAAATCAGCTTCTAAACCATTTTTTAGACCAGGTGATTACTGAAATGAAATGAATTCCTACTTGGTGGCTTGATGCCAAGCAGAAACAGAGATAGTCTAAGGGTGCATAGGAAAGGAAAGAAGTATTTGTCACTCATAATGATGACCAAGAGAGTGAATAAGCACTGTGAGAGAGATACCTTTTTTCAGTTAGGTGGACAGTAAGACTGGGTGGGAGATTGATCCCACCTAAAAACCAGTCTGATACACACTTCATAGTATAGTTTAAATGACACTGACATTTACTGAAATTCAGCTTGAAATTAAGCCCAATATGTTAGAGTCTTAGCAATATGAATGGGTAAATATTTGGTGAATCATAATGTAAATATACTTAGGCTAGTGTCTTCATTTTAGTTGTTAGTCACATTTCAGCTATTGCACTCACTAACCTTCAGGTGTCTATTTTATTAGGTAACCTTTTAGAATTTCAAACCAAATCTTTTTATTCAGTCAATACTGATAACTCATTTTCATTCCACTATCCACGTTTAGAGGGTATTTCATATCTGCTAAATCTTTCCTAGTTATTTTCCACCCTATTCACTGAAGCTGCAGAATATGTCAACTGCACTTCTTAGCTGTGGGTAGTTCTATAGGATAGGATCCTGGTGGTTGAATAGTCTGTGACCCAGCAACTGAAATTGTCCTGTGATTTGCAACATTCTACTTTGGTCCTTACTGGGCTAGACAGGGAATCAGAGGCCTGATCCAACAAAGTGGTTTGTTATGTTAAGCCTTAGCATCTATATGATTGTCCCAACTATATACTTCAAATTGGTCTAGTGGCAAACAAACACCCAAGCCTTTTTATCTTAAAAGTGAAAGAAGGCAGTAGCTGATGGTCAATTGTACTGATAAAAACAAAACTTGAAGTGTCTCGGGTATAACACTAAGCCATCTGATGATGAGGCTCCAGTTTAGGAGTTTAGGGAATGTGGTATTCTCCTTCATTACCATTACTCTCAGGTCGACTCATCAATGGGATGAATAGAATAGTTCAATAATTTACAAAAGATTATTATAAGTTAGATGAAAACTTACAGTTCTAATATTTAAAACCATTTAACTGTGTGTAAACAAATGATTATTATTAAATAGAATAATTAGGGTAAGGTAGCAATACTTGAAGCCATTTAATTGTGAGCAAACAATTGCATTTTAACACATTTAAAAATGATATTACCAAAAAACTATTCACTTACAAATCATGTATAAACCTCAAAGGCAGTGTACAACCCTACATATCAGGTCCAGAATCCTATGTGCATTGCAAATGGTCAGATGCTCCTTACAAACAGGATGTCCATCCAAAGGCATTGGTTAGAGCATTTCCAGGTTCTCTTTAGTGCAAACTGCATTGTTCAGGAATCAACAATTCTTTGCATTCCCCAGCAACAAGTAAAAATGAAACCAAAGGATTTGCCTACCATTGGATGAACCACCAAAGTCATAGAGCAGCTGAAGGGGGGCAAACTTGTAAGAATTGATAGAATCCTATTGGAAACTTGGAAACATTGGAGCCCAGTGTTGAAGACGAAACTCCATGAACCCTTCGTCTATTGTTAGAGCAAGGCACACTTCCACAAGATCTCCGTGATGCAGTCATTATCCTGTACAAGAACAAAAAAGTGACAAATCTGACTGGTCCAGTTACTGTGGAATTACTCACTCTTCCTCTCAAGAAATTCCTCACAAGGATTCAACTGTACAGACTTATACCTACCATCACTAAAGAATACCTTCCAGACTGCCTGTGCAGCTTCAGTGCTAACAGGAATTCAATATATATGGTCTTATTTCTCCAACAATTCCAAGAGAAGTGCCAGGAGCTAAACCGGAGACTGTATGCATTCAATACAGTGAGTAAAAGAGGAATGTGATATATCATGGGATGACTTGGCTGTCCTCCAATGTTCCAGAACATGGTCGTCCAGCTGCTCTAAGACCAGCATGGTCAAGTCAGATCCATAGTGACTTTTCAGAGCCCTTAGAGGTAAAACAGCTGATATTGATTGGTAGGCTTCCCAGAATTAAAAAGAAACAGGAGTTCTAGCCTCAATGAAAGCTTATCCTTTATTCTTGTCATTTGCTGTTCCTTATTGCTGACAACCAGAGTGAGTTACAATAAATAAAAAAACAAAAAATGAAAAATTTAATCAAGGATTTATACAAGAGTCTCTTTTTGTTATTTTTCATTTTGTGTGTGTGTGTGTGTGTGTGTGTGTGTGTGTGTGTGTATTTACTTTGGCTGAGTAGAAGTCAACCAGTTTTGCCAGAGGTAGTGAAGTTCAAATTTTGACATCAGCGGGCTCTCTTTTTTGTTCAAATAACTGACCAACAAAAATGGATTAATACAACTTTCTGGTAATTCTTTCTTATCTAGTTTTCTTTTTTGTCACAACATCAACATTAAAACATTTTTATGCAGGTTGTTGATGTCAAATTGAAAATCAATTTCAACAAACCTTGACTTCCACATTCCATACATCTTTTTACAGAAATATTGTGAATTGCTTCAGTCAGTTTAATTACCAGTGCATTAGTGTCAATCAACAGCAAATTTACACGGTGTTATATAGTAAATGGATTGCATTTCATTTTCTTTTATACATATGCACCTTTATTTCTGCACCCACATATACCTTGCTTTTATATCTTCATTCCTGTTTTTACCCTTTAATAAAATGGCTTGTAATATTGTAAAAATTGTCTTTGTTCTTGGATTTCTTCCTATAAGGAATCTTCCCAAAAAGAACTCCAGGTTTTATAAATCTCTATCACCTTAGCATTTTTACACTTCAGGAAGAAGTTCCTCAAGGCAGAACCTCCCCCATTGTACTGAAAGTGATGTCTAAGGAGAATTACAGTGAAGCTGGAGCTATTTTTGGCACAACTCAAATGTATTTAGGAGAGTTCCTGCAATAAACATGACCTTGTGCCACATCCTGCCTTGGTAATGAGAAGCTAGTAGATATCAACTGGCAATTTTTTTACCAAATAAGTGGATAATATTAAGCTTAGTCAGGCCAACTCTACAAGGGTGGGACACCCAGTGAAGATTAAACTCACTACAGTAATAATAATCTTGACTAGTGAAAAAAAACAAATTTACATACAACTATAGAATACATTTGATCAAAAATACATACACAAAAGAGTGATAAAATTAAAAAGAAATAAAAAAGCTAAAGAAATTAAGTAATTCAAAACACCCTATAGAGGGCATCTCACATGGAATAACAGCAAGTTAGGGTGGCAGACCATCAATGAATTTGAGTATCACTGTGTACCCTATACTTTCAGCTTTGTCCAACTACTAAGCTAGACTTAGTAAATAACTAAAATACTCACCTTATAATGAAGTGAGCTGTGTATGGTTTTACTCAGTGCATGGCAGAAGAAGCTGTGGTTTCACATGATCTAATGAGTGAAACATGTTGTTTTGCTACACCCATCATGTGCCAAAAGGAACCTGTGTATTTTTCCTTACCATGAAAGCAAAGTGAGCTAAGAGTTAGGAACATTAAAACAAAGATGAAGGGAGTTCAAAAAGTATCAAGAATAAAATTGTATATACCAACACAGAAATGAACAATGAATGAAGCATTGATTTTTTTCTCATAATAGTGTCCTTGGCATTCAAAACACTTATTCTAGCAATTTTTCCATTGTTCCAAGCAGCTCTGAAAACATTACTTGATATGCTGTAAGGTTGAGCCATGCTATTTCTTTCAATGTTCTCTGTATCATTAAATCTTAACTTTGAGATGAATTTCCAGTTGAGGAAAGAAAAAAATACAAGAAATAATGTTAATTGAGAATAGAGAGCACTGCACTTGCACCATTCTGTGTTTCACTCAAAACCTTTCATTCAAAAAGCATCAAGACTGACAAGATAAACTTCTTTGAAATTCTCCCTGATTCATCTCCCCATCATCACTTTATTATATAAGTTATTCATCTGTGTACATGTCTTTATTTAAATGTTAAATTTAAGAATTTTAAAACTGCACTCTCCGTATTTTTGATCCCATTTCATAGACCTAATTAACTGATATGGTAAGAGATAATCAAGGGAATCTGTGATGGCCAATAGGAATGGAGGGTTAGAGAATGTCCAAGGAATCCATGCTATCAACATACCACTAAAGTATAATGGACATTATTGATTTTACATTTTAGAAAGTTTATAGGGCACTTGCTTACTACACAGACTACGGAGCTGACCAGCAAAAACTTACACTCATCAGCTCGGTGCAAATACTGGATGCTGACTAGAGGACTTGCCTAGAGTGATAGCTAATAGGAACAGATAGTGAGAGATAGTCAAGAGAATCTGTGTTATCAGTATAATTTGGTGGTGATGATGATGATGACGATGATGATGCATTTCTCAGTTTTCATCTGCAGGGTTCAATAGAGGCTACATATAAATAATTTAAGAGTGAGTTGTTTTTTTTCTGATTTAAAAACATTAAAGAAATATTTTGAAGACAAATGTGCACATTTTGGTCAGATGGATTCAGAAAATGGATGTTTAACAATCAAAACCAATGAAAGCTGATGGAGTTGAATTTTCCTAAGCCAAGTGCAAAGTTTCAATATCTGAATTGCTACTGTACTAGACAAGTAGACATTGCCGTTTGATGTGAGTCTGGATTTTATTGGAGATTTTTTCCTGATTTGGCCTTTGAATTATAATGTTATAAAGGACATAGTTAAAAAAAATGTGGCTAGAGCTGATTTGAAAGCTTATTTGTGAAATTTCTAATCTTTTTCTGGTAATTAATATTCATTGATATAAATGTTTATTGAAGTGATATTGTCATAACCTCCCCGATAAGATATGAATAGCCTTTGTGATTATGCTGTGTACACACATAAAAGCATAGATAAATTCAAAATAAATATGCATACACATATATTCTTCTATATAAGACAGACACATGTGTAAGGAGCAAATGTTTACACATATATAAAAACACCTAAATATGTGCATGTGTTTTGCAAATGTATTTTGTATATATACATCAGAATTATCTTGATTAGTGCATTTTTTTCTTATAAGTCTTGATTTGTACAATTCTGTGCAATTGTTTAAATATATCTGCTTCAGTGTCACAGATTTTTTTTACTTCTTTATGTTTACAGGTGCATATATATATATGTGTGTGTGTGTGTGTGTGTGTGTGCATGTGTGTGTGTCAGTGTGTGCATATATATATATATATATATATATATATATATATATATATATGTACATGTATATATAGATGATAAACAGAGTGAGATAGATAACACTGGCCTGCATTAAAAAATTTTCTTTCAAAGGTCAAACGTTTATCAAGTGATATATAATCACCATTTTATACTGAGTTCAAAAATACCATTCATGGTGTTTGGTCAGGTCTGGTTTTTAAGATGTGCTTCAATACTTCACAATAATAATTGTACACAATAATAACACTTATTCAAAAGCCTGTGCACTCAACTTGTCACAGATGAACGTGGGTGCCTAATGTTTAGTATAACAATGTTGTATGTTTATCTAACTACAGTGTACCACCTTAAACGATAACACCTATATACCTAGAGGGGGTGGGGCTTATCCCTCAGCTTAAAATGATATTAATGTACTGTGTCAAGTATTAATGATGGGCTGAGTGCTGATTTATTTTTTTCTCTTTTCAGGTTGATATTTGTATTCCTCTAAGAATAATCATAATAATCAAGCATAAGAATAATCCTGACAGGTTCTGCAGTAATGTGGTTCTTCCTAACTGTCAAGCAAAGATCACTGACTTTGTGAAGAAAGTATATTGCAATTAATTTGGAGTCAAACTAGGGAATTAGGATAAGCCATTTACTCCCCATATTTGTTATAAAACATGTGGAGAATATGAGGGACTGGAGGAATGGTAAAAGGAAGAGTATGCCATTTGCCATTCCAATGATCTGGAGGGAAGGAAAAGATCACATTATATATTGTTATTTCTACATGATAAATCTAAAAGGAATAAATCACAAAAACAAGCACTATATCTGATACCTCAATGTTCCTTCTGCCATAAGACCAATTTCTCATGGCCCAGACCATTCTTTTTCTGAGCCAGATGGTAACATGGAATATAGCTCTGATTCCCAATATAGTGACATGACTGTTGTAGCTGGGGATGGTGCATACAAACCAAAAGAGGATGACCAGCCTTGACACAACAGAACTCAATGACCTGACACAAGACCTGAACCTTTTAAAGGAGTCTACTCAGTTGCTGGGTTCACGTCTCAAAGAGAAACATCTGTTGGCATCAGGAATAATGTTCTACTGATATTGAGATCATGATAAATTTAAGACAGTTTTTCATGTTCCAGAATAAGTCATCATTGGTTTATTGCAACAATATTGTGAGCTTGATCAAATCAATGGGCTACAGAATAGAGACTTTTTGTTGACTCATCCAGCACAAGTCTCAAAGCAATTCTTCTTCATAGTAAGAACAGTTTTTCATCTATCCCTATTAGGCATTCAGTACAAATGAAGGAACAACTGCATGGATCATTTGCTGTCTGCGGTTTACTACCCGGAGCACAAATGTTTGATTTCTGGAGATCTTAAAGTAGTTGAACTGGTCTTAAGACTCCAAGGTTGGTACACAAAGTATCCTTGTTTTCTGTCTCTCTGGAACAGCCAGGCTGACAACCAACATTATGTCAGACGAGGGTTCAAATCTGACTCACATAATGTTCAGTTTCACTCTCTCATTGAACTAAACAAAATACTGCTTTCACCCTTACATATCAAGTTTGGAGGAATGAAGGATATTGTGAAGGTAATGGACAGAGAAGGCAGTGGGTTTGCTTTCCGACAGGAGAAGTTCCCACATGTATCCATGGAAAAACTCAAGGCTGGTATATTTGAAGGCACTCAAATAAGAAAACTCATGAAGGACCCAATGTTTGACGAAGCACTGAAGTCAGAAGTTATAAACTTCCTGGGAAACCACAGGAGTGTGGAATACCAGAAGGAAATTGAAGAGCTACTGAAGAGTTTCTGCCAACCCGGGGCATGAATGTCTGTCAAACTGTACTTTCTGTGGTTACACTTGGACTATCTGCTGTTAGACTGGGACTATTTTCCAAAGAACTGTGGAGATTTGAGTGAAGAGCAAGATGAACACTCTCACCAAGACATTCACATTATAGAAGAGTGCTACCAAGGCCAGTGAGATGTAAACTTTCTCACTGACTACTGATAGTATTCGAAACAGGATGTGGTGGCTGCCAAGCACAGGAGGAACACCCTGAAAAGACCTTTCATCCATAAATAGTTTCTATTGAGTATTTTTTAGTTTATTATAGAACAATGTGAGCTTTCTGCAGATATATCAGCCCTAGATTTAGATTATTTGTTTAATTCAACGATAAAATAAATAGTTATAATACTGTTCTATACATTTCAAGTAAGAGATTGTATCTTAAAAATTTGATCTGATTAGAAAAAATGAGAATGGTTTTTGGATTCAGCTTTTTGGATTACCTTAAAATCAGCTTTATCTATTCAACCATGAAAATATTGCAGACCAGTCTAATAAATTGGTAGACTGTGAAAGATAAGATAGATAAACTATGTGATGCATGAAACCACAAGTTTTTCATTGTAACAGTGGTCCATGATGATATTCATACTTCTATTTAGAAAAGAAGAAGGCCTATAATTAGTTTCTCAATTATCTCTGTTATATTAAGAATTTTGATGATTAAAATGCAGATCCTACGAAATTATCATTTACTTATAAATTAGACTTGAAATAAGTATTTTACTGCTCTAATAGGTCTTATGATGTGCCATTTTTGCTGGGCTAAGTTTGTATATATATCTAAATGTATACATCGGGGTGGGCAGAAAAGTTCATATGATGATGTCATATCTGCTATTGATGATTTTTTAACCAATGAAATCAAAGCACTGCAACACCAATGGAAGAAGTGTGTGGACCACAAGGGATACTGTTGAAAATTAAACATTATTTGGTCACATTCCATCATATATTAATATAGTGATATGGAGCACCTAGATTTTAGTTGTTCTGGTTATCAGGAGCCAAATCATGGATATTTTTTTAGGTATCCTAACTTGGAAAATGTCCAGATCTTGAATTTCTCAGAAAATTAAATCAAGGCTAAATCAAGTAAGTAGTACATTCATTTTGCATTGCTAAAGTGATGATGAGTCAGGCTAAAAAGAACAAATGAAGTTAAATAAAAGTAAACATAATTGAATGTTAATTTGTAGAAAAAAATGACTATAAATAAAGATCCAATACATATATAAGCAGACATCTTACATATATATATGGGCCTGAGTGTTTGTCAATGGTCAGGGACACCAGGGTTCAATCCCAGGTCGAGTCATACCAAAGACTCAAAAAATAATACTGTTTAACACTCAGCATTATAAAGTATGGATCAAAGGTAAAGTGGAGCAATCCAGAGAATGGAGTAGCACCCTCTCCTACACCTTGATGTAGTAGCTATTGAAAGAGGAGCCTTTGGGTCACCCTCGACTAAGGTTACCAACAACTTACTTGTATGTATAAATAACTAAACACATAAACTAAACATCTTATATATATCATATATATATATATATATATATATAGTGTAATTTGATGGAAACTCAAAACTTGTTTAACTCATCATTATAAATTCATTTCGGCAGAGAATATTACTATACTCTGCATCTCGTCAGATGACTTTTACATGCTTTTCTCAAAGTTGCAGAACAGCAAATGCGGAATTACAGTTTGTATTCAAAAAATAAAAATAAAAAGATAAAAAATAAAAAAAGAAATAAAAATACAAATTATTTATATTCACAGGTGAGGGCAGAGGGGGTCAAAATGTTAGGTGTTAAAAGCATTAAGAAACAAGAGTAGAGTTTATCTGTATACACACACATATAATATACGTATATATATATATATATATATATATATATATACACACACTTATATAATATACATATACATATATATATATATATATATATATATACAATATATAAAATGTATATACAATATATATAAAACTAAGCATGTTATATTCATATATGTATGCAACATATATATATATATACATATAATTAAAAATATTATCTATATCTATCTATCTCTCTCTCTCTATATATATATATATATACATATATATATAGATTTTACTCCAATAATGAAGCTTTATAGAAACATGAAAGTAAAAGTTCACTCACCTGATGGAGAACCAGACAACTTCAACATTGTCGGTGGAATAATGCAAGGAGATAAATTAGCAGCACATTTGTTTATAACCTGTCTAGACAACATACTTTGAATGTTGATAGATCTAAAAAAGGAAAGAAGTAGAAACTATTATAAAGAAGTTGAAACTATAACAGATACAGACAATGCAAATGATATAGCGCCTCATGTAAATACACTTGCCCAACTGAATCCCTGCTACATTGCCTGGAACAGGCAGTAGGAGTCATTCTGATTGCAAATGAAAGAGAATATACATGTTTTAGATGAGAAGGAGCCATCTCCACTCTAAGTGACAAGCCTCTGAAATTAGTAAACAATTTTACATAACTCAGCAGCAGTGAAGTTAATATATGCCTAGCAAAGGTATGGGCTGCTATTGATAGGTTATCAATAATGATATGTAAGTATGATCTAACCAATAAAATAAAATGAGATTTCTTCCAAGCTGGGGCTGTGTCAGTATTACAGTAGGGATGCATTACATGGACGCTAAGAAAACACATAGAGAAAAAGTTATATATGAACTACACAAGAATGCTATGAGCTATTTTGAACAAATACTGGAAGCAACACCCATTAAACAACAACTGTATGGCCACTTTCCTTTCATCTCAAAAACCATCTTAGTCAGATAAACAAGACCCTGCTGGAGAAGCAAGAACAAACTTATGAGTGACATCCTTCTATGTCCCCTACACACAAACATATATACATGGTTAGTGATGATTTACATAAGTATAATGTGTTTAATTATATATTTATATATATGAGAGTTTAGTTATATATATATATGTGTGTGTGTGTAATATGATGAGTCCATATACATATATATAAACTCAAGATATATATATGTATATATATATATATATATATATATGTTATATTTTGACCTTCGCCCCGGCCTAAAAATGCTATTCCAAGGTAATACACCGGAAGGAAGTGACACATTCCAACGGCCAGTAATCGAAAGAGATCGCGTGGGCGGTTTAAGGCTTATGATATGGGAAAAGTTGAAGGTCCCATTCTGCCATTACAGTCAGGGGGACCTCGGAAACCCCCGATGCAGTTGTCAGTAGAATTCCAGACAGTAGAGACCAGATGTGGTAAGGAAGGCCACACCCAACCGAGGGGGACCTCGGAAACCCCCAAAGCAGTTGCCAGCAGACTCCCAGAGGGTTAGAGATGAGATGTGGTAGGGAAGGCCACACCCGACCGAGGGGGCCCTCGGAAAACCCCCGATGGAGTGGACCCCAACATCAGGAGAACAAGACACAACGTGACGGTCATAACAGTGGGGTCAAAATATGAAGTTTACGTTTGGTCTCCAGCATCCTCTCACATGCTAACCTTTCAAACCCTTGCAATAAAGTGAGAGGTGAATATTTGAAAAGCAGTCTTCCTGTCGTTTCTTCCTGCGTCGTTTCTTCATGCGTCTTTGTTGTTGTGTTGTTGTGATGCTGCATGAACGTGTAAATGACTATATAACATATATATATATATATATATTTTTCTTCATGTTTTTGGTTTACACCAGAAACTGAAAAGCAGGATGGAAATAAATTTATAATCCTAAATTAACCAGTCTTTGGTTTTTTCTTTAAAGAAATATTGCTCTGTAAAAAATTACATTGAGCTCTCCACCAGGAAAATTTAAATGTTCAGCTCCTGAATGATTTTCTTGTCCTGAAGGAATTACTCCCAACTCTGGTTTAACTGGACCGAATAATACTATGTACATATATATATATATGTTAAATAAACATTACATCTATATATATATATATATATATATATTAAGCTTTATTTAGTTATTATCTGTATATATATGTTTAGCGATATATTTATGTATATATTAGTCTAGTTATATATCTATATATCTGTCATATGTTGAGTCATTCATGTTTATATATATATATATATATATTGTCATCCACAGATAGACTGTTTCGTTGTATTACAACTCTTCAGTATGGCTAGACATGTAGGATGCTTGAAGCTAGGATTGAAACCCACTTAACTTTTTATTAGACTTAGTCTCATATCGCTCAGCCTGCAGGCGACCTCAGTCAGCTCGGGAATTATAAGGCATTATGTTTACTTATATATTTCGTTATATATAGAGATATTTAGTTACATAATGTTTAGTTTTGTATCTGTGTATAAAATGTTTAGTTTTACATGTTTATATATGCATATATGTACATATATATGTATATATATATATATCACAAATAATATGCTTATATATATATATATACATGTATATATGTATGTACATATACAATATGTATATATATATATATATATATATATATATATATATAATGTTTAGTTGTATAAGTATATATATAATATGTTTATTTATCTAAATACATATATACAAAATGGTGCTAATGCTTCTCCTTGCAAAACTCCAGCAACAATATTGCAGAAATCTGTGGCTCCATCAGGTGAGTGAACCTTTATTTTTGCATTTCTATAAAACATCATTATAGCTGAAACAGTTTATTTGGAGAGACCATAAGTTAGAAGTATTTGCTCCATTTTCCCTTGTGTATAGAATCAAATGCCTAGGAGAAATCTACAAACAATTGTGTTGCTTGAAGATTTTTTGTATGTATTCCTTTGATGATTCGATGGATCGTCAGAATCTGTGATGTTGTTGATCAATTTCTTCAAAAACTGTTCAGATTTTTCCAAAGAATTTTTTTGATTTCAGGTTTGATATGGTAGAGAAGTAGAGTATTATATATCTTAGCACCTCTAGAAGTAAGAGTTATGTCTCTTTAGGTCTTGATGATTCTGAGGTTACCTTTCTTAGGGAAACGGAGGATGCAGCCCTTTTTTCCATTTCTCTATTGTATTTTGTTTATAGACGACACTGTAAAATTGAAAAAGTAAGTGATCAAATTTCCTTGTCTTCTGGAGGTATTTCGTTGAGGCCAACAAATTTTCTGCTTTTAATTTTTCTTAGTCGTTCATTGTTCTTCCTCAGTGAACTGTCCTAGTTTGATGTCTAGTTGGCTATTAATAATTTTTTTGAAAGGTGACTTTAGGGGAGTTTTCCAGCAGATTCTTAAATTTTTCTTCTCACATCAGTATTCTTTCTTCTTGGCTGGCAGATTTAAGTTTTACCCTCAAGGAGCTCTTCCTTTTGCTCACTTCATTTACAATCTGCCATTCTATCTGTGATTGTTTATCTTCTAGCAAGTTTTTTATTTTATTGACCTGACCTTGAATGCATTCTTGTTCTTTTTGGCATGTGGTATCTAGTTTTTTCTGGGCTTTTTTAAGTTTCTGTGCTTTGGCATTTATTGGTTTTCTTTTATGAACTAAGGATGCTATTTTCAGGTTATCTCATTTTTACCTAACTACAAGTGACTTACATCAGACTCTATATTTGCTCTTGGTTTGGTTAGTATGCACTCTGCTGCTGCTTCCATGTGGGTGGTGATGAAGTTTTCATATTCATCATTTGGAGTATGTGTTTCAGATATTTCCTGAAGAGAGTTTCTTACAGTTACCATATATTTACTGCTAATATCTTTATTGACAAATGCTGACCAGTCATAATGTGTGGTTTTGATAGTTTGTTTCTTATTTCTGCATAGACTCAGATATATCTTTCCTTTGACAATTCTGTGATTGTGAAATACTTCTTTAAAAGAGGAGTATGCCTCACAGTTCAGAGCACTGTTTATCCAGTTCTTGTTTATGAATATATAATTTAACTATACTTTTGAGTTATTTGGGTAGGTGTAGGTCCATAGTTTTCCTTCCCTTTTTCGGAATTTAGTATTAAGGCATGTATGTCTGTTCTTAAGTGAAAAGTCGGCAAAATATTCACCATTTCTGTTTCCTGAGTTGCATAAGCAAAATTTGTTATTCTTGTCTTTGTCTATTTGAGAATTCATGTCTCCATGAATGATTAGAGTATTGTGTTAGGAAATGTGTTGGACAAGGGAAGATAGCTCGTTGTAGAATGTAATGATGTCTGTTTCAGGACTGGCATTTGTGGGAGTGTAGCAAGAGGCAATTGTTGTGCTGGAGTTGCCATTAATTGAAGCACACATTGTTCTCAGTTGGATTCTTTTGATGCTATTAAGTGATTTTAAGGCACAAAGACTAAGAAGCATTCCTACAGCACTTATAAAGGTATTGATAGAGTTTTTCCATACAAATACAGAGGCAAATATCCATCCTTTATCAGTATCATGATATTTTATTTCTAGTTGACTATAGTAGGATCTATGTTCATGTATTCATAGGATGTTTATATAATGCTCATCTGTCAGTTCAGGTAACTAGTTTACTCTATTTAAAGTCCTAACATTAAATCTTGCTATGTTAACTATATTTTTGTATCTAAATAATTTTGGGTTTGAGCTCTGTAGCAGATTTTTCAAACACTGGAGCCAGTACTTAAAACTCAGCAGAATATGTCCCTTGTTTACCTGTGTAAAGGATGTGCCAATGTTGGCTGACTAGCAAGAACTTTTTTACATCAGATTTGTGCAGACACAAGATGTAGTTTGGAAGACCTGCCTGTAGCAGTGGATGATAAGAATGAAGGAGAGACAGAGAGTGAGACTCAGGGGAAATCTATGCGATCAGTGATCTGATATATATATATATATATATACACACACACATTACTAAACTTTGCCCAGTCGGCTGAGGCTGTAGAATACATTGACTGCTTCTCTGCAGAGGGTAAGATCCCCCCCAATGAGTGT
This sequence comes from Sepioteuthis lessoniana, assembly GCA_963585895.1. Taxonomy (NCBI): domain Eukaryota; kingdom Metazoa; phylum Mollusca; class Cephalopoda; order Myopsida; family Loliginidae; genus Sepioteuthis; species Sepioteuthis lessoniana. Next base: position 50,058,379 of record OY757909.1, read on the forward strand.
CCTGCATATGACACTAAACAATCTGATGGTGAGGATCCAGAAATACTGGAGCTTTAGGGAATGCAGAGTACCCCTTTATTGCCATTGCTCCCAGATCCACTCTAGCCCAGAGTAGTAGCACCTGACAAGGATCCTATCTATGGGTTAAATAGAACTAAATCGTGGTTTCTTGATTTTACTGTTTTTTGCATTTAAACTGCATATTTATGCTAAACTGAATTGTTTAAAACAGAACTGTTTTGACATTTAAACTATGTACAAATGCTAAACTGAATTGCTCAAAATAGGACTGTTTTAACATCTAAACTGTGTACTTATGCTAAACTGAATTATCTGAAATAAAACTTTCAACATTTAAGTCTGTATTGCCCAGTCAGTTTGGGCTGTAGAATACACTGACTGCACCTCTGCAGAAGGGTAAGACCACCCCCTCAATGAGTGTCCTAGATATGACACTAAATAATCTAATGGTGAAGTTCCAGTGATGCTCAGGATTTGGGGAATGCAGAACACCCCTTCATTGCCATTGCTCCCAGGTCCACTCTGGCCTGGAATGGTAGCACCTGATCGGGCCCTATCTATTGGTTAAAAAGAGCTAAACTGCATACTTATGCTAAACTGAAATGTTTGAATTAGAACTGTTTGACTGAACTAAATAGCTTGAAATAGGAATGTTTTCAACAATTAAACTGTGTACTTACATTTAAACTGCGTACTTATGCTAAACTGAATTGTTTGAAATGGAACTGTTTTTTGACATTGAAACTGTACTTATGCTAAACAGAATTGTTTGAAATAGAACTGTTTTGAGATCTAATTGTGTGTAAACAAAATTTATACTTATACTAAACTGAATTAGCAGAATTTAAATGGTTTGACTAAACTGAATAGCTTGAAAAAGAAATGTTTTTGACAATCAAACTGTGTACTCAAGCTAAACTGAATTGTTTGAAATAGAGCTGATTATTTGTTTAAAAATGGATTTAGCATTAAATAACCTACAAAGGTTGATATGCCATAAAACCCTAACAACCAACCAACCATTACCAAACATCTTATATATATATATAATAAATAAATATATATTATAAAATCTAATATATATTTATTTATCATTATTATATAATAGCTCTATCACAGATATTGAGCACTCACCAAATTATATCGCACTTGGTTCGCCACAAACACACAAAGTGAATTAGTAACAACCAACACTGTCACAATATATATATATATATATATATATATATATATATATATATATATATATATATAAAGTAAACTTGTATTCACTACCAGTCAAAAGTATTTAGTCACCCTCAAAAATTTTTATTTCTCATTCTTAAAGTGTTATTTTTAATAAAACAAGCACCACAACATTTTTTATACATAATACTAAATACAAGTCTTCCTCCATAAATTTGACTTTGACCTTTGTATAATCAGATATCTTCTGAAATATTGATCTGAAGGCATTTTTCTTCTTAAGTACTAAAATAAAAATTCCCAGAACTATAGTGGATTATGCCGTTAGAAGACATCAGGAAACAAGACAAAACAAGACCAAAAGTCAGACTGGTAGACCAAAAGCAACAAGAGCAGAGGAAGATTTCATCAGAGTCACCAGCTTGCATGACAGAAGGCTGACTGCTCCAAACATCACCGCACAACTGAACCAATGTCATGAAAAAAATGTGTCAACATGAAAGGAGATGAGGGGATAATTGGTATGCCTCTTCAGCAACAGAAAGAAAAGAATGTGGGGAATCAATTTCTTTTGTAGAAGGTGGGCAGCCGAGTTTCTTTGTTGAAAATATTCCTTTTTCTTCCTCAACAATCTTCTCTAGCAGTATTAGACCCAAGCTCGTCTCTTGTCATGCGTCACCAAGGCATTTGTTTTCTATCCCACCATCAAACAAGTATTGCACAAAGCCTTTTTTAAGGTGGGTCCGGTTGCAGGGCTGTAGCCCACACGCGTCTGGCATTGCCAAAAATACCGTCGACATTCCCCTTATTAGGGGGGGCCTCAGGCACCAGGCAATTAACCCCCCCAAGAGGATAAAAGCCTGGGGTACGGCCTCCTGAGGCTGGAGGAAATCTCCAGTGCTGAGATACACCTGGCCAGATCCGTGCCGAAGTGACCATAGCTGGCCGAAGTGCGACCCAAAAACTGAAGAGGTGAAGCAAAAAACACTTTCGGCATTTATTCTCCGTCCAACCACCGAACAAGTATGGCACAAGGCTTTTTTTAAGGTGGATCCCGTCGACATTCTCCTTATTAGGGGCACCTCAAGTGCTAAGCAATTACCCCCCCTCGAAGAGGGTAAAAGCCTGGTGGGACAGCTCCCTGAGGCCGGAGTAAATCTCCAGTGCCAAGGCACACCCAGCCAGATCCATGCCGAAGCAACCACGGCCGGCCAAAGTGCGACCCAACAACTGAAGAGATGAAGCGAAAAATGCTTTCTGCCCCCAATGCATTCAGGCAGGACTTATATAATCATGCCAAAAGGCCACATCTGGGTCAATCGCACAATGTGGTAATTTACATGTATGCTGATGTCAAACATGATTCACGATTGGGAGGATGTGAGTTTGATCTTCCCAATCGCCTGTTTCTCTCTCCCTGATCACATTTTACACACCAAACATATTCGTGCATGCCTTGAGCTACCATGCACATGATTTCTCTCGCTACACAACATCCACTGAGAGATGAAGGCTCAGTAAAGCTGGCCTATATGGCAGAATTGCAGTCAAGAAACCTCTGTTGAGGAAGCAACACAATGTCAAAAGAACACCAATGGTCAAGGTGCACAAAGACTGAACAACAGAGCAGTGGATTAAAGTCCTTTGGACTGATGAATCAAAGTTTGAAATCTTTGGGTCAAGCAGGAGGGTCTATGTGAGCCGAAGAGTTGGTGAAAGAGCTGAAACTCCCTGTATCATATAATTGTAAAGCATGAAGGTGGCTCGGTTATGGGGGGGTGCAATTGCAAAATGAGGGATTTACATCAGCTTAAGGGCAAATTGAATCAGACCAGCTATCACAACATACTGCAGCATCATGCAATCCCATCTGGAATACAGCTTGTCAGTCAAGGATTTGTGATTGTGCAAGATAATGACCCAAATTAAGCTCTGCCAGAGGCAAATTAAAAATGAAGAAGAACAGCACATCATTCAACTGATGTCTGAGCTGGCGTAATCAGCAGACTTAAATCCCATTGAACTAGTGTGAGATGAACTTAACAGAAAAGTCAGAGCTAAACAACCCACAAGTATGGCTCATCTCTTGCAAATTGTTCCGGAAAGCTGGGCAGAATTATCTTCAGTCTACTTCCAATCTTTAATAGAAAGAATACTGAGAATCTGTGAAGCAGTGATAGTGGCCAAAGAAGGCCATTTTGATTAATCAAAAGTTTAAGAAGGTTTTTGTGTTTTTATGGTTTAATTTGTATTCAATGTGGCTCAGAAGACTTGTATTTAGTATATAATATAAAAACATTGTCATGCTTAATTTGTTTCATTGAAAATAACACTTTTAGGATGAGAAATAAAAAAATTTTAAGGGAGGCCAAATACTTTTGACAGGCAGTATATATATATATATATATATAAGCATAGCAGGTTTAAACACTAAAATAAAATGTTCTCACTGAACTTAGTTTGTCATTCAATGAATTGGTCACAGGCAATTATGGTTCTGACCATGACAAAAAAAAAGGATTATTATTTTTTTATTGATTTTTAAGCCCGTCAAAAGTATAAAGAAATATCCCCTTTAAGCCAATCAGGTGATAAATGACGAAAGGGTGATTAAAAAAATTTTTGAATAACCTCATAACACATATTTTTAGAATGACCCATGTATATATATATATATATATATATATATATATATAGGAAAAAATTGAAAAACAAAGTAATCCAAAGTGAAGAATTTATTGTGAAATAATAAACCATTATCAGGAATTAGAAAAGATAACATCAAATGTTGTCTGATAAACAATGCTGGAATTGTCAATACAAAGATTTTAGAGTGTGTGTGTCAACATTCATATTTATATTGATAAAAACTAAACACCCAGTTCGCATGATGGTGTTTTTAATGGTCACTAGTGACATTGATTGTATGCCTCTATTCATCTTCACACATGACCTCAGATTTAACATGGAGGACTATATCAAGTGCATGAAGGTGTTAGTGCTGCCCTGGATCAAGAGGGTTGCTGCTTCAAGACCCTATGTCTGGTAACAGTGTTGTGGAGCCGATAAGCACGTTGATCCTGCAAATGAATTAAGTTAACCATGCGAGTAATGACAGCCAAAAGACAACGAAGGAGACAAAGGCGAGATAACAATATAACAAATACAACAATTTATTTGTCGAGTTTACCATGAAGTATGTAAGTTCATGGATTGTTGTCGATGTTGTCAGCTAGATGGTTGATGTCGGTAGCTGGTATGGCCGAGGTCATAGAGAGGCAGCTAGATGATCAAGGCGAGTAGCTGATGTTGGAGAGAAGCAACTTGATGATCGTGGCAAGTAGATGGTGTTGTTCGATGGTGTTGTTCAATGCGAGTAGCTGATGTTGGTCGAAGTTGGTAGATCAATGTCCCGGTTTTTGAAGTATATTGGATTAACTGGGGATGTGTTGATGTGGTTGCTAATCCGTTCAGCGAGTCATACATGGACAGTTGCTGCAATGCTAGAGCATGTCGTCATTGTGGTTGGCAGTCCGTACAGCGAGTCATACGTGGACTGGATGCTGTATTGCTGGAGCATGTTGTGGTCGAAGTTAGTGTTGGCAGCTTGGTCATGTAGAGTCAAGTGGGTGTGGTCCCTAAGACTTAACCGCGTCTTAAAACTGTGGACCAAGTGAACAGACCGGATAACCATGGGTAAGGTTAGCACATGCGAAGTCAAGCGAGCAAATCGGTGAGGCTAGGGCTTTGCTGTGCCCCTAGCTGTGTGGACGTATCAGGAAGGTGAGGCTATGGCTTTGCCATGCCAAAGCTGTGCAGGCATATCGGAAGGTGAGGCTATGGCCATGTTGTGCCAAAGTTGTGCGGTGAATGCGACTACAAGGAGTGGGATTCAGCCTTGAAGTAAGGTGAATGCGACCACGAAATGTAGGATTCAGCATTAAGAAGCCTTATTCTGAGAGTGGGCTCTTGAGAGCTTCATAACAATGACCTCTAAAATTTTGACCCCAGAGTTTGTTTATATAAAGGGAACGGTATGTCACACTGCTGGGCTACATAAAAATAAAGTTCATCTATTAAAAATGGGCATAGAAATAAAGTCCTTCTTTAGCCTGAGATAAGCTACAGAAGATAATTCACTCCATTTTAATAGAGTTACTTTTGACAGACATGTTCTGTAAATGTTAAATGAAATTTATTCCCTTTCCCAAGCTGTAATGGCAGGCCAGGGTTGTATAGGGCTTCATCATTTCCAGTCATAGCCGGATGTACTGTTTTTAGGGATGTGTGTAATCCAATCTGTTTACATTTGTGAACAGGTCGCGACAACAGGACTACATCAAGTACAAAAAGGAGTTCATGCTGTCTTGGATCAAGAGGGTTGCTGCTTCAAGATCCTCTGGTAACAGGACTACATCAAGTGCATGAAGGAGTTAGTGCTGCCCTGGATCAAGAGAGTTGCTGTTTCAAGATCTTCTGTCTGGTAACATGCTAGACAAGCTGAATCCAGTCTTGTCTGGGCAAAAATTTTGTGACCACACTAACCTTAACATCTGGCTGCAAATTACAATCTTCTTTATAATTATTCATCATTATGTGGGGAGAACAGTTGAGAAAAGGACCAGCAAAACTCCATGCAGCACCAAAGATAAACTGAAGGCAAGTATAATGGCAACATTTATCAATTTTAACCAGGAAATCATGGCAAAGGTTTACAAGAAAGTTATATGGAGGCCATGGTTGCTTCAACCAATGGCAATTTCTTTGAATAAACCTCATCAATAGTATCTCAAGATATTTTCCTGTAATTTTGGTAAATGTTTCTGATAAAGTGAGAAGTCAGTATCTTGCATAATTTCAATAACAATTTACAGATAACACCAAATATATATGTATATGAGGGTTATTCAAAAAGTGTAAAACCTCATGTAGAAGCATTCAAGAGAAACATAGTTTTTCCATTATTTTTCAGTATAGTCCCCTTTGACATCAATGCGCTAGGTTCAACTATGCACAAGCATTAGGCTCCCATAATGGAAGAAGGTGGCATCCTGATTCTTCCAAATCTCCTCTACAGCACATATGATATCATTTTTTTTCCAAAAAGGCAACCATGCAAGTTGGATTTGAGTTTAGGAAAAAGGAAAAAATCAGATGGAACTAATTTCGGTGAGTAAATGGGATAGAGTAGTGATTAAAAACTGTAGTTGGCTGCTTCAGCTACCGCAACCTGAGCAGTATCAATGGGTGCATTATCCTGGAGTAAGAGCATAACTGCCCTCAGTTTCCCCTCATCATTTCAACCTTATTGCTTCATTCAGTTGTCTTAATTCCTATGCATAGTACTGTCCATTAATATTTTTTTTTCCTTTTCCAGGTAGTCTGTCATTATTATGCCTTCAGAGCACAAAAAAAAATGTAAGCTATCATATTGCTAACAGATGCTTCCTGCCTTGACCTTCAGGGTAGAGAACCAGATTGTTTCCATCGTTTGTTTTGAATATTTGATTCAGGTGTGAAGCGGTGAACCAAATTTTCATCTCAAGTCACAAATCTGATGTGGACATTTCTAGGGTTAGCCTGGAAGCATGTCAGAAGTGTTTTGGAAAAGTCAACTCTTTTCAGCTTGTGCTCTGGGGTCAATATTCTTGGGACCCAACAGCTTGCTCATCCCCCAAGATCTCAGTTAAAACAGTAGGAACTAAACCAGAATTAATTGTAATGGACTTAGTTATCTGCTGGACAATAAGATGTCTGTCATCCAAAACTATACAGTGAATGGCATCAACTTGTACATCAGTGGTTAATGTTTTTGGACAACCTTACTGAAGGTTGTCTTTTGTGCTGTCCCTCCCTTTCTTAAATTCTACATTCCATTTCTTCAGAGTTACATGAAAAGGGGAGTCCACAGCGAGTATCTGTATAATGTCCTCAGATTTTCTTGGGTGTCATACCTTTCTTTTCAAGTTAATCTGTCTACTCAGGCTTCTGTTTTACCCATTTTTAGATTTATTGCACATCTTTCATCTTTGTATGGTTCTCTGTAGCTGAGAAATTAAGACAAATCTAAATTTGTTTTTCTAGTTTTATAAAAAAAAATGTGGAAGTGTGTTGCTAAAGCAAAATGGCTCTTCTTTCTTGGTGAGGTTTAAATATTTTGTAAGATCCTTGTTTGCATACATACATACATACATACATATATATATATATATATATATATACACACACACGCACCTATGAATATTTGATATTATGGTTGGTATCAAGTGTTTGTGTGTGTTAATATATATATATACACATATAACTGTACATATGTGTATACATACTTTATATTTCTCTTAGCGTGTATTTTATGTATATCCAATAATGTGTGTTGATTCTGTTCAATGATCCAGTTATCTTTTGTGCATTTTTTACAGTTTACAGAAGTAGAACAACCCCTAATCAAACATTTTTTATCTTCCTACTCTCCTTTTACCATAACGTTCTCTACATAGATTGCATCTTTTCCTGATAAAAACTGGGAATCTTATTTTCCTGTCAAATCCTTCCAGCTTTTCTTCATTACCGTATTTTGTAATTTCTTGCATTCTCTTGCGTCAACTTGCTAAAATCTGTTTGGAAAGAGTAATAACTGTTCTATCACCTTGTATGATAGTTAAGAGGTTGTTGAATATTTTAATAACATGAATTTAATAGAATAAGGAATTTAAATCCATAATAATCTAATATTATAATAATAGTTTAATATGATGGCAAAGGCATAAATTTCATAGTACATTGGATTTACCACAGATCAAATTCCTGAATTCCAACCTCCATGTAATTGCTAGACAGAAAATTTGGTTTCAAGATTCAGCTATCAAAGATGGAGCTATCTTAAATCTATCAAAAATTCTCATTATATATATATATATATATATAATGAGAATTTTTGATAGTAAGTCCAAAAAGAAAATAAAAATATTTTAAAATAGGTAGGTTCACAAAGAGATTTGTATTTTTTTAAATTTATTTATTTATTTTGTTTTTATATATGTGTATGCTTTCAGCTTGTTATTTTCGTCAGAGAACATATATGGCACAAGGCCTTGTTAATGGGGTACTCAGTGAGACTTGAACTCATTTGTGTTTGCAGTTTGAATGATTTTTAGTTGGTTATGGGTTTATTTAGAGGTCATCCTCTCTTTTTCTTAGGGTGTGTTTTATCTTAGTCTGCTTTACTCCTCATACTCCTCAGAGAACATGTCTGGCACAAGGTCTAGTTAATGGAGTATTCACACACACAGAGAGAAAAAATAACTATAAATAAAATCCAAAACCACACACACACACACACACACTGTATAAAATATCAAAAGTAAATGAGGGATAAAGTAGGATAAGAGAAACACACTCTAAGGAAAAGGAAGGACCAGCATTCATAAAAAAAAAACAAAAGTAAAAACCATTCAAACTACAAACATGAGTGAGTTCAAGTCTCATTGAATACCCCATTAACTAGACCTTGTGCTAGAGATGTTCTATGAGGAAAGCGTCAACTTGGAAACACACACACACACACACACATATATATATATATATGTATATATATATATATACAGACAAAAATTATTAGAAAAAATAGTTACCAGTAAATTTCACACCACACTACCAAACATACACACACAAAAAAATCTTCAATACACACACTCACCCACACACAGAAGAAAAATAACTGTGAGTGAAATCTAAAACCACTCCAACACACACACACACAAAGACAAAAACATATCAAATATCAATGAGGAGTAAAGCAGACTAAGGTAAAACACACTCTAAGAAAAAGAGAGGAAGACCTTTAAACAAACCCATGACCAACTAAAAATCATTCAAACTGCAAACACAAATGAGTTCAAGTCTCATTGAGTACCCCATTAACAAGGCCTTGTGCCATATATCTTCTCTGATGAAAGCGACAAGCTGGAAACACATGTACGTAAGAACAAAATAGATAAATAAATTTAAAAAATACCAATCTCTTTGTGGACCTACCTATTTAAAATATATATATATATATATATATATATATATATATATATATATATATATATATATATATATATATTCACTAACTGGGTAATTTATTTTAATGGCATATCAACCTATCTAAGGTAATTTTATACCAAGAAGTTAGGAAATTTTGCTCATTGAACTTTGAGATCTAGATTTTTGGTCTAATTGTTTAAGAGATGTTTTGCTTGTTTTTTGCAAACAATCCTATCAAATATGAATATTTTTTAAACAGATCTAATTGTCAGTGTGAACCTGGGAGTTATAGCATTAAAGAAATACACTGATGATTTTTTTTATTGTGGTGAAAGTTTGTGTAAGATCAGTCCCACTTTCAGGGGAAGCTGATCACAGAAGAATGAGCAACAGAGTCTTTGAACAATACTCCTCTGGTTTTGAATTCAGAGCTTTTTCTTCTTCTAAAACTGTTGCTGTATCAAGACTTAAGAGTCCAATTTGCCTTACTATTTTTAGCTGGTTTGGAGAATAGATGGATTCATGCTTTTCCCGAGGACACTGGTGTGATGTGAAATGCAAACAGCCAGGATTTGAACTCAGCTGGTCAAATTAATTTCTTTACAATGATAACTGATATGCCACTCACACATAAGAATATTATGATCAAACTCACTACAGGGAGGGAGAGTTCTCATGGTATAGTGGCTCATGTGCCACACTGCAATATCAGTGTGAGTGAGTTCAACCTCCAGTCACACTATCACATTCACTTTTGGACTAATAGCCATAGGAAAGGCATGAACCTCCTCATCCACTCAGCTATGGGTTAAATAGTATCACTACTGTTCTTCTACAAAGATAGATTTAGCATTAAATAACCCATGAAGGTTGATATGCCATTAAATAAAGACAGCAAACCATCTTCTTTCCTAACTCTCCCCTTTCCCCCTCTCTCTTTTTACATCTCTTTCCATTTTCCTTTTTCTGTGTGTACTTTTCTCCAACTCTCATTTTTTCCTTTCTTTTTTCTCTTTCCTTTCCTATCTCTCTCTCTCTCTCTCTCTCTCTCTATCTCTTAATCTTTTTCCATTCATCCCTCTCTTTACTTCTCTTTCTTTCTCTGTCGATTTTTCTCTTATTCTCTTTTTTCCTTATTTTCTTTATCTCTAAGACCAAGAGCTGGAAAGAAAACATTGCTTTATCAAAATTGAATTCCATTACAAATAATAAGTTCTTAATCTTTCTTTCTGGCAGTGGTGGAACTCCATGTCACAGTGGTTAACTTGACATTATACTAAGAAAGTTCAAACTCCAATCATTCTATCATATTCACCCTTGATAAAGGTATAGCGGTTCTTGAGGAATTACACTATTGTTTTTAGGCACACAAATGAATTACAAAACTTTGCTTTAACAACACACAACAACGAAAGTTCTTTATTTGCAGCTTTGAATATTTGGTTTGTTCTTGGTGCTGCAAGACTCATGGTGTTTAGGCTTGTTGGATGTTTGAGACGAAAAGGCTTAGCGAGATGTTGAGATGCCAGCGTGTTGTTGGACATGTGAGGGAAGTATTCAAAGTCCCCATGTAGTTTTGTCCGTCTAGTGGAGAGGCGTGCGTTGGTCTCCATTAAAGTGGCCCAGAGGTGAATTGAGAGCAAGCGTGTCGAGAGCGGGATTGCGTGTCAGATCGACATAGCAATTTTTGGGGTGACAAGAAATGGTGCCTGTGGAAGGCATGCTGAATGTTTCTAATTTATGTTCCACTGGGATTCCTCGTAAAGAATCCATAAATTAGATGGTTCCCTCGTTGTGTGTCCATGTTGCTGCTGCTCGTGTTAAAGCCACAGTGAGATGTCCACACTGGGTGGCTTGTTTAGCTAAAAAGCATCGCTAAGCAGGGACGACCAGAGGCACGTCTGTTCTGGTCGCCGCCTCAAGCTGAAGAGAGTGTGTTTGGCCGCTCACCCGTTTTGCTAGCCGGAAATGAAGGTCTGGGCTGAATAGGATATGTCATCCTGATTGGGTGAAATTCAGTGTTGAATTAAATTGTGCGCCAAAACAAAATACGAGATTTTCCTCTTCTCTACAAAGGCATGAACTCCCTTATCCTCCCAGGTATGAGTTAAATAGTACCACTACTGTTTTTACAAGGATGACTTTGGCATTAAATAGCCCCCAAAGGTTGATATACCATTAAACATAGAAACCAAACTAAACCCACTTCTGTTGTATTGTTCTTTTTAGATTAATTTGTTAATCACATATTCTGTATAAACCTGAGTAATGAAGGATCCCTCATTTCTAGCCACAAAAAGGTATTTTTATCATATATTGCATGTCATAAATGACTCTTACTTTTTGGCTATGATAGCTTACAAAATATTTTTTCATCATCCAATGACAAAAATTTGTTTATACTTTCAAAACTACTTTGATACAATTAAAACTGTTTTACAATACTGTAAAAAAAAAAACGATATCGTCTAGACCTTGATGTAGTTTGCTGTGTTTACTTGGATATTCCAAACATACTAAAACCTCACAATTGATGCTCAATAACATTGATAATAACATGCTTACATATGTAGTTTATTAAGTACAGTTAGGAGGCATTATTTACTCCTTTTTATGTTAGTTTAATTTATACTGAATTTTAGCACATAGTGTTCACCAGCCTCTGTGAAGCAGGAAGCAATGTAGTGCAAAGCTCTTTCTGTGTGTGCAACAAGGGCAGAATTGTTAGTAAAGCAGAAGTATTGGATCAGTATCTAATTATATTTAGTCAGCTTTTGACAAAAGGGTTGGGTTTTTTTTTCAAATTTAAGATATCTTCTGTTTTGGTGTTTTTGTAAAGGTCTTTTAAGTTGCTTGTCTGGTAGTATTTTGAGCAAGTTTATCCAAAACTGTCACAGTTTTAAAAAATGTGTTTGATTGTGATGGGTACTTTGCACATTTGTGCATATTAGGGTGTCTTCCTTTTTTGGAGGTATGAGTGAGTGATGTGGATGTCGCCAATGTAAAGTCTTTACATTTTTCAAACAAAAGTGCAAAGATTAAATGTAAATGTGTCAGATAATTAATCTTACTACGGCACAGACCAACATCCAACTATACAACTACGTTGACGAAGTTGTTCAGAATTCCATCATCAACACCTACCCTGAGTTTTTCAACATTAACCCTAATAAGCTACTTGATATGCTGGAAGTTTTGGTCACGCAGAAATCAAATCCCATGGTACACCAGATCTCATTTTCATTGGTTATACATAGCAATAATGAGTCCATTCAAAATTACCTTGTTTGGCAACTTCATATGCCCCAACTGCAATCATGATCAATCCAGCATTTATATCAAAGACCAATTCATCTGGGGTATTACTAATGATGTGCTACAGGTGGATATGCAGGCTAAAACAGGGTCACTGAAGACCCTGGAACTGAACATAAGCCATGAGATGGCCATGCGAAACCAAGACAAAACCACCGGTGGAACATTACAGGAAAAATCAATACTGTCTTATCATATCATCAATATTGAATCAGGGTTGATGGATCAGGAAGAATCACACTTAGGAACTACCGTTTCCAGGGGAAAGAGTGAAATCAAGGCCGTACTAATCTCAATACCAAGTGCAACACCTGTACGTATAACTTCCGCAAGCAATGCTCCACTCATGCACCCTGATCCTCCCATCTTCCAGTAATGACACATGTGCAACAATTGAACTCCCTTACAACCCATATATTCATCACCTCACTTTCAGGCGTTGCAAATTCCTCAAGCTCTGTCCAGGTTATTACCACATAACAAGCACAGTCATCATACAACCTGGCCTACATGTGGAGGAGAGAGGGGAGATGTAGAAGTCACTCCTCTAATGTGCAGAATAGACCACAATAATAACAACACTTATCTGTTCAGTGTTCCCAACTAGTGTCCAGCTGGCATACAAAAATAAAACAGGCTGTAACTCAATACAGATACTGAGCCATAACTGAAGCAAGCCATTATATATATATATATATATATATACACTAATATATCCATTCCTGGGCCAGCAACCAATTACTGTCCAGAGAATGGACTTAACCACACACGTGTAATGGAACACTCCAATGACCATAAAATCTCTCTCCTCAGTTCTGCATCTCATTTCAACATATAATTCAACTGATTATGTAACTGAGAGCTGACTCATGGCTACCAAGCTCCACACTTTGACACAAGTGAAATCTGACATGAGAGAACTTTGACATTTTGCTCATATTCGGGTGTCTTCCTTTTTTGGAGGTATGAGTGAGTGATGTGGATGTTGCCAATGCAGTATCACCTCTTTGTGTTTCTTCTGTAACTGGCCAGCTACTCGACAACGGTATTAGAAAGGGTTTATCAGTGGTCATGTAAACATTACTGATAGAATAGAGTTATTTTATGAATAATGATTTTATACAGAAATGTAGCAAAAATCAGTTAGAAAGAGATTGACAGTGGCCAGAAATTACAGCAAGCAAGAGATTATCATATGTATGATCAAAATAAAGAGTAGCATAAAAGTAATTGAAGGCTCCATCTTATGCTGACTCTCCTATTACATCTGCCTTATCTGCGTAAGATTGGTTGGTTGTTTGGGTTTTATGGCATATTAACCTTTGTCGGTTATTTAATACCAAATCCATTTTTATATGAATAACCAGTTCTATTTCAAACAATTTAGTTTAGCATGAGTACACAGTTTAAGTGTCAAAAACATTTCTATTTCAAGCAATTTAGTTTAGCATAAGTATGCAGATTAGTGTATTCTATAGCACCAGGCAACTGGGAAATACACAGAGTTAAATGTAAAAACAGTCTTATTTCAGATAATTCAGTTTAGCATTAGTATGAAGTTTAGATGTCAAAACAGTTCTATTTCAGGCAGTTCAGTTTAGCATAAATATACAGGTGAAATGCAAAAGCAGTAAACTCTCAAAACCGAGGTTTAGTTCAATTTGACCCATAGATAGGACTCTTATCAAGTGCTACCACCCCGGACCAGAGTGGACCTGGGAGCGAGTATTCCACATTCCCCAAAGCTCCAGCATTACTGGAACCTCACCATCAGATTGTTTAATGTCATATCTTGGACACTCATTAGAGGGGTCTTATCTCTTTGCAGAGGTGCAGTTGGTGTATTCTACAGCCCCAGTCGACTGGGCAATCCGTGTAAGAGAGATAGAGATGAACCAGCTATGATAGACAATGAATATACAAACTGATAGAGATAGATAGATAGAGAGATATGAATAAAATTAAAATAAAATTAAGAAAGTGAGATACACACTGGAAAAGGTTGATATGGACACGCTTAGATAGCAAACAAAATGAGATATTTACAAGAAAGAGTAATAGATTTAAAATACATACTAAGTTTTTCTTCATTTACTGCAAACTCTCATGACAAAATATTCCTGCTTCATGCTTCAGAGTTAAATTATCACATTGAGATAACATTTTTTCCACTGCTGATAAATTTAGAAAAATTATTATTCCTACCGAGCAGTGACTTTCTGGATATCATTCAAGAGATTAAGAATTTATGATTAACTATATCTGATGAAATACAGGTGTTTGTTTTCTCTTTATTTTTATTTTCCAAAAATCTAAGTGTATGCTTTTATATGCATACTAGCTCAAGTAGCTATTAACATTAAGAGATCAAGATTTGGATCACAGTTGGTTATTTTATAACTAAATATAAAATCTTCTAATATTCTAAGTCACTATATGCAAAGTCAGTTTGTTGCTATAGACAAAGCATTAAAAAATGACATATGAAGAATAAGGATGTGACAAAAGAGGATTACAAAGAGGCAACAAAGCATATATCCTTGACATTGCTATTTGCATTCCACTTCATGCGAATTACCTTTGGGTAAAGGCAGGAATTCATCTGTTCTCCCACTTACTATTAGTAAATAGTAAAGCAGACTGGGTTTGTTTGCCTTGGTTAAGCAACCAGTCTAGGGGAAGGATAACTCTGAATTCAAACCAGCTTTACTTAGCTTAAAAATTGACTTTGTGTCATATTCTGCCCATAGTAGAGGGGTTGGCAAAATTCAAACAAAGCAGATAATTAAACTAATAATTTCAACCCAGGACTAAAAAAATTCACATTTCATTGAAGGGAAGAAAAAAAAATTGTGAGAGATTTTGATCCACAATGCCGATGCTTTTGTAAAGAAGCTGTTACAATGGAACATGCATCTTATGTGAAGAAGGTTAAAAAAGAATTGATGCTGTTTCCAAGAAACAGCAAAATGAGCTCTAACTGGAAGCTCTCAAAATGGTAGAACCAATAAATGCAACTAACTTGAATATAAAAGTAACAAAAGAAGGAAAAACTGGCTATATTCCGGCAATAGGAAAGTGGCTGATGTAATGAGAAGTAATGTTCTCCTACAATCATGGATCTGGTTTAGTATCCAATCTGGAGACCAAACAAGTCAAGAGGAACCTGCCCAGATATGAGAACATATTCCATTGGTTAATCTCTTTCAGTTGAGTTCTGCCCTTTAGAATAATAGGAGATCAGGAGAGTTCAAATGGTAGCTAAAAGCCAACTGCTTAGTCTTCAAGTTGTTGAAGGACAATTTTCTTAGAGATGTGAAAGACATTTTCTACTCCAGTGTGTGATCAAATTAAGGTCAGCTGACAGACTAGAGGTCATGTCAAGATGTTTCAAGTTCCTTTAGGTCACTTTATAAAGTATTTTATCATCAGCAGAGATATTGATAAATGTCTGAGCCCAGGATCAGGTAGGTTGTTGATGAGAATAACAAAAGGAGTAGAAACAAGAGAACACCTGCACAGACCTCAGAAGACTAACCATTAAAACAACCTTCATAGACCTGGAGGTCCCCATGGTGTAATGGTTATCATCATCGGAAATAGATACACCGATATGAGTTCAAATCCTGGACAAATCTGATTGCATTTCACATTTCACTAATACCTTTGGTAAAGGTATGAATCCAATTATTCTCCTTCCAGCAACTGGTAAATAGTAGGGCAAACCAGGTTCTTCAGTCTTGGTTTGGCAACCAGTCTAAGAGAGGGAAAACTCTGAATCAAAACCTGTTCAACTCTGCTTAAAAATTGACCTTGTGTCACATCTTACCTGTATAAATATATACAACCTTCACAGATCTACCAGTAAAAAGGAATTGATGGTCAGATAAACATTTCCCATTATAAAAGAGGTCTTTGTAGCTCCAATGGCTAGAGCAGCTGGTGAGTTTAACAAAAAGATAAAGGAAGCACAAGTCCAAATTTCACTGAGAGCTTATCTTTTATTATTATGTCAGGTTCAAAAAGGTTGTCTCTTAATCTCTTGTGACAAAAGAAATGGACAAACATACATTTACTGTTTGGTTCCAACCTTTATTAATTTTTTAAATAATTTTGTCTAGGTATTTTAGAGAGTTTCCAAACTGTCACTCATAGAGAGAAGGAAAGTTTTTGCATCTTCTAAAAGTCTTTATTGAAGCCTCTATGAGGGACCTCTAATTAACATTAAAATCCCCAAAACAGAAATGCAGCAAAAAGAAACTTAAAATGCAAACTTTCTGATTGCTTGTTTCAATCAAAATGAACTTTAAACTTGTCTCTTAAATCTCTCCATGCTTCTGCTGGTTGTTGTGGTCATAGTGGTGGGAAGCACTTACATAATATCATATGACTATGGCTACTGGTTTGATTTATAGGTCTCTATTTATTTATATATATGTCAAACACTGTGGTTACTGTTTCTGTTTGAGTATAAAAGAGTGAGTAAGCCTTGTGTGACCAATGCACAATAAGAATATAGTCATTTATTTTCTTCTTGATTTTCTGAAAGCTGGTCTCCATTCTCCCAAAGTGGGCTGGATTTGGAAAAATTTATTGTGGATGTTATTATTCCAGTGTTGTTGCTATTTTGTGCGAAGGAATTTCTTGATTTTAGGTTTTTAAGTCAGTATACGGAATCTTGAGTTTGTTGGAGATCAGATCTAAGGCCGATTTGACTGCCATTTTCATTTCCTCTCACTCCAATGTGACTTCGAATCCAACATATAAGGACTTCTTTACAGTTTGACAACAGTTTAATGATTAGGGGTTCTCCAGTTTTTTTATTACTTAATGATAGTAAGACAGGGAGCAAGTCTGAGAATATGATAAATTTCTTATGTTTGCTCTTCAAGATGATGTTGAGCGCTAGGTCTATTGCTTTGAGCTTCGGCAGTGAAGATCGAGCTTTCTATTGGAAGCAATTTCTTGAGAATTGTTTTATTTAGAACAGCTGTGCACACTGTTTTTTCATTGTCCTAGGTGCCATCTATGAAGACATATCGGTGGTCAGGATGGTGTTGGAGAATATTGCAGAATTTTTCCTGATAAGTACTTAGATGGATTTTTGTTTTGGTGAGTCCATTTAGTTGGAGGATAACTTTAGGTTTTTTTATAGTCTAAGGTGGAGTTTGAAATAAGATGCTTTCATGGGTATTTGTTTGAGATATTTTAGATTCTTGGTGAGTAGACTTCATCAAAGCTATTTGTTATCTGTTATTTATCTATTTTTGCTATGTTTTTAATCTCCTTGATTGTCACAGGTAATTCTCATATGGTCTCGCAAAACACACTTTTTATTTTGATTTCTAATGTAAGGGTAGCTATCACAGTTTCTTTTAATGGTTCACATGGTTTGGGGATTAATCTGGATAACCCATCCACATATCCAAACCTCTTTGAACTCCATCTTAAAATTATAATTTAACAATAGTGTTCCCTATCTCTGCAGTTGATTCGCTGTATGTGTAGAAATCCCTTTTTTAGAACCAAAAATAAACAGTAACAGTCAGTAGTCCATTTAGAGCATAAACCTTCTTCCATGAATGAATCTATGGAACTTTTTTAGTGCAAAAATTATCAGTAAAGCCTTTTTTCAATTTGGCTGTACCTTTTTCAGCTGGCAATAAGGTTTTCAATGCATGCACCATCGCTATTAATTGGCCATATGCAATTTTTTCTGTCTTTAATTGTGTTGGTCTGCCCATTTTCTTCCAAGTTTGTTCATTTATCAAAGTCACATCTGAACTGAGGTATCCAATTGGAACCTAACCATTTTATTGTTCATCTGCACTTTCACAACCTTTCTTTTTATTTTTATTTCTGTGTTTTCCATTTTAGTTGGGTTAATTGTATTTTTCATTTTTGCCCCTTTTTTATTTTTAGGCTTTCTGCAATGTGTATGCTTGTGACCTTTTTGGTCACAATTAAAGCATTCTTTCCTTCTAAATGGACATTCCTTATAATAATGAATCTGTCCACAGTCATAACAAGGATTTATTTTACTGACAAATTTTTCTTTACATTGTTTTTGTTTTATTGGATTTATTTTTGACATGCTATGTTCTTCAATACTCATCATGTCGTGTCAAAGATTTTCTAATTGTTCGCATTCTTCTGTGATGATTTGCAGACTGATTTTAAGATTTTGTTCTAATTTAGACAAAATTCTGGTTCTAATTTCGCCATCTTCCTGTGCCGTCAGTCCTTGTACAAAAATCAAGCATTTAAGCATATTGGAGGTAAGTTCTTTGAACTTTTCACCCTCTCTATTGACAATCCCAACAAAAGTAGAGTAATCCTTGCCACTTTTTTGTCAAGTTTAAGTACTCCCATCTTGTGTTGAATGAAGAGAAAACTTTTCTCTCCAAATATTTTTTTCAGAATTTTTTTCCGACAGGGTGGCATAATCAAATGAGAAATCATTATTGGCATAAATCAGTCAAGACATCATATGTAAAGAACATCATTTTAGCTGGAAGAGTGGAGTGTCTGTTATCTGAATTTTTTTTCAGACATGAAGGAGAAGAAAGGAAAAAGGAGAAAATACAAAGAAGAGAGAAGAATTAATGAAGACAGAAGAGAGAAAGGATGAAAAAGATGGGAACAACACAATCATGGTGTATGCTGATTTGAACAAATCCTAGAAGAAGCATCCTAAAAACAGCAACTGTACGGCCACTTAACTCCCATCACACAAGCTATCCTAGTAAGATGAGCAATATATGCTGGACTTTGCTGGTGATGTAAGTACAAACTCATAAGCATTGTTCTTCCCTGAACTACTACACATGGACACACTAGTGTAAGCCAACCAGCAAAAACTTGCTTTATCAGCTTTGTGTGATCACTGGATGCCATCTAGAAGCCTTTCCAAGAGTGATGACTGATAGGGATGAACGGCAAAAGAGTATAATAGGAACCCATGCTGTTAGCATGCCATGATGATTATGAAGGATTAGATGGAAGAAAAAATTCCAGTGAGAGAAAAAAAAGAGTGAAGATAACTTTGAAAGGCAGAGGCATTTTTTTTATGGAAAATTTTTTAAATGACATGCAACCAAATGAAGTGCAAACAAATCATAACATAAAAAATTATCAAAATTAATTCTTCAACTTTTTTTTTTATTATATAGGTTTAGAATTTTAAAAGCAAAAAGAAAGTCAATAACAAAAGTAAGACAGACATTTTGCAATCCAGTCAAAGTAAATGAAGCAAAAGAACCCCCCACCCAAAAAAAAAGAAAAATCAAAATAAGGTAATGAAGAGAACCTGGAGGATTTGACAGGAAAATGAGATTCTAAATTTTTATCAGGAAGAGCTGCAATTCAGTGTTGAAGAGAGAGAGAGAGAGATAGAGAAAGAAGAGAGAGAGAGAGAGAGAGATGAAGAAAAAAAGAGGAAAAGGAAAAATAGTTTTTGTGTCTTTTTAATGCTATCAACAAAATGATAAGCCAAGAAGATAACTGGATCATTGAACCTGAATCGGCTTTGTCTTGGCAACAAAAGATATGCACATCTTAATTCCTGATATATACATACTTCATACTTATATATATATATATATATATATATATATATATATATATATAAGATTAAAACTGATATATTTTTCTCATTTTGCTTGTGATTATCCATATACGTGATTTTCTGTGTACATGAAGACCAATAAAAAGATATACACATGCTTACACAATTAATATTTGATTCACTATTGTTTCAAGTGTAATAGTCAAATAAAAATTTGTCATCATTTTCAAAACATGATGAGAATTTTCTTTATATATAATTTCTTACTTTATAGATGCTGAAGGTTTTTACATTAAAAAAATTTGATCCTCCATGGGATAAGTGATTTCCGTTAATAAACAATTATCAGTAGGAAGCCATGTTGCTGCTAGAAGTAAATAATCATACAGAATTTAAATTTCCAGACTTCAAAAGAAAAAAAAATTTGCATGAAAATCTTGCATGTCACCATATTCCTTCATCTTGTTAAATGTAGATTTGGCAAAAATATTTACTTAATAAATTATATCAGATATCAGTAGTTTATTCATTGTTCCCAATTACTATTTAGGTTTATAGGTAACCCTTAAATCTTAATGATATATAAGATAATTAGCATTATTGCTTTGGTGGCAGCATGTTTTAACAAATTGAGATCAAAATCTGGATGAAGCTGTTTGTTTTATTTTGTGCTCATGCCATTGGAAAATGGATAGATATTTCTCTTCTCTTTCCAGTTATGCATAAATAGTAGAGCAGATGAGATTCTTTCATTTTGGTAAGGTGATCAGTCTTTGAGAAAGAAAACCTCTGAATTTAGAATTCCACCACATAAAAACCAACTTACTGTTGAAATCAGACATGGTGTGGCTGTAATTCTGTACTCCTCAAAGATTCAGCAGGATTTCAATAACCCAGATTAAAAAAACAAAAATGTTTAAATTGATTAATCTCTTCAGGATCACTCAGTTAAAAATATTGATAAGACTCAGTGAAATTTTTCTTAGAAAAATACTGACTTCATAAAATGATATAAAATATCTAATTGATAAATCACTTTTTTTGTTTCATGGATATATCTTATAGAAACATTTGCTGTTTGGAAGTATTCAATGTAAATTTTTCATGAACAACCAAAATTGTAAATGAATCAGCATCAACCCAAATAGTGAATTTTTACCCAGGATGGATAAGTACTTTAGTTATTTTTATACAAAAGAAGGTCATACCTAGGCAAATATCTTGTTCCTGTTATGTCACAGGTTAACTGAAAGAGATTTGAGAAAAATCACACTCCCATAATTACATTACCTATGCAGGCAAGCACACTCAGCATAAATATTATTATCATTTGAAATGGAACTGGTCACCTGAGTTCAAATCCTGGATGAAACTGTTTGCATTTCACTTCATGCTAATACTCTTGGGAAAGGCATGAATCCTTCTCTCCCAGCTCTGGGTAAAAAGTAGAACAGACTGAGTTTTTTAGCTTAGGTTAAAAACAAGCCTAGGTGAAGAAAAAGTCTGAATTAAAACCAGTTTTACTCTGCTTAAAAATTGACCTAGTGTCATATTCTGTCGGTATCACGACATGTTTATCAGTTTAAAATGATTGGGAACCACATTTGATTGCTTAGAAATTATTAGTATTAGATAAGAATACTTAAAACCATGTAACTGTTTGTAAATTATTTGCATTAAAATCATTTCTTAAAGCTCTAACTGTTTGCACATCTATTAAATATGAATAGTTATTTAAAACCATAAAATTTTTAGCAGAAAAAGACTGACCTCAGCAAAAGGCTCTTCCATTAATTGTCTAGCTTGACAGAGGCTAGTATAAATTTATAAAACAGCAGAGGATTCTTGATAAAGGTGTCTATAGCTTGATGCATCGAGTAAGCAATGAGTGAAATCTTCAGCCAAAATTAAGGACACAGATGATTGTTCTTTTGTTCTTTCATCACATAAACATGGCTGAATGATCAAACTTCTGTAAAAGGTGTACAGATCAATTGCCAAGTCTGATTGTTTGGTCTTGGTGCTACCAATTCTGCAGGTTCATTTATATCCATGTACAAAAGGCACAAGCACTAAAAGTCCAACAAGAAGCCAATAACTCCTTAAGAAATAGCTTTACTCTTCCCATTCTAACCCTATCTTCCTGCCACCCTTAAATAAGAGGTACAGGGAGGCTTATTTATTTACCTGGGAACATTCCAATGAAATAACCGGCACAGGCAGTTGTAATGACCCGCAAATTCCATTAGACTGAGGGTAGAGATCAACAGATGATTTAAACTAAATTCTATTTCAGTACACCTATTTATAGGTTAAGTTCCTTGAGTATTGAGAAATAGTTAGGCACCCCAAATCCTTCCATTGCCAAGGTCAACTTGACTCATTACCTTAACACACAGAAAAGGCTGTCTTGACAAAAAACCAAGCATTGGGTTTTCCCTTTCCCCTCCCTTAAACCATGCTGTCCACCGACAAAAGGAGACTGTCTCAAGGTTTAGGGAAACAATCAATTTACAATAGATTCTTGAATTATACAAAGTGTGCCAGGTAATTGAGAACTCATAATAAAAAAGCAAAACAAATATATTCAGGTGTCCTAGGTATGACCAGGGCCAGACTTTCACCTGCTGAAGCCCTAAGCGATATGAAATTTGAGGCTCTTCTCAAAAAATATTTTAAATCAATGTTAGTGATAAAGAAAAAATTATGTATATATAATTTTTGATGAATTAATGTTAAAGAAAAAAATTAATGATAAAAAAATGAGACCCTGAGAGTGTGTGACCTAAAGTTTATAGATAAGTACAACACTGGATATTCTGTAATGAGATTCCAATTTGGGAGTTCCAGGGGTCACCTTTTCACTGACATTTCTCTCAGAGTAAACCTGAGAATATTGGTAATGAAAGGGTGACTTTGGTAAAAAATAAAAAGGGTTGAAATAATGTTAAACCTATCAACCAAACAACAAATGATATTCAGTAAAAAAAATTGTAAACATGTTCAACTTTAAAAATCAGGAAAAGTTTATTAAAACTGCCCTCAACCTCAAAGACAGTCTCCACAGAACCTTGCAAGGGATTTCGTGTCTACATTAAGTGGTTCTCATTTTGGTTAAAGAGTTTTGATAGAGTAGAGTTTGATAATGAATAATACCAAATAATATACATTTTGATTATAGTGTTCCAATATTAGGACCAAATAGATCAATTTAAAAATATATAACCGTATGTCAACAAATGATTATCATTATAGGAATAATTACTTGAAACTATATAATAGTGTATAAATTATTAGTAATCGATTGGAATACTTGAAACCATATATGCAACCAAAGTAGTCACTAATAGTGTAACGGTTATTCTCATAGGAAATAGACACGGCAAATTGATTTCAAATCTTGGATGAGGCTGTTTGCATTTCAAATAGTACTGATACCCTAGAGAAAGGTATGAATCCAACTATTCTCCCTCCAGCTATAGATAAATTGTCAGGAAGATTAGGCTCTTTAACCTTGGTATGGCAACCAGCCTATAAGAAAGAAAACTCTGAATTAAAACCTGGTAAAATTGTTTAAAAAACTGACCTTGTGTCACATCCTGCTTATATAGAAGGTTTGGTAAGGATTATAATCATTATTAAGTATAAATAATTACATGAAATATAATTATTTTTTGTCATCTTCATAGCTTTCCTTTTCTTCCTCCTCCTTCTCCTCTTCATGCTATTATTTTCAGAATATAGAACTTTTAACTTCTGATATTCTATTTTTTACCGGTCACTTGAGACTTTCTGTTGTCAATTTGAATATTAGTTTCCTACAGTACTTTCCACTTCATTGTATTTACATTTGATCTATTCAGAAAATTTACTGAAGTAATTGTTTATAAATTGTAGACATAATGGAGCTCCTACTTGGGAAAGGCATGAAACCATTTGTTCTCCTCCTAGCTATGGGTAATAATCTACTAAGTTAATGGTCCGATGAATAGGGCTCACAAAAAGACTCAAACTCACTTGTGAGGGTTTGCTAGTCTAGCTTGCTAACCATTTCAACCCCCCCACCCGAGCTATGGGTAGTAATTTACTAAGCTTTGTGCATAGATATGACACAAGGCTGAATGAATGGGCCTCACAAAGAGACTCAAACTCACTTGTGAGGGTTTGCTAGTCTAGCTTGCTAATCATTTCATCACCTCCCAGCTATGGGTAAATATTAGACTGGGTTCTTTAGCCTCAGTAAATTTACCAATCAAGGAGAAGGAAAACTCTGAATTCAAACCAGTTAAACTATTTTTTTAAATTGACCTCGTGTTGCATCCTGCCCATGGCAAAAGGATTTAATTTATGATTAATTTTAATGGCATGTCAACCTCTCTAGGTTTATTTTATGCCAAGAAGTCAAAGAATTACATTCATATTTATATTTGAGTAGTTGCTTCTTGAGAGGTTTCTATTTTGCACACAGTCCTATGAAATACAAATAATTTTTAAACAGATCTATTTGATGCATAGATAAGCCCTTAACAGGTACAATCACTCTGGGTCAGAGTGGACTTGGGAGTAATTGGAATGGAGAAGTATTCCACACTCCCCAGATCTTGAGAACTGAAACCTCATCATCAGATGCCATTTAGTCTCATAGCCAGGACACCCCTTTTTGTTGAGGCCTGCAGGGGATACGGTCACTATAGTCTTAGTCCCCTACTACCAATGTTGGTTCAATATATAAATGCATTCATTAAATTTCTATTGATTTACATATTTTTTCAAGTGCCTATTCATTTTTCAAAAATTTGTTTATTGCCAACTAAACAAACCTTGATACCTTTTAGAATGTTGAGATTCTCTTAAAGATGCCCAATGTCCTTAATTGGTTCCTTTCAAAATATCCTAATTTTTTTCCATTTTACTTACATATAATTTGTGGCATGTGCAAAGCTTGCTTAACTATTCAGCATTAACTTTTTCCTTGTTAATGCAAAATAATCTTTTTAAATTTGGGTTTGATGTTCGTTTAACTGAGCATGTTGCTATTATCTCCAGAGAAGATTAATAATAGATAAGAACTCATTAAAAATTAATCACAAATGCATTAAACTGATGCCAGATTAAGTTTTAACAATCTGATTTTATCAAATGAAGGCAAAAATTTTAAAAGAATCAATGGAGTTATTACATTGGCTCCAAATAAGAGAAAAAAGAAAGACATTTCTGTTTGATAGAAACACACTTTGCAATTCTGTGTTCATTTGATTTCTCTTACATTAGAGATAAGATAATACTTTCTCTGTTTCATATTAGCAATTACATTTGCATACATAAAACGTAACAACTATTATGAGACAGATGTAGTCAAACTTATTAAAATTAAATCATTTCTTTAGAATTTGATCTTACACTGGGTTCATTTGATTTCTCTTGTACTGCAGACATTGTAATAAAACTCATTAAAACTAAAAAAAAATAATCACAATTTGATTTTAGGCTGAAATCATTATTACTATTATTTTACTCCTAGTCAGTTTTTCCCACCACCTCATACTGGTAGTTTTTCACTGAAATGAAATTCTCTAATCTCCAGGACTCTTTTATATATTCAAGCTGATTTTAACAGTGCTGTGGTCTAGATAGACTTGATTTTTCCTCTGATCTTTAGTTCTCCCACTTTCTTTTTCCAGGCCTTTGTAGACCATTCTAAGGGCACAGACTACCATTGGTATCACCATCATCTTCTGTAGTAGCTGCGGTTATTAACAGAATTAGCATTGGTAATAGAGTAGCAGTGAATATAAATTGGTGTTACCAATACTAAGAACTGAATTAGCGTTGGTTAGAAACGGAAGTAATCTCAGTAATGAACTGGAGTAATTATGAACAGAATTAGCCATGGTTATTAACCAAAGTTACCAAAGTAATGAACTGAAGTAGCTAGGTAAATGAAAATACAGTATTTATTCAGTTGTTTTATATTTTCTGGATTTTTTATTTTAGTTTAATATTTAATGCAAAAAGGAAAAAAAACCTTCATCTTGTAACCGATCAGAGTTGTCTAAAAATACTGAACATGAAAAAAAAAACTGTGTAAGGACACAAATCATTCAGTTTGCTAATGGCCATTTTATGAACTCACAAGTTTTTTTGTTTTCTTTTTAAATTACAAGATTTCACTTGTTTTCATCACCATTTTCAAAAGCAGACATTTATAGAAGTTGATCTTATGCAAAATACAGGTATTTTTTGGTTTCTAGGAAAATGTGATTTCCAAGAGTAAGGTAAAAGGTTTTTATTAATTTCTTTATAAAGTATCTTCTCACAAGAGATATAATTAGTAATATTTACAGAAATCCCAAACTTTCAACCCTTGGAAATTTAATTTTCCACAAATTACCGGGACATTGGCCCAGCGGTTAGAGTGTTCGCCAATGGCCCGGGAGACCTGGGTTCAATCCCAGGTCGAGTCATACCAAAGACTTTAAAAATGGTACTTGATACCACCTTGCTTAACACTCAGCATTATAAGGAACGGTTCAAGGGTAAAGTGGAGCAATCCTGGGAATGGAGTAGCGCCCTCCCCTACACCTTGGTGTAGTAGCTATCGAAAAGGGAGCCTTCGGGTCACCCTCGACTATGGTCGCTAACTTTAACTTATATTTGATATAAGTTTCTACAAATGTATGCTCTTATTAAAATGTCTTCCAATTTTTGAATAATTTCAAAAATAAAAATCTTTATCCATTAGTTCTACAAAACAACTCCTAGCATACCATAAGGTTATGTATAATTCCATGCTTGTATTTTCAAAGAAATTGCCATCTACTAAATTACCAAATATCTATAAATGCCAATAAAGCTGTGTTCATTATCTAAAATGTGGTAAAACAATTTTTGCAGGAATTTTGATTATGCCATGTGTTAAAAACCGCAGCTGTACACTTAGTGAATTATTAATCAATTATTTGCGAACACCATCTGCTATATTTCTGTAAGGGAAATAGTTGACTTAAGGTATTAAAAAGTAGTATACAAATTGTATAGACATCTAAAGCTGTAGATGACAAACCTTTTTTTCCTAAACAAACTTTATTTGTCCAAAGATCATGAACTCGATGTTTGCAATATTCACATTTCAATACATTGAAAATGATTCATTCTATTTTATTTTTTAATATTTAATTTCTTGATGAAACTCAGTCAGTTATAGTTATTAATAATTTTCACATGGCTCCCTTTAAAACAAAATATTTTGAAAGAAATCCCTAAGTGGCTCTGACTGATCAAAGAAAGAGGAGTTTAAGTATTATTTGGATGTTTATGACACAATCAATTTTTTTAAGATAAGTTGGTTTAGCAACTGGTACTGAGAATCAAACTTCTCTGAGTAAGAAGGGGACATGAGTTTGATTCTCATTCTTATTTCTTGGTTCTTGTTTCTGATGCATTCCATTCTTCATTATTGTAAGAATATAGACTCAATTCAATTGCTGTAAGAATAGAATTAAGAAGATGAAGGATGATACAAGTAAATATTATCAATTATAATTATATTGAAAATGCATTGTTTTTGAAAAATGGAATTGCTTGGATCTCTGAAGCCATTGTCAATTCCTACTGAAAATAACTGCAAATAGTAAGAGCCATATTACTAACTCAGAAAATTACTGAAAAGGTCTAAATAAAGTCTTGATCACTCAAATACTGAGAAAAAAAAATGAAGCCCTACTTTTACAACAAAATATTTTTATTGAAAAAAGTATGTCACTGCTGGTAAGTCACTTCACAATAATAGCAAATATGTATATGTATATATATTCACTCATATGATAAGTCATCATATTAAAATGCAATGTAGCTGAGTAGCAAAGTTTTGCAAATTAAATGGGGAACAAAAGTGTCAAGGCCTACTGTTGACAGGTTACACTAAATAAACAAGGATGTTTATATTCAAAAGAAATTTCAAAACTCAAAATCAGAATGTCTCAATATTTTAAGGACAAAGTGTATTAAAAATATGTCTAGTCTAAAGCTGTTTGTACCAAATAAACAATGAATGAAACATCAATTTTCTTTTAAATAGTCCCCTTGACATTCAGCACACTTAATCTGACAAGTCTTCATGGGTCAAAGCACAACTGAAACTCTTTTGAGATGGTGTGCTGTCATATTTTTTCTTATATCCTCCACTTTCAGTTTACGAATCATGAAAAAGTTGCACAGAGCTAAGGATCTGGTGAGTATGGTGTCTGCTAAACTTGCATAATTTTGTGTTTCACCAAAAATATTTCATTTTAAAAGAATAGAAACTGGCTTCCTTTTTTTCTCAAAGTGACTGATTTAGTGTTCATACAGATCTCTAGACAGCAATCTATACCACTAGACATCATCACTTTATCACAAAAGTTTTTTTGCTGTCCACAAATCATTCAAATTGCAAATTTTCAAATTAAAAAATATAAACATTAGAATTTATATTTTTTCATCATATCTCATATCAGTATCTTCAGGTTGCGTCTAACCATTTGTACCAAATTGCCTGGCCAGTAAAAAGTGCTCTGTGTATATATATATATATATACTTGTTCGTAGTATCCCCAAATCATAGCATTCAAATCATTGGGGGGGACATGAAGGCTCAAATAGGTAGAAACAAAAACAACAAATTCTGCTTACACAACTTATCAAACAGAAATGAGGAACATCTAACAGAATTTCACTTGAAAATGGACTAACATGCCTTAATGCTAAATTCCAGAAAAGGATGGAAAACTATGGACCTACACCAACTCAAACAATGCTAAAGCACAGATAGATTACATCCTCATAAATAAGAAATGGATTAATAGCTCTTTGAATTGTAAAGCCCATTCTTCTTTTGAACAAGTATCTACTGATCACAGAATTGTCACTGTAAGGTTATGTCTGTGCTTATGCAGGAATATAATGCAAACAACCAAAACCACTCACTATGACTAGTCCTTGCTTAACTATAGAGGTATTCCCAATGAATATACAATAACATTAAGAAACCAATTCAATGCTCTTCAGGAGATGTCCGAAGCACTTACTCCGAATGAAAAATATGAGAACTTCGTCAATGCCCACATGGAAGCAGTAGTAGAATCCATACCCACTAAATTAAGAGCCAAAAATAGAGTTCCATAGGGAAAAAATGAGATATCATAACAGGAACCCAACTAATGCCAACACTCAGAAACTTAAGAAAGCACAGAGAACTAATTAATGCATACCAAAAAGAACAAATAGAACATATTCCATATTCAAATCATGAAAATAAGAAATTCGATGGAAGATAGATCATCTTAAATAGAGTGGTAGACAGTAAATGAAGTGAGTCAAAGGAAGAGCACCTCCAGAGCTAATCTCAAAGCTGCCTGCCAAAAAGAACAAATACACATGGGGAAAAAACATTTCAAGTATCTGCTTGGAAAGTTACGGATAAACCTATCATGAAAATAATTAATAACCAATTAGACATCAAACTAGAACATTTTATTCAAGAAAAACTGAATGTAGTATGAACAAAAATTAAAAACAGGAAAGTTGCTGGTCTTGATGAAATACCACCAGAAGTATAGAAGACCAGGAAATTCAATGTCTTACAACATCACAGATTCTAATAATCCGTTGAATTTTAGGAGTCTGCATGAAAAACCTTGAAGCGATATTCTTATTTGCAGATTTCTCCAAGGTGTTTGATTCCATACTCAGAGGGAAGATAGAGCAGTTACTTCTAGTGTATGTTCTCCCCACAGAAACTGTCACAACCATAATGATGCTCAATAAAAACACAAAAGTAAAAGTTCACTCACCAGATGGAGACACAGACTTTGTTGCTGGTGTTTTGAGAGAGGACACATTAGCCCCATATCTGTTTATAATCTGCCTAGACTATGTACTTTGAATGGTGATAGATCTAATGAAAGAAAATGGCTTTATGATAAAAAAAGGTAAGAAGCAGATGATACCATGTACAAACTATTACAGACACAGACTACATAGATGACATATAGCACTTCTCGCAAATACATCTACCGAATTCGAATCACTGCAGTACAGTCTGGAGCAGGCAGCAAGTGGCACTGGCCTCCACATGAATACAGGCAAAACAGAGTACATGAGTTTTAATCGAAAAGGAGACATCTCCACTCTAAATGGTGGTTATCTGAAATTAGTGGACAAGTTCACATACCTCAGACGCAGTGTCTCATCTTCTGAAAATTACATCAATTTGCAACTAGTGCAGGCATAAACTGCTATCAATAGATTATTGATCATATGGAAGTCAAACTAATCTGATAGAATAAAATGCAATTTCTTCCAAGCAGCAGTTGTGTCAATTCTACTTCATGGATGGTGACTAAGTGTATAAAGTAAAAGCTAGATGGGAACTGCACAAGAATGTTACAAGCTATATTGAACAAATCCTGGAAGCAACATCCCACAAACAGCAGCAGTACAAACACTTACCTCTCGTCTCTAAAACCATCCAAATAAGATGAACAAGACATGCAGGATACTGCTGGAGAAGTAAGGACAAACTCATAAGTGACATTCTCCTATGAACCCCTTCACACAGACTTGCAAGTGTTGGCTGACCAACAAGAACTTATTTACAACAGCTCTGTGTGGACACAGGATGTAGTTTTGAAGACCTACTGGAAGTGATGGAAGATAAACACAAATAGCAAGAGAGAGTCAGGGAAATCTGTGCTCACAGTGTGACATGATGATGATAATGATATATGTATATAATAATGCTCAACGTCTGTGTATGTGTGCTTGTACGTTTATAGGATGAAAAGGAATAGAAGATACATAAAAACAAAGTATCTATTCTGATGTAAAATTTTACCAGAAAGACAATGAGCTGTATGAAAATTACTTTCCAGTTCAATTATGGGGCTTAAAGGGGACAAATGCCCCTGGTGAAAATTCAAACCCCTCAAATTTTGATGAAAATAAAAACATAACTTCTAGGCACTAAGTAAAATCAATTTTTAATATTTCCCCATCTTATAAAAATATTTAACCCTCCTAATGAGGTTTATAAAACAGCACTGAACTCCTTTGAAAGTGCAAATACATCCTGTTTTCATGGAAGATGCATAAAACCAAGGAATGTATTCTTATGTAAAATTTTATGAGAAAGACAATGAACTACATGAAATTAACTTTCCAGTGTGATTAGGGGGCTTGAAGGGGGTAAATGCCGCCAGTGAAAATTCAAATAACCCTGATTTTAATAGGGGCATATTGGAGTATATATGCGTATATAGATGTAGATATATGTATAATGATATATATTGGATATATATGTATATATATGAGTATATCTATATGTGTGTATATATTTGCTTATATATTTATATAAAAATGTATGTTTTAAAATGAGTAGGTAAAAATGTATGTATATTTATATGTATTTATATATGTGTGTGTGTGTGTGTGTGTGTGTGTGTGTGTGTGTGTGTGTGTATCTATATGTGTGTATATATATATATATAGTATTTTAAAATGAATACGTCCGCAAATGATTTCCAATTTGGTATTTAGGTTTTATATACTTGTGTTTTAAACTCAATGTTTTCTTCATGAGATTTTGAATTGCTAAGTTAAGTGTTGAGTGTTGTTTTATTGTAATGATTGTTTCAATACGATGTGATCTTTTTTAATTCCAGGATTTGTATTCCTGAATGTTCCATTGGAGTTAATAGGCCATGGAAGACTTCTGGTCTCTACAGATGATCTTTGTATGTATAAATAGCTATTTGTGTTGGTTGGTTGGTTGAGTTTTATAGCATATCAACCTTTGTAGGTTATTTGATGCCAAATCCATTTTTATGTGAATAATCAGTTCTATTTCAAACAATTCAGTTTAGCATAAGCATACAATTTAATTGTCAAAAACATTTCTATTTCAAACTATTCAGTTTATTCAAACTGTTCTAATTCAGCTAAATGTAAGTACAGATTTTGTTTACAAAGTAAAATGTCAAAACAGTACTATATATAACAATTTAATTTCGTGTAAGTATAGTTTCAATGTCAAAAACAGTTCAATTTCAAGCAATTCAGTTTAGCATAAGCACGCAGTTTAAATGTAAGTACAGTTTAATTGTGAAAAACAAGCTGTTCTAATTCAGCTAATTCAGTTTAGTATAAGTACAGATTTTGTTTACTCACAGTTAAATGTCAAAACAGTTCTATATTAAACAATTCAGTTTAGTGTAAATACAGTTTCAATGTCAAAAAACAGTTCTATTTCAAATAATTTAGTTTAGCATAAGCATGCAGTTTAAATGTAAAAGTAAGTAAAGTTGGCGACCATAGTCGAGGGTAACCCGAAGGCTCCCTTTTCGATAGCTACTACACCAATGTGTAGGGGAGGGCGCTACTCCTTTCCTGGATTGCTCTACTTTACCCTTGATCCGTACCTTATAATGCTGAGTGCTAAGCAAGGAAGCATCAAGTACCATTTTTTGAGTCTTTGGTATGACTCGACCTGGGATTGAACCCAGGTCTCCCGGGCCATTGGCGAACACTAAGTATGGTTTAATTGTCAAAAACATTTCTATTTCAAGCTATTCAGTTTAGTCAATTCATTTTAGCATAAGTATGCCATTAGTTCTATTTAACCCATAGATAGGGCCCAATCAGGTGCTACCACGCTGAGCCAGATAGAAACTGGGAGCAATGGCAATGAAGGGGTGCTCTGTATTCCCCAAAGCCCCAGCATTAGTGGAACCTCACCATCAGATTGTTTAGTGTCATATCCAGGACACTCTTTGACACTTATTGACTGGGCAATATTTGTGTTTGTATGTGTGTACACATGTAAACATATAAGTATATTCATGTATATATATATATATATATATATTCTAGATAAGTTTTGTTTTGTCTTGTTTAATTTCAGAATGTCTTATTGAAGTTAATTATCTGTGAAGGCAGTCTATGTAAATTTTTTCAATATATATAAATTAGAGTACTATTTTTGAAGGCCCTTTCTGAACCCAGTCAATGGCGGGTATTTCTGCTATTTACACGAAAAAAAATGAGCTACATAATATTTACTTTCCAGTTTGATTAGGTGACCTAAAGGGAGAAAATGATCTCGGTGAAAAATCAAATACCTCCAATTTTGATGAAAATAAAAACATAATAGCTAGGTACTAAGTAAAGTCGATTTCAAAAATCTTACAATAATATTTAACCCCACTAATGAGGTCTATAACATGGCACAGAGCTCCTTTGCAAGAGCAAATACATCCAGTTTTTATGGAAGATACATTTAAACAAGGAATGTATTCATATGTAGAATTTTATGAGAAAGACAATGAACTACATGAAATTTACTTTCCAGTGTAATTAGGGGGCTTGAAGTGGGTAAACACCCCTTGTGAAAATTCAAATACTTCTGATTTTAATGAAATTAAAATCATATTGCTGATGTTTACAAGAAGTCAGGATCTTTAACTGGGAATTTAAACTGATTTGGTCATTATAAACTGGGAAAAGTGCTGAATCTCATATTTCAAATGTTAACTGATTGGATAAATCATTGTTTCAGAGTTTTAACTATTTCCCATTTGTATTTTCTAATTGGTTTACTTTCTGTGTTTCTATAAACATACTTACATCTTTTTGCAACCATGTTCTTGATATAAAGTTTACCAGCATAATACTTGATTTGTTCAGTATCATGAATAGTTATACTGAAGAAGTTATATTACTATGATAATATATTGTTGTCAGAGCTTGTTATGATTCTTGAATAAACATTGCAATATGTATTTTAATAATTTTCCTCAAGCTTTTATCTATTTGCATATTGTATGCAAAAGCTGCAGTCTATGTGATGGCTGCTTTAATTTATAAATCAAAATATTGAAATAAAGAATAAGAAGTTTGCATGCAGCCATGATTATATCTGGTTTAAGGAAGCACGTCTTTTACACGAAACTAGCATTCCTTTCTTTTGACTTACAAGAATGAATATAGATTTATAATCTACATGATTGTTAACAATATCATTATTAGGACAAATGAGTATTGAATTGAACAGTAAACTAGACTATATTATACTTTCTTGGATGAAGCCTGGCAATTTGAGCTTGTGAATATTCCCCTCCAAAACATTCAATAATATCAAAGCAATAACTTTCATAAATTAGAGTACAATTTTTGAAGGTTCTTTCTGAAACCAGTCAATGACGGGTATTTCTGCTAGTATATATATATCTATATAGAACAATGGTTGGCAGATACGAAATATTTCCATGTTTGTTATCCTGTGTCGACTTGAGTAAACCTGACTGTTTACAGAAATACATGAAGAAGAAAACCTGATAAAAACTAATACAAGTCTATGGGGTCTGTGCCATTTCTGTAACATAGCTGGGAGGAGAAGTAGAAGTTGATAGCAGGAAAGCTATCAGCAAAAATGGTGTTCTTGCTTTATATACAACCTCTGACAAAAATTATAAAATTAGAACATTTGGAGGATGTTCACTTAGTTTTTATTTTAGCAGCAGATAAACTAATAACTGAGAAGTTAAAAAGAATTGTTTTTTGATAGTTCAACATTCCAGCTTCATAAAATATTCCTTAAACAAACCTGATCAAATTACTTGAATTAATGGTATAATTTTTTTCAAGCCATGCAGAGGAAAATATTATGGAATAACCAATGTTGAGGAAAAAATATGAAATAATCTTGTAGTTTGTATTTCTAAGACAAATACCACCAGAAGACTAGATATGCAAATCAGTCTAAAATGAAGTCAGTGGTTGGGTATAACTAATTGAAAGGAGACATGGCTTCTACAAAAGAATTTTTAACTGAAACAATGGAAATGATTATAAAAATCCTTCAAGAAGACAGTCTATTGTGGAGTTTGACAAAAGACTTTGTTTGTTTCCACTCAGATGTATCTAAAATTTGTGCAAATATAAAAGAAATGGTGGAGTTAAAAAAGGAAAACTTATTGGTAGACTCTGAAAGAAATGACAGCATCAGAAGAGAAAAGTCAAAGCAATATACTTGGAAAATAGAAAATGTACAACAAATGAAAGACAAGCAGTTTGAAACGGGAGTCACAGCAAAAAATGGTTGAATGAAATTGGATTTACACAGAGAAAAGCCAAGCAAAACCTACTGCTAATACACAAACAAAAGAAAAAGAGTTTAAAGTGGGATAAAGAGAAACAATCAAGGTAGTTGGTTGGTTGTGTTTTATGGCATATCAACCATTATGGGTTGTTTAATGCCAAATCCTGTTTATATATATATATATATATATATATATATATATGATTTGTAAGCCATTAGTTAGTAGGTAACATTATTTCTAAACAAACCAGAGCACATTTGTTTGCATGCAGTTAAATGATTTCAAGTACATTAAATGATTAGATAGTTCTATTTGACTCATCGATGAGATTTTAACAGGTATAACCAATCTGGGTCAAAATGGAGCCAAAATAATAGCAATGAATGATTACTCCACATTACCCAATATTCCCGGAGTGAAGCCTCACCATCAGATGCAGTTTTGTGTTACGCCCATGACACTCAAGGCGTGTGGACAATTAGATGAAAGTGATATTCAGTGATGAATCAAGAATCTGCATTGACTAAAATAATGAAGCTGTAAATTAGCCAGCATTCATGTAAATTAAATGTTTAAGAAACACAAAACATGAGAAGCTACTGTCATTTTTTAAATGCAAGCCCACAATAATCATAATTAGATTGGAACTTTTTTTTACTAACATATGCATAATTAGAAAGAAATGCATTGGAATTGATTTTACTATAGAAATTATTCTCAATGGTCAGGAAGTAATGAAAGTGTGACTGACAGAACAGGTCTATTACATGCATAATGCAAATGCATTGAAAGTGATTTTACTTTGGAAGTGCATTATTGTCAAAAGCAATCAACTAAGAGCCAATCATCAGAGAGAATCATTTTATGAGTTTCTATTTCAAGATATTTTATTACTAGGGCCTCTCTAGAATTTGTCATGCAAGGTTCCTAAAGGAATGTAATAGTATTTCTTTGATTCCATCCTCTATTTTCCAATATCTGTTGTTGGTTTCCCTGGGGGCTACTAGTAGGAGTAGGGCTAAAAACATTCTAATCAAGGTAAGGAGAAAGAAACGAGCTAAAACTCTTCACTCAAGGTTAGATCCATGGCATTAGGTCAGATAAAGTTTAAATTATTTGGAAGGCTTTCTATTACAAAATGTTTTTTAAAAAATAGCAATGTCTGCCTTTCACAGATAGGAACAGTAGGAAGGTTCAAAATAATGTTATATATATATATATAATGTGTGTGTGTGTGTGTGCGTGCGTGTGTGTGTGTATGTGTGTGTGTGTGTTTGTATATATATACATATATATACACACATGTATACATATATATTTGTGTGTGTGTGTGTGTGTATAAAAAATAAAAACAGTTTAAGTCTCACCTTCTTAGGTTTGTTATAAAAAGAAAATACTATCATCAGATGGAACTTTTCAAGTTTTTGCTTATATATATATATATATATATATATATATAAATATCTCTATAGTCATCCACAGACAGATCTGTTTCGTTCTATCAGAACTCATCAGTGTGGCTAGACAGTATCTTCCAGTAGCTAGGATCGAAACCCGGTTGACTCAAACGTCAAACCAAAGCTTCTAACCATTTAGCCACGGGGAGATATTAGCTGCGAAGTAAATTTTAAATGGTTATGAATCACAATTACTATTGTTTACATACATCCGTTCAAATGGTAGCTGAGACCTTGATTCAAACGAAGAGGCTTGCAATAGGCGCTAATAGCAACATGATTACTTCTTCACCAGAGACTCAAAAAAAAAAAATTTATATATATATAAATATATATAAATATTTTTTTTTTTTGAGTCTTTGGTATGACTCGACCTGGGATTGAAAAAATGGTACTTGATGATGCTTCGCTTAACACTCAACATTATAATGTAAGGATCAAGGGGAAGTGGAGTAATCCAGGGAATGGAGTAGCACCTTCCCCAATACCTCAGTGTAGTAGCTATTGAAAAGGGAGCCTTCAGGTCACCCTTGACTAAGGTTACCAACTTTACTTACTTTACTTAATGTAATGATTATCATTGTAGGAAATAGATATGGCAACCTGTGTTCAAATCCCGGATTAGGCTGTTGGTATTTCAAATAGCACTAATATTCTAAAGAAAGGTATGCCTCCAAGTATTCTTCCTATAGCTATGGGTAAATAGTAGGGCAGACTGGGTTCCTCAGCCTTGTTAGAGCAACCAGTCTATGAGAAGGAAACTCTGAATTCAAAACTTAAACCCTACGTAAAAATTGACTTTATGTCACATCCTACTCATGTGGAGGAGTTGGTAAATATATGTATTTGTGAATAAATATATATATATATATATATATATATATATATACACATTCTTGGTATTCAACATACTTATTCCAGTGAGTTGACAAAGAACCTCTGAAACTCCTCTGTGAAGCTGAAACAGAGTATATTTTTAATGTCCTCCTGATTCTCAAATCTTTAACTTCAGATGAATTTTTAGTTTAAGAAACAAGAAAATGTCATATAGAACAAGATCTTCTTAGCATGGTTGGTGCTGTACTTTCACAATCTCGTAATTCAGTATTAGCACTGATTCATCGAGACAAAGTCTATGCTAAAAGTGTCAAACTCAGCTGGCATTCAAGATGAGACCAAAGCATAAACTAGATCTTGTGGGCTGGATAAGGACAATTATTCCTAAAAAAACCTGTTCACAGTGTAGACCAAAATAAATGGACAAAGTGGTTATAATAACTTAATTGACTATAAAGAAAGGAAAGAATGTGAAATGTTAGAAAAGTGTGAGCGCAGAGATGTGTGAGGAAAACCTCATTCTCACAACATATATACAGTCCTTTAAGAGTCATTAGAATGAGGAAGGAGATAGGAATTGTCCAACTGTATCATTAACCCTAAACTATCAACAATTAAAGATAAATTATATTATAACCTCTATAAATATATATTCAACAGAATGTTTTAAGATCATAAATATAATAATGAAAACTTTTTAAAAATAAAATTGAGCCATGAACCAGACTAAACATGTCTGCATATCCTAGGTTCAGTTTGCTTTATGGCATATCAACTCCTTATAACTTATTCAATGCCAAAATTTTATTCATTTGTAAATTGTTGATTGTAATCATAACTAGTCATAGATTTGTTTTACTTTTTTGTTTAACAGCATATCAGCTTTTTATTGTAAATTGTCAGAGAATCTGAATTCAAAGTTATCCTTCTCCTAATTTTGTTGCCTTACTAAAGCAAGAGAGCCAAGTCTGGTCTATCATTATACTTATAGCTGAAGGTAGAAGAGATAGGTTCATACCTTCATATTTGAACTCTGCTTGGTGATTTCATTGGCAACCAATATTGGAGAACAACTCCAAACTCAAACCTCTGATGCCATCTGATAGTCATTTTAGCCACTCAGGAAAAAAAATACTGAAGTAAAACTTGAGGACAAAACCCAGAAGGGGACTTCATAAGGTCATTCAGTGTTGCCATGGTAACCTGTGCAATAACATATGTGCCAAATTGTAATGAGCCTTACTCTTTCTTTGAGCAGCATAAATGGTGTGAGGATGGGAGATATACTTACTGCATGGACAACTGCTTGCCTTCCTTTCAGTCTTGCCCAGGTTTCCACCCTGCAAAGGAAGTAATACTTTCTAGATGCAGGTCCATAGACTCAGGAAGTTAACAAATGCTACAAATCAACTATCTATTAGACCCAATGCATGTATTTATGTTTATGTCTGTACTTTCTTCAGATGATCAATGTATAAACAAAAAGACTGATAGGTGTTTATGGCATGTCAACCCGTTTTGGGTTATTTTATGCCTAAAGGTTAGGGAATAGCATTCATTGTACATTTATATTTACATTTTTAGTGTAGTTGTTTCTAAAGAGTTTTTGCACATAGTTATATGATATCAAGTATTTCTATCTAATACAAATAATTTATATTGTTCCAAGTACTTCTAAAACTAATAATTACATGGTTTAAAGAGCCAAGTCTACCCTACTATTTACCCATAGCAGGAGGAAAAATAGTTGGATTCATACCTTTCTCTGGAATATTAGCACTGTGAGAAATGTGAACTTGAGAAAAAACCCATTTTCTATGACATTAACTTTTATTTCTTGAGCACTCCTTGTTGGCAAATAATCTTTCATGCCTCACAAAAGATGAGACTAATTAGGATTTCATTATTGCCCAAAATCATTAGAATTTAAAATCAAATCCC
This sequence comes from Sepioteuthis lessoniana, assembly GCA_963585895.1. Lineage (NCBI taxonomy): Eukaryota > Metazoa > Mollusca > Cephalopoda > Myopsida > Loliginidae > Sepioteuthis > Sepioteuthis lessoniana. The sequence continues at coordinate 50,097,864 of OY757909.1, forward strand.
CTAACTGGCCAGGTTGAGATTCAAATGTAGTATCTGTTTTTCTCTCTGTTGTGTTCTTAGTTTTAGACAGGACACAGCAAAATTTGAGAAAAACCTACTTCCAGATATTCTAACCAAGTGGCAGCACCTCCTCTATTGCAGCAAAGAGAGGGTTTGGAGTAATCCCATGTAATTATGATAGTGGTCACAGTGGCTGTTTTTTCTGCTGCTCATGCATACATGTATGGGACCCCTTATTAAACTGACCATGTGTCATATATCACATTTGAGGAAATGCAGTTGAATTTTTTAAAACTTTTCGGATGAGTATCATCATCTTTGTTATTTTGATCACATCACTAGCAGTTTACATAAACCATATCAGAGATAAAATTCATCAAATATTCTAACTTACTTAAAGGCAACATGAGAAGCATACTTAGTCTTGGAGTTATTGTTGAGGGAAATAGAGTTGATGACCTAAGTTCAAATGTCTACACGAGGCTATTTGTGATTCAATTTATGCTGATGCTCCTTGGAAAGGCATGAATCCATCAGTTCTTCCAACAATGGTTAATTTGTAGAGAAAATTGAGTTTTTTAGTCTCTGTCATACAACCCAGCTAGGAGAAGGAAAGATTCTGAATCCAAACCAACTTTACTCTGTTAAAAAATTGATCTTGTGTCACATCCTAACCATATCAGAGGATTTGGATAAGCATAAAGCAGCCATTTAGCTTGACATTGAGTTATATTCTATCAACAGAATTTACATTATAAATGAAATAAATATATAAATGAATTTCTTTCAATAGCAGCACAAAATAAGGCCATAAGAAGAAGTAATGTCAAAGCAAAAATTGATGATATACAGAAGAATATCAAGTGTAGATTATGTGGTAAGAGATATGAAACAGTTAATCACATTATAAGCAATTGCAGCTAACTGCCATAAAAGGAATACAAAACTAGGCATGGTTGTATGAGAAAGGTGATAAAGTTACATTATAAAAATTTTATTATTGGGATGCATGAAACTTGGCTCAATCTGGCCCAAATTAAAATATAACACTCTGAAGTTGTCTAGTTCACTGGTCTACAGAAGTCTCGCTTGCTAGACAGTAGTAATCAATCATCGCTTGTTAGGCAGTAATATTTGATAGTAGTTTAGTGTGCTAGACAGTAATAATCTGTAGTAGTTTACCTAGCTAGTCTATAGTAGTCAAGCTTGCTGAATTGTAGCAGTCTAAAGTAGTTTAGCTTGCTAAGCAGTAATAGTCTACCTAGCTAGACAGTCATATTCTCTAGTAATCTACCTTGCTAAACAGTAGTAGTCTATTGTAGTTAAAATTGCTCGACAGTATCGTCTATTGTAGTCTACTTTGCTGAACTGAACCAACCAAAAATTTTGATTCTCACAGCAATGTAATTTCCATTGTGCTCCATAAACTTGAGTATTTTCCAATAACAGCTGCATTTAGAGATATTTTATGACTGAATGACAGACCACAAAACAGAATGCATCCATATTTGATCCTAGATCAATTTTCTTTATCTCACCCTATTGTACAGGTCATAAAGAGTGAGAAAGAGAATTTTAATCCATTAACCTTGCAATCCTACACTTGAATTACTAAGTTATACTTTCAAGAACAATTTTGAGGTGGTTTTCATTTCTAAATCCTTGGAAAAATAGGAGTGCAAAACATTCATGAAAAATTCTCGAAAATAGATGCTTAAAAAACATATCCATCAAGAATTTTTTTATATATTTCAAGAAAAAAAATTAAAATTAATAGAAAAAAAATGGGCTTCAAGAAGTTAACTCAAGTTACCTTGATTAAAAAACCAACATAGAAACTTTACTTAAGTGGAAATATGATTTTCAAGGGTTATTATTAAGAGCAAGAAATTTTTGTGTTTTTTTTAAATAGCTTCTTTGAAATTCTCTACCATTACAAAACTGTTTAATTTGCTAAATAATGCTATAAATCCTAACTTCTACCATTGGAAATCATATTTTCCAAAAACATACACGTTATAGAGATATTACCAATGAGAATGTTTTTCATAGCATATGTGAGTGTATATCTGCCATTTAAGAAAATATGAGAGAAATGATAGGACAGGTGGAATGATCATTATCACAATGAAGCTTAGCGAGGACCCTAGATTAGTATACATCATGACATATATTTCCCGTATTTTTATCTTTTATTTTACTCCCAGAACAGCAACTACTTTAATAATTATTAAAGTAGTTGCTGTACCTAATTTGAGGGTGCTGAATTCAAATTTGAAATCCATTTTTACTCCTCATCTCTAGTTTTTTAGATATGCATAGTGTGCATTTTGTGCACATACAGTACATATGAATTCAGGGTTAATTCTAATATTGTGAGACTTATGGCTTATTTTTTAGTTATTATGCACTAAATGTAAGTGATAGCATTACATTATATATATATATATATATATATCAAGACGGATTTTGACAATTAAGGCAGCAGGTCTCAATCCACACTCTGGCAGTCATAGGAAGAGGTTGTCTCGCAGGCGGCACAGGAGGTTGCTGTCCCTCAACTATCGTGTTACACATCTTTTGGGTTACTAAATATTAGTATTACATTTTCAAATGCACATTTAGTTTTACTTTGTTATATTTTCAGATTCTCCAATGGCTTCAAGCACATCAAAATGTTGAGGATGCCTTAACAAGGCCAATTCTTTCTGCTACGAGTGTGGGACTTCACAACAGTTGCACAGCGTCGAACCATCACTTCCCTCCTCAGAACTGCCTACTTTCACTATTTTGACGGTAAAATTCGTGATCAGGACAAGTCTTGGGCTCCACACATCTGTTGTAAACCCTGCTATAATGAACTAACTGCATAATTTAATGGCAAGAAAGCGGCTTTCAACTTTGCAGTCCCGATGGTTTGGAGAGAGCCGCGAAACCACGCAGATGATTGTTATTTTTGTTTAACTAATATAACTGGTTTCAATGCATCTTCCAGGAAAAAGATCAAATATCCTAACCTTTGATCTGCTATGAGACCCATTCCCCTTTTAGATGATCTTCCTGTACCCACACCTCCAGTAAATAAGGATCTTCTTTCCTCATCAGATTAAGAAATGTCTTCAAGGGAGGATTCTGCCAAGTCAATATCTTTGGAAGATACTGAGTCTACATATTCAGGAACAAGTGGCAATGAGCCACACTGGATCACGCAAGAAGACCTGAATGATCTTGCTCGTGATTTGTATCTGTCAAAACAGCAGTCAGAGCTCTTGGCTTCTCGGCTTAAACAGTGGAATCTAGTCCAGGAAGATGTAAGGATCACCAGTTTCAGGAATCGGAATAAATAAGGTCCTTGGTCTTCTTATGGGTATGCAAGCGGGCTTCACAAAGTACTGTTGTTTTCTCTGTCTCTGGGATAGTCGAACTGTATCCCAGCATTACAAGCAGAAAGACTGGGGGTCTAGAAGCACTTTTGTTCCTGGCGAACAGCCTCAAGGAGAATCCTCTGATGGACATGAATAAGGTGCTTCTTCCTCCTCTTCACATCAAGCTTGGTTTGATGAAGAATTTCGTGAACGCGTTGCACAAAAATGGTGTTGCCTTCCAACACTTGTCTACTGTGTTCCCAGGTCTTAGTGCTGCTAAGCTCAAAGAGGGCATCTTTGTCGGACCTCAGATCTGAGAACTGATTTTGAGGAGCTTCTTAACTTAAAGGAACTGAGAGCATGGGAAGAATTCAAGTCAGTCTGTTGTGGCTTCCTTGGTAACACACGCATACCAGATTACCAAGCCTGTATTGAGAAGTTGCTAAAGTCTTACGAGGATATGGGGTGCCGAATGTCACTCAAGATTCATTTTCTCCATTCCCACCTCAACTTCTTCCCGCCAAACCTTGGAGCAGTGAGTGATGACCATGGAGAAAGATTCCACTAAGACATTACGAAGATGGAGAGCAACTATCAAGGCAAATGGAACTCTGGCATGATGGGAGACTTCTGCTGGATGCTCTTGCGTGACATCCTGGAGGCAAAATACACCAGATCTTCAAAGAAAACACACTATTGACTGTCTGTGGTACTAGGAATTGTGTAATTGTGTCATCCAAGTATATTGATTCAATCAGTGTTCTTTATCTATCCTGTTTTATCTGTTATAAGCTGCTGCAACTCTTGAAATATGCACATATATTCTCTGTTTATACTAAAATGAGACTATTTAAAAGCCAGAAAACTAGAGGCGATAGAGCAAAACTATTTATAAAAAACTATTTATAAATTTGAATTCAGCACACCCAAATTATCAAAAAACACCTATCCCCATTCTTGCCTCAGACCAAAAATTTATTTTTGTAAACCAGTGTAATTATTCATAATTTTTAAGAATAAATCAGATGACTTGTGAATCTGTAGGGGCACCATTGTAACATTGGTCCATGATGATATTGGTACTTCTATTCAGTAATAGGAGAAGGATTTTCATTACCATTAGTTATACATGTTCAGCATAAGTGAAGACCTCATGAAAAATACATTCAGTTGCAAATTGAACTGGAAATTGTTTTATTCTCTAAGAGCATTTTAAGTGGATTAATACCAATCTCATTATAATGTGACATTTTTACTGGGTTAGGGTTACTTACATATGAGAATTTTAGTAATATATACTTAATCTATTTTATAAGCATTATATAATGGTTCTTAAGAATAGTTCCTGGCACACCATAAAGTATGTTTAGTTATATATTTTGATTCATAGTGGCTGTATTTTTTAAAGGTCAGTCTTCTATGATTTTACAACTATTATAATTAGTCTTTGTGTCGTTATTTGAATTATTTGTAAAACAATACATTTAGCATCAACTTTTCTATGATAAGGTACTCATAAATTTGCTCTGACATGATACCCACTAATTTCAGATCTTACACATACCACTAGTATTATCTCTCTTGACTTTCACTCTTTTAAAATCAATTCAAGACTGAAACAAATTGTACATTAATGTTGCATTGCTAAAAGGATAACAAATCAGGCAAAGAGAACAGAAAGAATTAAATAGTTGTCGCTTCTTTTTGGCCTAGTGGGTAGAGTGTTAGCCAATGGTCTGGGAGACCTGGGTTCAGTCCCAGGTTGCGTCATACCAAAGACTTTAAAAATGGCACTTGATACCTCCTTGCTTAACACTCAGCAATATAAGGTACGTATCAAGGGTAATGTGGAGCAATCCAGGGAAAGGAGTAGCACCCTCCCCAACATCTCAGTGTAGTAGCTATTGAAAAGGGAGCCTTCTTGTCACCCTTGACTACGGTTGCCAAATTTACTTAATTTATATATATATATATATATATATATTATTGATAAATGAATATTAATTTGAAAAAAAATTGCTAAAATAGTGACAATTATTAATATCCCCATTCTTTATATTTTACCTTCTATATAAAATAAATTAACAGGGAATCTTTTTTAAGTTTCTCAATAATCTTTAGAATTATTTGTATTTTTATTTTCAAAATAATGGCATCAATTTTTAATTAATTTCGTTTTTGGAACTTATTCAATAATCACAGGAAACACTATTTCTTTATGGATTTTACTAATATCCATTATTAAGTAAAAATAAATAAATTAATTTAGTAGAAATATGTTATTGATTACATTGATATATGTGATTTTATTCCCTTCACCCAAGGAATGCCTAGTAGCCAATCTGATTGTACATATGTGTGTATATTTACATATATATGAAGGTTGACTGACAAATTCATAGGCTGACCAAAATATTCTCATTGAATGTGACCAAATGAGGTTTATTTTTCAACATAGTCTCCCTTGTGGTTCACACACTTGGGATCCAAGCCTGGTATTGCTTGGATCTCATTGTTCAAAAAAGTCATCAACAGCAGGTATGACATCATCATATGAACTTTTCAACCCTCCTTCATATATATATATATATATATATATATATATATAAAATAAGGGATATAATACAAGTAAGGAAAGTATTAAAAAAATCAATGCTGTTATTAGCAGAGCAGGTAGCCCTTCTTGTTTTAAATAAATCCTATTTACAATATGAGATAAGGTAAAAAAAATTCATTTTTGATAACTACATAAAATTTACCCCTTTGGATCAATGCATTTTGTTAAAGCATTATCAGTTCGAATAGTTCTTTTTCTTCTTTTTTTTTTTTTCATTTCTCTTCTTTAACATTGAATCTATCTGCAATTTGCTATGATTTTTCTTCTTATTATTATTCACTACTACTACAATTACTACTACTACTACTACTGCTATAGAAATGTTTGAGATGCTGGTGTGTAGCAGTTTGTTTCTATTCACAGCAGTGTGATGAGTCACTGTGCATGGTTCGGTACCCATTTGTAGACGTTGTTACGTACTCAGGGGCCTGTGTCAAAATAACATTTTAATGGAGCAACCTGTCAGCCATGAATGCAAGCACACAATTCACTCATTTTAACTTTACTTCCTAATTGGGAAAAATATAATTTTCATTTTTTTTAATACTTATCTCTTTACTTTTTTGACAAATCAATACCTATATGGGTCATATAGCAGCAAATATGCCTAGACAGACAGCTTTACTAAATGATAATAATGCAAGCAACTGACAAAAAGAGGCAAGATGGAAACCCACATTTGATAGATTAAATTCTACTATCTGAAAAAAAGGAACTTTTCTTTTCCTGGCATATCATTTCACAAATGGATCATTAATTCCAAGTTCAGTTTTTGGTTTTTTATACTGGGTCAATGCACTTTTAATTGTCACTATTAATTTTATAATTTTATTACTAGTTTTAACTCATCTTATTATTGTTGCTTTATACCAATACACAATAAGTTGATACACTCTTCACTCTTACAATTATTTTTATTGCTAGTTTTTATTATTAATGTTGCTTTTTATAACAGTCAGGATCAATTACATTCTTCAACATCTATATATTAACACCTACCAACCATTGTCCATACTGTTGGTGAGGCTCAGAGTATTTCCCACAGAAGAGTATGATTCCCTCCAAAGGATCATCCTGGGAATGATACTAAACTGTATCTGTTGATAAGGCTCCTAGAGCACTGCAGAGTGTGGAGTCACTTCTTCATTGCCATTAATTCCAAGTCCAATCTGACCCAGAATGATAGTACCTGTTAGGGTCCTATCTGTGGGTCAAATAGTGTATAAGTCAAAATATGTGTATTAAGAATAGTTACTCAAAGTTAAAATTGTTTACTAAATATTATCATTATAATTAACTTGAAACTAACTCAGTGCAAAGAAATAACTATCATGAAATAGAAGTAATTACTTTGAAGCTATATAACTGTGTGTAGATTATTTGTATTAATTGGTAATACTTGAAACTATAACACAGTGGGCAAATTAGTTGTGTTTGATAGGAATACTTGATGCCATATAACTGTATACAAATTATTTGTATTAAACACTATATATGTTTTATAATGATTATTATCATTAGTTACTTGAAACAATATAACTCTAGCCCAGTTGACTAGGGCCAAAGAATATGCTGATTGCATCTCTGCAGGGGGGTAAGAACCACCCCCAATGAGTGTCTTGAAAAATAACACTGAACTGCATCTAATAGTGAGGCTTCAGTCCTGGAGCTTGGGGGAATGAGGAGTACTCCTTCATTGCCATTACTTCCAGATCCACTCTGATCTGAAGTGGTTGTACTTGTTAAGATCCCACTATGGGTCAAACAGAATGGTTTAATCATTTAACTGTGGCAAAAAAATGACTGATGTCAAATTAAATTATTTGTGTTACATAGCAATACTTGAAACCATTTGACAGAGTGCAAATAAAACTATTAGTATTTGAGAGCAGTACTTGAAACTTTTTAACTTTGTGCAAACAAATGAGCTCTGACTTGTTTAAAGATGTTTCTTACAAACTATTCATTTACAAATCATATTTAACATCTATGATATAAACAGGATTTGGCATTAAATTACCTACATGGGTTGATATGCCATAAAACCAAACCAACCAATCATATAACAGTGTGCAAATTATTTGCATTAGGACAATTTACTTGAAGCTGTAATTTTCTACTAGATATTATTATTATTAGTGATTTGAAACCACATGACTGCAAATTATTAACATCAGATAGTTCAATTGTTTCAAGTATTCCTAATAAAAAGTGCAATATAAAGACAAATGCAAAGACACATTTAGAGTCATGATTGTAATCAAATATATAGAAATGAATCAAATTTTGGTATTAAATAACCGATAAGGAGTTTATATGCCATTAAACAAATAAATCAAACTAAATATAAGCTGGATCCAACCAGCAACCATATTTAGTGTAGTCCATGGCTCAATTCATCTTTAAGCAATGACAGTTAATGGTTAAAATACATTTGGATACTAATAAATTACCCATTAGAAGTTGGTATGCTGTTTAATAAATAAATCTAAATGAATATTCATCTTTGGGAATAAGTGTGTGTCTCATTAAGAGGAGAAACAGCAGCGAGACTAAGTTCATGTTTTTACTACATGGGTCAGCTGATGAATTGAATAATGGAATTCATTCTTAGTGCATCAGTTCTCATTGTGATCAATTCAACATAATACATGTCCTTGTCAACAATTCTCTATCATAACTTACAAATCATGCTGAAAACACTAGTTCCTGTCAGTTCACTAAAGTTAAGCAACAATGAGCCTGTTCAGTTCTGAAATGAGTGACCACTTAGGAAGAGCTGGTTTTGTAAGTAAACTGAGGCCTGTGTGCCAGACTAAGCAAAAGCTGAGTAAATCACTCCTCACCATGATTTTTTTCTTTCACTGAAATACAACAGTAACATTCAAATTATAACCATTAACAACTTTATTCTTTTTTAATTCCATAAAATATAATTATGCTTTAAAAATAAACATGTATACATCAAATTCAAAGATGTGTTTAGTGTAATGGTTATCAACTGAAGAAATGAAATTGATGACCCAAGTTCAAAACATAGACTTTTGCACTAATGCTCTTGGAAAAGATATAAATCCATCTCTCTATGCCCAAATATGGATAAATATTAGGGCAGATTGGATTCTTTAGCTTTGGTTAAGCAACCACTCTAGGAAAAGGAAAACTCTGAATTCAAACCAGCTTTACTCTGCCTAAAACTTAACCTTGTGTCATATCCTGATGGTGGTGGAAGGGTTGGGTAAATGCATACATTAAATTTCCACACCAGATATCATATTGATGCAGTTAAAGAAAGTGGAATGCAGTGACAGTCTCTGAATATCAACCCTTATTAACAAATCCTTGAGATTTTCTATTGTTTAAATTCTGAAAATTATTTTCCTATTTTTAGACTAAATTTCTAAATTGTAAACCTTTTAGTAAATCAAAGAAACCATTATCTAAATAGAATAGAAACTACTTATTCATTTTTCATTAGATTTTACTAATGGAATCATTAACATCATTTTCTCAGATTAAGATAATTGTATTTGGACATATTTCAAATTAAATTTACGATTGGCACCATTTAAAAAATTAATGATTACATTTCTATTATAATCAGAGGAAAAAAAAAACAAGAAATGTCAATGGGTTAAGCAAGTTACTAATATTTTATTACTAGTTTTTCTTCATCTTATTATTGTTGCTTTTAATCACAATCCTCAAGTTTAATACTATTTATCATTACTATTGTTTCATTACTAGTTTTTCCTCATCTTATTATTGTTGCTTTTTATTACTGTGTTGGTGTACTCTTTAAGTGCTAGAGCATCACTTGCAATAAAATAAATTTTCATGATGTTCACTGGCAAGTGTGAAAAGTTTTTTCTTTCACCAGAAATCTATTTAAGAGATTTTAATCTAAAAAAAAAAAAGAATTCTGGAAAAAAAAAACACTAAGGTACTTAGAAATAATTTGATTCATTGATAATAGTTCTAAGTCATACAAGATTGAAGAAATTAACAAATATTCAGCAGTTAAGAGTTATTGTTGCAGGATGTACTACCATACTGAACCATCTACTCAGCGATATATATTACTTTAAATATTTTTCAGGAAATTAATTTTAAATAAAAGTAAATATTTTTAGCTTCCAAAAAAAAAAGTAATATTTCATACTTTTTATGAAAGAATAATTTTTGTATTATTAGTACAGAGAATGAAATTGTTTAACTTTTTTTATCATCTTTGATTTTGCTAACAAACATTTAAGAGGAAGATTTCATCATTTAAATGTATTCCTCGAGTGAAATTATTCAAAATGCAATAATGAAACTCTTTCCAGTGCATTCCTATAATAAAAATCTTTTTCAATGCATTAATATAATAAAAATCTTTTCCAATGCATTACTATAAGAACCTTTTTCAATGAATTCCCAATAATAAAAATCTTTTCTAATGCATTCCTATAGTAAAAATATTTTTCAATGCATTCCTATAATAAAATCTTTTCCCATACATTGCTATAATAAAAAAACTTTTCTAATGCATTATTATAAAAAATCTCATGCATTTCTATAATAAGAATCTTTTTCAATGCATTCCTCTACTAAAAATCTGTGACAATGCATTCCTATGGTAAAAACCTTTTTCAATACATTGCAATGATAAAAATTTCTTCTAATGCATTTTTATAGTAAAAATCTTATCCTAGGCATTTCTATAGTAAAAATCTTTTCAGATGTACTCCTGTAATAAAAATCTTTCCCAATGCATTACTAAAATAAAAATCTTTTTCAGTGTATTCCAATTACAAAAACCTTATCCAAGGCATTCCTTTTGTAAAAATCTTTTCTATAGCATTCCGATTGTAAAAATCTTTATCAGTGCATTTCTATAATAAAAATTCTTTTCTAAAGCATTGCTATTGTAAAAGTCTTTTCCGATATATACCTATTACAAAAAACTTATCCAATACATTCCTATTGTAAAAAATCTTTTCCAATGCATTTCTATGATAAAAATTTTTTTCAATGCATTTCTCTAGAAAAAAATCTTATCCAAGACATTGCTATAATAAAAATCTTTTCAAATGCATTTCTATGGTAAAATCCTTTTTCTATGATTTTCTATGGTAAAAATCTTTTCTGATGCATTCCTAGAGTAAAAACCTTTTTCAATGTATTCCTATGACAAAAATCTTTTTTGAACCATTCCTATGATAAAAATCTTTGCCAATGCATTGATATTACAAAAATCTTACCAGTTCATTCTTACAGTAAAAACTTGTAGTGATTATTATTATTGTATGTCCAACTAAACTTGTTATTTTGACATAAGTATTAGTCAAAAATTCCTTTGAGAAAAGTAAACATTTTTACTATTCAAACAATATTTCATAGAAATTTCATGAAATGAAATAAACAGTAGACTTTACTGATTAAAAATTTCCATAATGTTTTCTTACAAAATACAAATTCTCACCATGAAACAAACTTAAGATATATTCTTTTAAAGTGTTGCTCACCCTTCAACCAACCATTATTTTTATCACTCTCCCATTATGCTAGAATCAGCCCAGTGCCATATCAAGATGAAACTAGCCATAGGGTTATGCAATGTTATCTTAAAATAACTGCCAAAATGGATAATAAAAGAGGCAAAACATTTATTTTCTCATTATAATTCATGATTATATCATTGAGTGAACTTAATATTTATGATGAATTTACCATCTTTGGTGGGGTGTGGCACTCACTCAGCGCACCCAAAATATACAACCCTGGCATTCAGTATACAATATTGTTCTCACAAGAAACATTATGCTTAACAAGAGAACTCTTTTAATAGTGGAGTTTACCCACATGAAAACTTGGTTGAGAAATATATGACAAATGAAAGAAATATAGACAGTTTGAAGAAAAACAATAGAAAACTCAGCATATTCTGTATATGATTACTTTTTTCTACAAGAGAGAAATGGGTCATGATAGCAATTTTTAATTTGTTCTAAATATATCTGTTAGGATAGCATAGATACAGAATCATTGGCACTTGGTAACTGACAATTCCTCACCTATGCCATCATTGGACCAAATACAACACTTTCGTAACTTAGATATGTTCTACCACCAATATTGAGCACTATTTATTTGTAAATGTAGAATTCACTGCTCTAATGTGTAGAATAAACAACAATAATAACAACACTTACCGGCTCAGTGGGCCCAACTAGCATTCAGCTGGCAGATAAAAATAAAACAGGCTATAACTCAATACAGTCCCACACCATTACTGAAACAAGCTGGTATATATATACACCAATGAGTCCATTCCTGTGCCAGCAACCAATCATTGTCCAGGGAATGGACTTAACCACATGTGCATAATAGAATGCTCCAATGACCATAAAATCTCTCCTTCCTCAGAGTTCTGGAGCTCATTTCAACTTGTAACTTAACTGGTTATGCGACTGAGTGCCAACTCATATCTACCAAATGCAACAATTTCGATACAAGCAAAATCTGGCACGAAAAAACTTTGACAGTAAATATAGTAAACTATATTATTTATCGGATTTATCCTATAAAATAAAATGAGATTTCTTCCAAACTGTGGCTGCACCACATGGATGCTAACAAAATGCATTGAGAAAAAGTTTGGTGGTAACTACACAAGAATGCTATGAGCTATCTTAAACAAGTCCTAGAAGCAACACCCCATGAAACAACAGATGTACAGACAGTTACCTCCCATCTCAAAAACCATCCAAGTAAGGCAAACAAGACGTGGTTCACTGCTGGAGAAGCAAAGACAAACTCATAAGTGGACCTCTACACATGGACATGTAAGTGTTGGCTGACCAACAAGAATTTATTTACTTCAGCTCTGTGCAGACACAGGATGTAATTTGGAAGATCTGCTAGGAGTGATAGATGATTGGGACAGATGGAGAGAGAAAATCAGGGAAATCCATGCTGAACTGAATGAATATGTAGGTAAAATATGCAACAGAAAGGAAGAGAAATAAGATGATAAAAATCAATTTGGTGAAGTCTTTATATACTTCCCTCTCTATGAGTTTTATCAGATGATGATTTGGAAAAATCATTAAATTTTAGAAAAGAATATTGGAGAGCTTACTACTGTCTATGAGGTTGTCATGGCAATGTAATTAGAAATACCAATCATTGTAAGACTTGAAAAAGTGCAAAATTCAAAATTGTATTAATAACTGTGATCTAAGTTATTAATCTAAAGATTTGAAAATATTAATATTGAGTGAGAAGAGAAATATTACTTGTGATAAATTATAATAAAATAGTATATCAATATTAGTTAATGTTGAGGATAAGTTCATCTTTCATGAATACATACAGAAGACTCCAGTCTCTCACAGCCTAATAGTTATTATCTTAGGAAATGGAATTGGACATAGAACTTTGTGTTTCACTTTGTACTAATGCCATTAGGAATGGTATGAATCCATAATTTTTTTCTTCAGCTATAAGTAAATAGGGTAGACTGGATTCTTTAGCTTTGGTATGGTAACCAGTCTAGAAGAAGGAATAATCAGAATTCAAACCATCTCTGTTCCAACAAGACTTCTTCCCAGATAGAACCAACCCTCTTGTCTAAAAAAACATTTGCCTGCCACTTGATGTACTTCTGAAGGGGAATACCAACAGGACATGAACAATTTTTGCTCCCACCTCATGGGAGGCTTGCTTCCTGTGGGGCACCCCATGTAAAACCAACCTTATGTCACATATCAAAACTGGAGGGAAGTTTTAAATTCCAGTTTTACAATCAATTTTTCTGCTTTCTCTTTTCTAAGTACATCATTTCAGATAAATTTTGAATTAAAATAACAAATTATTTTGACAAGCGAATTTCTGTATAAAATTTTAACTATTCCCTGTAGTCTAAGAAATTTTTTAGAATATTTAAGAGCAATAAAAATCCACAACTTACTGAAATTTCAAAACTAAGTGAATTCTTAATTGCTCTGTGCAATTCTTGACCAGTCAATCTGAAGGCCAAAAAAATACTGAGATTGAGAATTTTAAAATTTCTGTTGTAATTTTTTTCCCTAAATATTCAAAGTCTACTTTTCTTTTTAAAAATCTCCTTTAAAAAATTCATTTGATTGGAACAGGGTTAGGTTTCTTTGTTTAATGGCATATCAACCATTGTGGGTTATTTAATACCAAACCCATCCTTGTAGAAGAATAGTAGTGGTACTATTTAAACCATAGCTAAAGGGTTAATACCTTTCCCAAGGGTATTAGTCCAAAAGTGAATCTAATAGAGCAACTGGTGTTTAGACTTGTTTACTTCAAACTTGCAGTCCAGCATGTTAACAACTACACTGCAGGGTCTCCCACCTGATTGGAAGAAGGAAAAATTAGTTAGAATGACAATTTCTTGATTTAAAAAAAAGGATATCTTGCAAATGATCAATTCTTTAATACTTTAGCTTTGTAGATTTCTGTAGCTGCTGGGTAATGCTGTCAAACTTTTACCTCATCTGTGCTGTTTTTAAAGTGCACCTCTTAACTCTTAAAACTCTGAGCCTCCCTCTCCACCATTCCTATAGACCCCGCACCCTGAGTTCCTGGTTGAAAAATAGCAGGAAACGTAAAATGTTCCAATCTGTTATTTAACGGATTGGTTGACTGCTTGTATTGTTGCTTGGCAACAGTAGTGGAAAAATAAGGATTTCTCAGTTGGAAATCAGCAAAGTGTTGTAAATTCTAAGTCACACTTGAAACACAGATTCCCCAATAGATCACTAAAGTTAAGCAACAATAAACCTGTTCAGTATTTAGATGGGTGACTATTTAGTAACAGTAGTTAAGATAAGCAATTTAAGGTATGTGTGCTAGACTGAGCAAAGATTAGTAAATTACAAGATCATCAAAGTCAAGCCACAATGAGTTTGCTCAGTAATTGGTAACCACTTTGAAACAGCAGGTACTACAAGCAATTTGTGCCAGAATGTATGATAGACATTCACTATATTAGTGATTCTTCTCTAAGTTAAAAAATCAAGGTTATCAAATAATTTATAAACATGCTCAAGATAGGAAACTAAGTTGTTTTTTTTTTAAATAACAGAAACAAGTATCCTTAAATTAAATAAAAATGCTTTTTGAGCCAAGCTTTCTCCCATTTTTAATTGGAACAAAATCAACTGAACAGAGAATTTAAAGAATTCAGAGGAAGAGAAAAAGGTTGTCTGGGGGCAGTATCAAGGAAAAAAATGGAAGTGGGTGAATGAAATGTGAAATACACAAACTTGATTTGTGTCCCCCACTGTCCTAAAAATCCTTTCATTTATATATTTAACCTTTTTTTTGATAAAATTGCAAGAAAAATTAAAGGGTTATAATGAATTGATATTAGAAAAATAATTTTCCTTTCATTTTGCTATTTTTTAAATTTTAAACATTATTTCCGGCATTCAAAGAATTTCATAGAATGGTCTCTTGGTTTTTTTCTCTTCTTTCTTACCTGTGGATATAAATCAATGATCAGTGTTTAAAATTGCAGGATGAAAGGTTTCAGTTTTTGATCCCAGGGTGAGTAGCACTAAATATTTATTGTGACATTGCAAGCAAAGGTTTTTTTTAGGGGAGATGCATTTTGCTTCAGGGGACTTAATATTACACATTTGAGACTTCAACATGGATGCTTGAGATGGCTGACTTAGCTTTGTAAAATAACCAAAGAAAATCATCAGGATCTGTTGCCATTCAGTTCAGAGACAATCTATGTCCATCTTGTGAAAGGGTTACTTGTGTTATATTCAAGCATAGTAATGCAGGAGACAAGAGAAGGCTGTCCTGAAGAAGACAACATTGTATCACTCACTATTTGTGCTGTAGTGACAAAAAATGAATAACATACAAACAAGTGTTAACAGACAAGAAAAGATGTATTTATAATTCTATTAAAAAAGCAATTCATATTGGGGAAAAGTTCTGTTTTGCTGGTAATTGAGGTTACTCAAATTGCAGTAGCAGAAGAAGGGGAAGTCTGGTGCTCGGAGCATAGACATACATATTCATATTTGCTGTAGTAGTGGAGAAAAAAGAAGGCCAACTTTAGAGAATAGATAACTGTGGTTTTTGGTGACATTATAATTTGTTGAGTGTTCTTAATAGTGTTCTCCTTGGTAGAACAAGTGAAGTTAATAAGCATTCTTCTTGGTATAGAAAGGGATATTAATAAGCGTTCTTTTTGGTATAGCAAGCAATGGAAATGAGTGTTCTTCTTTGTATAGCAAGCAATGGAAATGAGCATTCTTCTTAGTATAGCAACCAATGAAAATGAGCATTCTTCTTGGTATAGCAACCAATGAAAATGAGCATTCTTCTTGCTATAGTAAGCAATGGAATTGAGCATTCTTCTTGGTATAGAAAGGGATGTTAATGAGCATTCTTCTTGGTATAGCAATCAATGGAAATGAGCATTCATCTTGGTATAGAAAGGGATGTTAATGAGCATTCTTCTTGGTATAGCAAGCAATGGAAACGAGTGTTCTTCTTGGTATAGTAAGCAATGGAAATGAGTGTTCTTCTTGGTATAGAAAGGGATGTTAATGAGCATTCTTCTTGGTATAGCAAGCAATGGAAATGAGCACTTTTATTGGTATAGAAAGGGATGGAAATGAGCATTTTTTAGGTATACCAAGCAATGGAAATGAGCATTCTTCATGATATAGAAAGAGATGTTAATGAGCATTCTTCTTGGTATATAAGGGGATGTTAATGAGCATTCGTTTTGGTATAGCAAGCAATGGAAATTAGTATTCTTCTTGGTATAGCAAGCAATGGAAATGAGTGTTCTTCTTGGTATAGAAAGGGATGTCAATGAGCATTCTTCTTGGTATAGCAAGCAAAGGAAACGAGTGCTCTTCTTGGTATAGCAAGCAATGGAAATGAGTGTTATTCTTGGTATAGCAAGCAATAGAAATGGGCATTCTTTTTGGTATAGAAAGTGATGTTAATGGGCATTCTTCTTTGTAGAGCAAGCAATGGAATTGAGCATTCTTTTTGGTATAGAAAGGGATGTTAATGAGCATTCTTCTTGGTATAGCAAGCAATGGAAACGAGTGTTCTTCTTGGTATAGCAAGCAATGGAAATGAGCATTCTTCTTGGTATAGAAAGGGACGTTAATGAGCATTCTTCCTGTTATACCAAGCAAACGTAATGAGCATTCTTCTTGGTATAGAAATGGACGTTAATGAGCATTCTTCTTGGTATAGCAAGCAACGGTAATGAGCATTCTTTTTGGTATAGAAATGGATATTAATGAGCATTCTTCTTGGTATAGCAAGCAATCGACATGAGCATTCTTCTTGGTATAGAAATGGACGTTAATGAGCATTCTTCTTGGTATAGCAAGCAATGGAGATGAGCATTATTTTTGGTATAGAAATGGATATTAATGAGCATTCTTCTTGGTATAGCAAGCAATGGAAATGAGCATTCTTCTTGGTAGAGAAATGGAAGTTAATGAGCATTCTTCTTGGTATAGCAAGCAATGGTAATGAGCATTCTTTTTGATATAGAAATGGATATTAATGAGCATTATTCTTGGTATAGCAAGCAATGGAAATGAGCATTCTTCTTGGTATAGAAATGGACGTTAATGAGCATTCTTCTTGGTATAGCAAGCAATGGAAATGAGCATTCTTCTTTGTATAGAAAGGGATGTTAATGAGCATTCTTCTTGGTATAGCAAGCAATGGAAATGAGCACTTTTCTTGGTATAGAAAGGGATAGAAATGAGCATTTTTTAGGTATACCAAGCAATGGAAATGAGCATTCTTCATGATATAGAAAGAGATGTTAATGAGCATTCTTCTTGGTATATAAGGGGATGTTAATGAGCATTCGTTTTGGTATAGCAAGCAATGGAAATTAGCATTCTTCTTGGTATAGCAAGCAATGGAATTGAGCATTCTTCTTGGTATAGAAAGGGATGTTAATGAGCATTCTTCTTGGTATAGCAAGCAATGCAAATGAGCACTTTTCTTGGTATAGAAAGGGAGGGAAATGAGCATTTTTTTAGGTATACCAAGCAATGGAAATGAGCATTCTTCATGATATAGAAAGGGGTGTTAATGAGCATTCTTCTTGGTATATAAGGGGATGTTAATGAACATTCGTTTTGGTATAGCAAGCAATGGAAACGAGTGTTCTTCTTGGTATAGAAAGAGATGTCAATGAGCATTCTTCTTGGTATAGCAAGCAATGGAAATGAGCATTCTTTTTGGTATAGAAAGGGATATTAATGAGCATTCTTCTTGGTATAGCAAGCAAAGGAAACGAGTGCTCTTCTTGGTATAGCAAGCAATGGAAATAAGTGTTATTATTGGTATAGCAAGCAATAGAAATGGGCATTCTTTTTGGTATAGAAAGGGATGTTAATGGGCATTCTTCTTTGTAGAGCAAGCAATGGAATTGAGCATTCTTCTTGGTATAGAAAGGGATGTTAATGAGCATTCTTCTTGATATAGCAAGCAATGGTAATGAGCATTTTTTTGGTATAGAAATGGATGTTAATAAGCATTCTTCTTGGTATAGCAAGCAATGGAAATGAGCATTCTTCTTGGTATAGAAAGGGATGTTAATGAGCATTCTTCTTGGTATAGCAAGCAATGGAAATGGGCATTCTTCTTGGTATAGAAATGGATGTTAATAAGCATTCTTCTTGGTATAGCAAGCAATGGAAATGGGCATTCTTCTTGGTATAGAAAGGGATGTTAATGAGCATTCTTCTTGGTATAGCAAGCAATGGAAACGAGTGTTCTTCTTGGTATAGAAAAGGTTGTAAACGAGCATTCTTCTTGGTATAGCAAGCAATGGAAAGGAGCATTCTTCTTGGTATAGCAAACAATGGAAATGAGTGTTATTCTTGGTATAGCAAGCAATAGAAATGGGCATTCTTCTTGGTATAGAAAGGGATGTTAATGAGCATTCTTCTTGGTATAGCAAGCAATGGAAACGAGTGTTCTTCTTGGTATAGAAAAGGTTGTAAACGAGCATTCTTCTTGGTATAGCAAGCAATGAAAAGGAGCATTCTTCTTGGTATAGCAAACAATGGAAATGAGTGTTATTCTTGGTATAGCAAGCAATAGAAATGGGCATTCTTTTTGGTATAGAAAGTGATGTTAATGGGCATTCTTCTTTGTAGAGCAAGCAATGGAATTGAGCATTCTTTTTGGTATAGAAAGGGATGTTAATGAGCATTCTTCTTGGTATAGCAAGCAATGGAAACGAGTGTTCTTCTTGGTATAGCAAGCAATGGAAATGAGCATTCTTCTTGGTATAGAAATGGACGTTAATGAGCATTCTTCTTGGTATACCAAGCAAACGTAATGAGCATTCTTCTTGGTATAGAAATGGACGTTAATGAGCATTCTTCTTGGTATAGCAAGCAACGGTAATGAGCATTCTTTTTGGTATAGAAATGGATATTAATGAGCATTCTTCTTGGTATAGCAAGCAATGGACATAAGTATTCTTCTTGGTATAGAAATGGACGTTAATGACCATTCTTCCTGGTATAGCAAGCAATGGAGATGAGCATTATTTTTGGTATAGAAATGGATATTAATGAGCATTCTTCTTGGTATAGCAAGCAATGGAAATGAGCATTCTTCTTGGTAGAGAAATGGAAGTTAATGAGCATTCTTCTTGGTATAGCAAGCAATGGTAATGAGCATTCTTTTTGGTATAGAAATGGATATTAATGAGCATTATTCTTGGTATAGCAAGCAATGGAAATGAGCATTCTTCTTGGTATAGAAATGGACGTTAATGAGCATTCTTCTTGGTATAGCAAGCAATGGAAATGAGCATTCTTCTTGGTATAGAAAGTGATGTTAATGAGCATTCTTCTTGGTATAGCAAGAAATGGAGATGAGCATTCTTCTTGGTATAAAAATGGATGTTAATGAGCATTCTTCTTGGTATAGCAAGCAATGGAAACGAGTGTTCTTCATGGTATAGAAAGGGATCTTAACGAGCATTCTGCTTGGTATAGCAAGCAATGTAAATGAGCATTCTTCTTGGTATAGAAAGGGATGTTAATGAGCATTCTTCTTGGTATAGCAATCAATGGAAATGAGCATTCTTCTTGGTATAGAAAGGGATGTCAATGAGCATTCTTCTTGGTATAGCAATCAATGGAAATGAGCATTCTTCTTGGTATAGAAAGGGATATTAATGAGTATTCTTCTTGGTATAGCAAGCAATGGAATTGAGTATTCTTCTTGGTATAGCAAGCTATGGAAATGAGCATTCTTCTTGCTATAGCAAGCTATGGAATTGGGCATTCTTTTTGGTATAGAAAGTGATGTTAATGAGCATTCTTCTTGGTATAGCAAGCAATGGAAATGAGCATTCTTCTTGGTATAGAAAGTGATGTTAATGAGCATTCTTCTTGGTATAGCAAGCAATGGAGATGAGCATTCTTCTTGGTATAAAAATGGATGTTAATGAGCATTCTTCTTGGTATAGCAAGCAATGGAATCGAGTGTTCTTCTTGGTATAGAAAGGGATCTTAACGAGCATTCTGCTTGGTATAGCAAGCAATGTAAATGAGCCTTCTTCTTGGTATAGAAAGGGATGTTAATGAGCATTCTTCTTGGTATAGCAAGCAATGGAAACGAGTGTTCTTCTTGGTTTTAGCAAGCAATGGAAATGAGCATTCTTCTTGGTATAGCAATCAATGGAAATGAGCATTCTTCTTGGTATAGAGAGGGATGTTAATGAGCATTCTTCTTGGTATAGAAAGGGAAGTTAATGAGCATTCTTCTTGGTATAGCAAGCAATGTAAATGAGCATTCTTCTTGGTATAGAAAGGGATGTTAATGAGCATTCTTCTTGGTATAGCAAGCAATGGAAACGAGTGTTCTTCTTGGTATAGCAAGCATTGGAAATGAGCATTCTTCTTGGTATAGCAATCAATGGAAATGAGTATTCTTCTTGGTATAGAAAGGGATGTTAATGAGCATTCTTCTTGGTATAGCAAGCAATGGAAACGAGTGTTCTTCTTGGTATAGTAAGCAATGGAAATGAGTGTTCTTCTTGGTATAGAAAGGGATGTTAATGAACATTCTTCTTGGTATAGCAAGCAATGGAAATGAGCATTCTTCTTGGTATAGAAAGGGATGTTAATGAGTATTCTTCTTGGTATAGCAAGCAATGGAAATGAGCCTTCTTCTTGGTATAGAAAGTGATATTAATGAGTATTCCTCTTGGTATAGCAAGCAATGGAATTGAGTATTCTTCTTGGTATAGCAAGCTATGGAAATGAGCATTCTTCTTGCTATAGCAAGCTATGGAATTGGGCATTCTTTTTGGTATAGAAAGTGATGTTAATGAACATTCTTCTTGGTATAGCAAAATAAAACATAAGAAGCAACTAGCCTTTTTTTAAACTAAAAATTCACAATGCTTACAATTACATTAGAATCGTTGCTATAATCGATGGAAAAAATTATGGAATTAGCACACGTAGAGGATGTTCACCTCTATTTTTTATTTAGCTGTAAATAAACAGATGAGATACAAAACACTTTTTCCTTAATAGCTGAATATCTTAGCTTCATAAACTATACCTTAAAAAACTAGATTAGATTATTTAAATTAATGGTATATTTTTTACAAGCCATGCAGATTAAAATATGGAATGAACAATACTGAGGAAAAAATTTTGGAATTCATTGACAAAAAATTTAGAATACTCCTTAACTTCGAGATATTATGACAATGTTAATTCTTTCAGGTATTGATTTCACTAATCTAAAGCAATATTCTTTATCAATCTGGTTTCAACTTCCCTGAATTGCAGTTAATAGATCTTTTGTAGATGAAGCCTTTTCATGGACCATTTAAAAAAATTTCTACAAATTTTCAATTGGATTTAAATCTGGACTGTTCACTGGACATATCATTGATTTTATATGCCTTCTCTTTAATCTCCCTTTTCTCTCAGACAAGATGCATTATCATCCTGATAAATGACTTCATCACCAAAACAATTTTCTATTGATGGAATGAGAAGATTATCCAGGACTTCAATGTACGCATGGGCATTGATTGTTTAGATAATGATTGCTAACACTTGTGGTTCTTTAAATAATATGCAACCTCTTATCATAAATGGCTAGGACAGTTTATTTTCTTTATGCAGTTATCATTATATTCTTTTTTATGTCTCCAGACAAAAGTTTGTAGGGTTACTTATATTTATGGTAGATATGCTTAGTCCCCCAAAATTTGAGGTTAAATAAAGTTTATATATTTAGTGTTTAGAAAAAGGTAGAATAGGCATAATATAGGCACATGGAAAAAGTTGTAAATGATGGAAGCCAATGAGTAAAGATATGCAACAAATGAGTTAAAATATGAAATGGCGCGGACAAAAGGAATATTCAAACAAGGCAACAAATAAAACAAATTTATATATTATAATGAAACTTACATTGATACATAAAAAAATATCACTAATTCTATTAATAAAGTAATCGCGTGTGTATATGTGTGAGTGTGTGAGTGTGTGTCTAACACAACTAAACTACAAAAGGACTACATATTCAAAATCTCTTTCTTTTTATGATAAGAAACAGGCGGCTTCTCTGAGACTGGAAAAAGTCTCATAGTCAATGTATGTCTGCGAGGTCTATCCATGTTGTGCTATTTGACGTCTGTTGAGTCACACTGGAGGGAGTGTGTTGCCGTTGTTAAGAAATTGTGTGAAAAGAGAGGAAGAATGTTTGAAAACGACGTATTTATAGAAAATACGTGTCTTGGAAGAGGCTCCAAACGCAGGACGAAAATTTATGCGCGGCCATAGTTTTAAGCAGGTCACATGGTTCTCCTGGCCAATGGTTTCCCGAGACTGAATATGTGTGCGCCCGCCATCTTTGTCGTGGGAACAAGTGGCATACCGCCCATATTAAATTATAGGAGTGTAAAGTCCAATAAGTTCCACAGCATCATTGCTTTGGCCAATGTAGATTCTTGATTTATCACTGAATATCACTTTCATCCACTTGTCTACATACCATAATTGTTTTTGTTTAACCCATTTTAAATCTATTTTCTTACATTTGTATGTTTGTGCTGGTTTTGATTCCTGTTTCAATCTATTTATTTTGTTGTACTCTTTCAATCTTTAAGTCATAATGCTTTAATTTTTCTATTCTCAGACTTTCATGCCTTTCATGGTCTACCAGTATGTTTTCCTTTTTTTAACCACTCTATTTCTTTTATATTTACACCAAATTTTAGACACAGCTGACTTGAAACAATCAATGTCTTTCACCACATTTCACTGTGGATTGCCCTTTTGACTGAATTTTACAGTCTTCTCTATTTTTTTAAATTGAAGTTCTTTTGTTGGAGCCATGTTTCCTTTCAATTAGTCATACCCAGTCACATGCTGAGCCCTGGAAGAACTATCTTTTAACTGTAGATGGATTTGCATATCTAGCCTTCTGCTAGTATTTGTTTTCAGAATTACAAGATCATTTCATAATTTTTCCTCAATATTGGGTTATTCCATAATATTTTCCTCTGCATAGCTTAGAAAAATTATACTATAAATTCAAATAATTTAATCAAGTTTGTTTAAAGTATATTTTATGAAACTATAATATTCATTATTGCTGCTACGGTTTCTTTTGGTAGGCTGTATGCTAGTAGGATTAGTTACATTTTCCCTCTGTGGATGGAATCGAAGGCCTTGGTAAAGTCGACAAATAGTAATGTCGCCTGAAGGTTTTTTGCCCGAACGCCTTCAAGGATTCTACGGATGGTCAATATTTGTGAGGTTGTGGATCTATTTCTCCGGAAGCCATTTTGGTTTTTCCTAAGGATGTTGTCTATTTTGGGTTCTATGTGGTTTCGTAGTAGGGCATTGTAGATTTTGGCTGCTATGGATGTAAGTGTTATCCCTCGGTAGTTCTTGGCTAATCCGAGGTCGCTTTTTTTAGGGAAAGGAAGGATGCATCCCTTCATCCATCTTTCTATCCTATTTTGACTATAGACTGCATTGCATTGCCGGAGCAGTATATCGTCGAATTGTCTAGTCTTCCACACTTCTGGGGGGATCTCGTCTAGCCCTGCAGCTTTCCTATTTTTAATTTTTTTAAGAACCTAGTCGAGTTCTTCTTTGGTGAAAGGCCCTAGTTTAATGTCTAATTGCTTACTGATAATTCTGGTGACCGGTTCATCCGTTATTCTCGGCGGGCTTCCTAGTAGATTTTTGAAATGCTGTTCCCACAGTTTTACTCTTTCTTGTTGGCTTGCAGCTTTCAATTTTGCTTTGGCTGTGCTCTTCCTTCTACTTACTTTATTTATTGTTTGCCAGGCTATCCTGGATTGTCTATCTTCCACCGAGTCTTTAATCTTATCTATCTGATTTTGTATGTATTCTGCCTGTTCTTTTAGATATATTCCTGCTAATTGATATTGTGCCTTTTCTAGTTTTCGGGCATTTGTGTTTGTTGGGTTCTTTCGATAGCTTTTGGAGGCAGTTTTCACGAGTGCACGTTTTTCTCTAACCTCTGACGTTTCCCAAGGGACTCTATATTTAGTTCTAGGTTTTGTTAGGATACACTTTGATGCCGCCTCTAGGTGTGCTCAACAAAATTTTCATATTCGTCATTTGGGGTAACTTTTTCTGTCTTCTCTTGTAGTGTTTCGAATCTATTTCTTAATTCTAATGCATATTTATCTCTGTCTCTGTTGATAAGTAGGGCCCAGTCATAGTGCTTAGTTGTCGCTGTTCGTGTGGCGTTTTTCGTAGGCTTAGACGTATTTTGGCTGTGACTATTCGATGATCGGAGGACACACCCTCGAAAGTGGAGTATGCCTCGCAATTCATCGCACTATTTTTCCATTTTCTGTTTATAAAGAGGTAGTCTATCTGTGCTTTACTCTTGTTCGTGTATGTGTGGATCCATAATTTTCCCTCCCTTTTTTGAAAGTTTGTATTGAGGCATGTTAATCTATTTTCTATCATGAAATCAATTAGATGTTGTCCATTCCTGTTTGACGTGTTGTGTAGGCTGTATTTGTTGTTTCTGTTTTTCCCGATTTGTACATTCATATCTCCGCCAATGACTAGCAGGTTGTGTTTCGGAATGCTACGTACTAGGGAGGATAGATCCTCGTAGAAGGTGACTAGTTCGGTTTCTTCGCTAACATTGGTAGGGCTGTAGCAGGAGATGATTGTTGCTTTGGGGTTGCCATTAAACGTTGCGGCTATCATCCTAGGTTGTATTCTCTCAATGCTATTAAGTGTTTTTAGCGCTCTTGGTCCTATAAGCATTCCCACCCCTCCTACCGATGCATTGACAGAGTTTTTCCATGCCGATACAGTCACCAGCATCCATCCTTTTCCAGTTTCGTGATATTTGATATCTTCGGTGTGAGTGTATCGATGTTCTTGTATACAGATTATGTCTATCTTATGTTCTACGGCTGATGCAGTTAGCTCTGGTAGTTGACCTATTCTATTTAGGGTTCTAACATTAAATGTCGCTATCTGTATTGTTTGTTTGCATTTTAGTAGTTTTTGTTTGAGCTCTGTAGCTGATTTTTCGAACACTGAGGCCAGGGCTCCAACCTCAGCAGGACGCACCCCTTTTTTACCCGCGCGAAGAGTGATGCGGTTTATGTATGTGGTTTGAGTAAGAGTCATGGTTATCTTTCGATGGCTGTTTTTATTCTCATCTATAGAAGCCACTCTTATAGATGAGCAGCAGTAGTTCCCCGATCGAACTGACAATCCTGAGCGTTAAGCCGCAAGACTCACACGTTCAGGAAATGTTAGGCATTGCGACTTCGAACACCTTCACGTACACGATTCTGCTTCCCATGTGTACATGAACAAAAAAAAAAAAAAAAAAAAATTGAAAATAAAAAAAAAATAGAAAATAAAAAATAGACAATAAAAATAGAAAATAAAAAATAGAAAATAAAAAATAAAATAAAATAAAAAATCCTTTTACCTTAAGTTTTAACTTAGTTAAAGTCCAGGACTGACGTATATTCAAAGAAATTTTGGGGTATATTTTATCTTGTCATCCGATACAGGCCCTGCCAGGTCACAAAAGTGAAAGTACGTTCACCAGATGGAGACACGGAATACTTCGACATTGTTGCAGGAGTACTACAAGGAGACACGCTAGCCCCATACCTCTTTATCATCTGTCTAGACTACGTGCTTAGAACTTCGATCGACAAAATCAGAGAAAATGACTTCGAGCTGACTAAGAAAAGAAGCAAAAGGTACCCCGCAAAAACAATCACAGACGCCGACTACGCTGATGACTTAGCTTACTCGAGAATACGCCTAATCAAGCAGAGACACTACTGCATAGTTTGGAACGAGCTGCAGCAGGCATTGGCCTCCATGTCAATGCGCACAAAACTGAATATCTGTGTTACAACCAAACGGGCAACATTACCACACTAGACGGAGCCTCTCTGAGGCTAGTGGACAAATTCACCTACCTAGGAAGTAGCGTCTCATCAACAGAAAACGACATCAACACACGACTGACGAAAGCATGGACGGCTATAGATAGGCTCTCAATCATATGGAAATCAGACCTGACTGATGAAATGAAGCGCAGTTTCTTCCAGGCAGCGGTTGTATCGATACTGCTATATGGATGCACTACATGGACGCTAACTAAATGGCTGGAGAAGAAACTTGACGGCAACTACACAAGAATGTTGAGAGCAATATTGAACAAGTCCTGGCGACAACACCCCACGAGACGCCAACTGTACGGCCACTTGCCTCCCATCACGAAAACTATACAGGTTAGACGAGCCAGACACGCCGGACACTGCTGGAGAAGCAAGGACGAGCTCGTAAGTGACGTACTCCTATGGACCCCCACATATGGCCAAGCAAAAGCAGGACGACCAGCCCGAACTTACATACAGCAGCTATGTGAGGACACAGGATGTAAATCAGAAGACCTGCCGGAGGCGATGAATGATAGGGAGAAGTGGCGAGAGATGGTCAAGGATATCCGTGCTGGTGGCACGACATGATGATGATGATGATGATAATATTCAGCTATTAAAAAGGATATTTTACATTTTATTTGATTCAGCCAATGTCTTTTGCCACACTCTACTAAGTATTGTCTTCTTGAAGAATTATTATCTATTGTTTCAATTGACAGTTGCCGTCAGTTAGAAAATCTAATAAAACAACTACAAAAGCAATATCTCATTTGAGAATGTTTCATATCAGTTAATCCTTGTTAGTTAATCAATCCTTTATATATCACTGAAGAAGTAACTGATACAAGATATCCTCTAAGTATGAAAGGCAGAATGAAGAAACTGATTGGATAAGGTGTACTGGTCTTATCAGCCATGTAGAGACCTGAAACAGAAATGAAATATCTTTTCATAAGTCAAAAGCAACAATAACAACAAATCAACTCTTATGAACAAGTTCCTTTTTTTGTTGCCTCTTGTAAACTTCGTTATCAAATTTATTAAAATTAGCAAAATCTCAAAATTTCTAGAAATTCAGAGTCATAAATAATTGTTAGTAATCAGCATAATTATTTAAAATATAATTCAGTTCATGATAGACTCTGGAAAATGTTTCGCTATCCAAAATTTGCATTTTGAAAAAAATCAAGCCTGAAACAGATTTTTCTTCTAGAAACCATTTGTAATAATGACATCTCAAACCACTTCATTAGCCTCAGACCTACATAATTATCTAATTTTTTTTCAGAGACATATTCCAGGAATTAGAAAATAATTCTGTCTTTAAGTCCTTTCTCTGCAATTAAGAAAAAGAGAAAAGGAAAATTGTAGGAGCATTGGTCACAGGCTCATTCGATGAACTTTAAAATAGAAAGACTTCGCTGATGATTATCATCATTTCAACTCCCAATTTCCCAAATAAAATTTTAAAAAAGAAAAAAAAGTCTTAGATCCCTAAGAAAGAATATTAAAGCCTGAAAACAACTTACTATTTAAGAAATATTTTAAGGAAATTTTTGTCAAATTATGAAGAATTATGGGAGAAGAATTAAATGTGATGATCATGGGGTTGTATGATCATGATCATGATCATACATTTTAAAATTTTCTTTCAAATATAATGGAATTAGATAAATGATATTTATGAAATAAAAATGTCTACATTTTCTCAGTATTAAGTTTATACTATCTATATACTTTCATTAATGCATGTTTGGTTAAAAAGGAAAAGAAGCAAGCAGGACTGGGTTTTTTTGTTTTGTTTTGTTCTTGTTTGCAAAAAAAGGAATATAAATCCTGATCGAATGTCTATAGAAGTCATCCAAAAGATTCAAACTTTCAAACACTTTTGCTTGTGTCTTCAGCCATTTTCAAGAATGGTGTAGTTTGTTTTATTTAATTTAGACAAAGTTAATTTTCATTGTCTCAAATCTTATATAAAAATGGTGGGAACAAGTATTTTATATATCTGTTTTAAATGGACTTGGTATGGGCCACTGAAGCATCTGCTGACATCCTGTAAGGGCCATAGTTTATAAAACTGTGGTGTTTTTTTTTGTTTATTTGATCTCACATTCTCTATAAAATTGTGTCGCCAAAACAACTGCTTCTTCCCACTTCAAATGGTATTTTCTTAGCCCTCCTTTCACAGATTTAATGGTGGAGACCAACCTACACATGGATACATGAGTGAAGGCAATGGTAAAAATTATTTGTTTCTATCAGACATGTAGCCATGCAACACAAAGGAGAAGGGAAAAAGGAATTCAGATGAGAATTTATTCAAAAGCTATTTATTTATTTGAGCTAGTTTATTTATTTGATTGAAAGTCTCATCCTATTTATAGAATGAATATTATTAATTGCAAATAAATCAGGGAGAGTACTCTACAATTAATACTTAATAGTTATCTCCCTTTGTGAATTATAAGAGCGAGTTCAAAATAGCCAGTTTCCAAAAGAGTATAGGGCTGCAACTACACTATGTCTTTGATGGTGCTGCAGTTTCCCAGCAAGATGGTTTTTATGGGTTGATAGATCCATCTTCCCTGATTTTGAATTCAGACTTCTTCTTTCCTCTAGACCAGTTGCTTTATAGATGCTAAAGAGCCCAGTCTGCATTACAATTAACTCAGAGTTAGGGAGAAGGAGATGGATTCATGCCTTTCCCAATATGATAAGAACTTAAAAAAGAAGCAACATAAACAGATCGGCATACTCACCCCTACAAACACAACATCCAGGTACGGCCGGAAATGACGAAGCCCTTTTATGACCCTGACCTGCCATTACAGCTAAGAAAAGGGAATAAATTACATCTAACAACATTTACAAAGTGGATTATCTTCCGAAGCCTATCCCTAGCTAAAGAAGAACTCTACTTCCACTTCTATTTTTTAAAAGATGAATGTTATGCTTAGGCAGACCTGTTAGACTGTCGATGCTACTGCTGGATATCAACAAGCCTTTTTTCCACTGCTGATGGTGCACTTATGGAGTAGGCATGTTCTTTACGAAGAACACCCCGGAGCCTGTTCTGGACTTCAGTCCGGAGTGTGGCTCTGCAAAAAGAACTTATGTATGGCACTAGACCTTGCTGTCTAGTTCAAGCCATAACCCGGCATACATGCCTGGACCTACATTTGGGTTCATGAAACTGCTTGGCTCATCAGGCTCACATTGCACCAAGTGAGCCAATGAATAGCATAGACCAGCAGGGTTCGAGTCTTGGCTCATTCCCGACCTCCCCTTTATCCCCACTTTAATCGGCCTTCAGGCTTTTGACCTTGTGTCAAGCCTTGTCTGGTGGGAGACATTGGCAGATATTGGCACGTGCACTTTTGCCAGCATTCTTTTATCCTTTTGATGGCTTTGTTGATTTTTTAATGCTTCTGATTGTTTCTTCGCATATTTGTTTGAATTGGTCTTGATTCTTAGATACTTTGTCTTGTTTTTTGATTATTGTCTTGTTTTTTATTGTTTGCCTTGATATTTTGATTGTTTGTCTTGATTGTTTGTTCACTGTATACATGTCTTGCATGTTGTGGTTCAGTATGGGGTTACTGCCACCGTTTTTTTGTCTGGCAACTGGATGCTAGTTGCTCCCCACTTCCCAACCTAAGCTCAAGTTGCTGGACAGCCATACCGTTCCCAGTTTCCTGATTGTGAAGGTCTACTCTATATCCCGCATAAAGATATAAGTAAGCTCACGGCTAGTAGGCAGTAGACCTACACACCTCTTTTCTTTTTAATAGTTAGTCTTTTTCTTTTTTTTCACAATTAGTTTGGTCTCACCTAAAACTTACGTTTACCCTTCTGATTGCTATCTTGCAATCATGGAGGGTTCTTTCCCTTATGACCCTTTTTCTCCTACTGAAGAAGTTTCCAAGGCTATACCCCTTGCCAGTACTAATGAAGCCCTCACAAAGTAGTCGGAAGAATGAGGGGAACCGGAGACCCAATCGCCAAATTCACCATTAACCAGTTTAATTGGATCAAATTGGCCATCACTACCAACCCCCTCCAAGTCAGTAAGCTCTATTCAACTGGGACAAAAGTCTAACAATCCAAGTTCAACCAAATCACCATGGAAAATACAGCAGAGAGATCCAGAAGAATATGAAAAGAACAGGGTGGGCAAGTATGCTGAATATTTCAAAGGCAACAAAATCTTGCCCATCCCTGAGATCATCCAAAACCTCAAACCAAGGATTCTCTTGCTGGTCGTGACTGGTTGGTCTGAGGAAAGAGGGATTCGAGGACTTACTTCCCCTGCCAGTGCTTCTGCCGCAGGAGTTTCACGATATGAGATGTACTGCTACCCTCTGAAGAACAGGCTGCCAAAGTGGCAGCAAGCAACATCACAACAAAGTTCTTCGGGCTGCAGCTGGAATATAGAGAAACCTGTAGGATTCGAGTGACGGTATGTAACGTCCTGGCATTCAGCACTGGGGAGGTTTTAGCCTCCTACCTCAGTGCTTATGGCTGTGTAGAGGAAATAAACCTCCTTAGATCTGCCACTGGGACAGCCTATAGAGACTATACATTCCAGCTATGTTTGACAAGGAAGGGCTTTCAGGCCATCCCCGAGACAATTGTCAGTAGAGACAGGCAAGTGATGGTGGTTGCAAACAGCTTGGCTACATTGACAAATTTTGTCATCCCCCGCCAAAAAAACCCAGCAGAACACAACTACTACCACAGCCACCATCGCCAGTGAACAGTCAACCAAGGGGAAGAAAGGAAAGAAACCGGGCCAGGTCCAGTCTAAAACCAATGATCACCCTAAAACTGATGAAGGCTGGACCGAAGTGACCCGGAAAAAAGAAAACCCCCAGAAACAGGGGAAACCAGTCCAGCTGCCACTTCTTCTATAAAGAACCCAGAATCAGCTCTAGCACCAGACTCAAGACCAGCATCGAAACCAGCAACACCGACATCAGAAATTCCATTACTGGGAGAACAATCTGTGGGGCATGACCCACAAATGTCCCCTCCCCCTTGCACTCCATCCCTTCTCCCACTTAGCCTCTCCACCTTGTCATCTCTGGAACTTTTTAAAGATTGCCCTCTGGTTGAATCCGAGGCAAGTCCTCCCTCCCAAAACACAACACTACCAAAAAACCAGCTCTGTGCTCAGTAGAGCCAGAAGCTATTGGGGACTTCCAGTTTCGAAAGGCACTGAAGCCGCTGCTGGACCTGGAAATAGAGGACATGCAATCCAGTCAACTTTAAGGGTGCACCCATGGTGACCACCTTCGTCTGGTCAGTTTGCGACCGTACCCAGGGCATATGGAAGTTCATGGAGACGGTCTGCCAGACTGACACGGGTGTAAGGTCGGTGGAGTTGCAGCACCCCTCATTGAATCAAATGCTAAATAACTGCACTGGGAGGGTCCCTGTTTATGTTCCTCCCTCTCTTTATAGATCACTAAAAGAGCAGTTCCCACTTGATGTTGGCAGATTGTCCTGGGATGGCCGAGTAAACACTGAACTCGGCACGGGATCCTTGAGACAGGCCATCGGTATCTGAGGATTTCCGACTCATTGTCGACATTGAGTAGGTAAGTGTGCCAGTATGGCTTTAAGCGTTGCCAGTTTAAATGCGAGGGGACTGAGGGATGCAAGCAAGTGTGCACACTTGCTTGCTGAACTCTCAAACCTTTGAGTGGATGTCGCTGCGGTGCAGAAGACTCAATTCACTTGCAAGGCAGACTGGAGGGTGCTGGAGGACGACTTTGTCATTTTTTCAGCATTCGGCAGCCACCTCAGTGCTGGGGTCTCTCTGCTAGTTGGATGCAGCCTTGATGCAATTGTCAATCTTGTCTTTGCAGGTGACGGGGGCCGGCTGCTGGTGGCCGATGTTGCCGTGAAAACCTTCAAGTTTCGGATAGCTGCGGTTCATACGCCCAGTACTGCTGCAGAGAGACGCCTCTTCTTTCGGCGGTTGGGGTCGTTCCTGAATGCCTTGAAATGGACAGTTCTAGTGGGTGATTAGAATGCGACCTTTGATCCCAAGATAGATAGGGCCGGTCGGGGCGCTAGCGGTTCGGGAAGGTGTGATAGCAATTTTTTTGGCTGAGTTCGATTTAATTGACAGGTACTGTCTGGATCACCTAGGGAGGGAGATGTGGACGTGGATAGGAAGTTCGCCCTGTGGCCAGATTCGGTCTTACCTGGACAGAATGTTAGAAGAGCTGACAGTGACCTAGTTACTTGTCCCACATTCCATTGGTTAGGGCGGTCTAACCATAAACTTGTTAGGATCAGCCTAGTCTGGCCAGCAACTGGAAGTTTAATACCTCCTAACTGGAGATATGGAACTTCTGGATGCGGCAAGAAAACCTAATTCAGCGGGCGTTAGTGGGGGCAGTTATTGGGAGTAAGAGTTGGGGGTCCCTTAAGTATAGGATTAGGGATTTCGCCATCAAATACAGCCAACAGCTCCAGCTAAATAGGGCTAAGAAAGCAAAATCTTCAGATGATAGACTCTCCCGGGTGGTGGAAGGGGGGGGCTCCGTAGCCGTAGATCTAGCTAAGGAGGACATTCAGCACAAAGCTAGCAAGCGTCACAAGGGTTTCGTAGTTAGAAATAGGTTAAAAAGAGTTTCCAACAAAGCTGTGAGGGGCAACGCATTTATGCGTTAGGAAGAGTTGCAAAAGTTCCTTCGTTGGTACATCGAATGCACTAACTCCCCAGATGGGTGCGTGTTGATCGAACCGTGAGGTTTTTCAGGCACACTTTCGCGATCGCTTTACCCGCTGTCCTGACCTCCAGGTTCAGGAGTTTCGTAGCTATTTAGCTGACTTCCCCCGCCTTTGGGGAGGCGGAAGCAGCTAGTTGCAAGGGCGTTGTTACTGAATGTGAAGTCCATAATGTGCTGAAGCAGGTCGGCTTTAACAAGTCACCGAGACTGGATGGTTTGCCCTACGAAATGTGCTTGAGGATGTCGCACATGTTTGTCCCTATTCTGACGGATATGTTCAACCATTAGTTTGCCCAGGGAGCCATTCCTGGTAGCATTACCAAGAGTGTGATCACATTGCTGAAGAAAGAAGGTAGGAATGTTTGGGGGGGAGCTAGACAATTACAGGCCCATAACTCTGCTTAACACAGAGTTAAAGATTTTGGCCTGGGTCTTGGCAAACCGTTTGCAGCTTGTCATTAGTGATCTGATCGGTCCTGAGCAGAACTACCCTGTGAAGGGAAGATCGATCCAAGACAACTTTCATTTGGTGTGTCAGATCCTAGAGGGGATAAACCATGCTGATCAATTTAGATCAGTCCAAGGCCTTCAATAGGGTGGACCATCGGTTCTTGGCGGAGGTTTTAGAGACCACCGGATTTGAACCGGAGTTCCGCAAATGGTGCAGCATGCTGTACCACAACCCGCAGGCGGTGGTGCAGGTGAATGAGAGGTGTTTGAGGGCCTTTGCAATTGAGTGATTGGTCCGGCAGGTTGCTCCTTGTCCCCTCTTCTCTATGTTCTCGCTTTGGAGCCCCTGCTCTGTATGCTTAGGGATGAGAGGACTCATCCGGCCCTGCTCGGAATCTCCCTAACCAGCAGCGTCCGAGCAAAGATTTCCGTGTTCGCCGATGACATTACTGTCTTCGTTTCCTGCCAACTGGACATAGTAGCGGTGAAGATGGTGGTCGAGAGGTACAAGAAGGTGGCAGGTGCCAAGGTTAACTTTGACAAGAACAAATGTTTGCGGTTGGGTGCCTGGAGGGTGGCGTCCCTTTGTCAGGGCCCTTCTGCAGGAGTGACGGACTCATCCGCATCATCGGAGTGTGGTTCGGACCCTGCCTCCTGCTGGAGCGAAATTGGTTGGAAATACAGGCTAAGGTAGAAGTGCAGGTGGCTGCCTGGCTTTGAAGGCGGTTGTCCTTGAAGGGCAGGGCGGAGGTGTGCATCGGGTACATCTTCCGCTTGATTCTTTACCGTTTGTTCATACTCTCCCTGCCCAAGGATCATCGGGTGGCACTAATACAATTCCTTTTCAAACTCCTTTGGGAAGGCAGAAGCCCATTGGTCCTTGGACAGGTCTCCTGTCAACTATCTCACCGGGAGACTGGCTTACCTGGGCCTATCGTTAACGATGGACATGGTATGGGACCTTAAGGTGAGGGGTGCCTTTCCTCACCTGAGGTCGAATTCTGAGGCTGAAGGCCGTCGTAGGCCGAAGGATGAAGCACCGTTCATCCGCAAGTGCTGAAGGGCCGTACGAAACCTTCCTCGGCCCAGTGACTTTTCTCGGTCTCGTAAAGAGCTGTATCAAGAGTTAGTGGTGGGTTCCGTTTCGGATCCTCTGGTAAAGCGGCTCGGCTGGTCAATGGAGGAGATTTGCTCTTAGTGGAATTGGGCGCCAGGTTCAAGCTTCTTGAACAACTCTAAGTTTTCACTCACCTGGCGGCTTGCTCAGAATGCATTGGCCATCAACAACTGGGCTTACAGAGCATGCTTGGCAGACATGCCTGATTGTCCCCACTGTGGCAGTGGTCTAGAGGAAACGGCTCAGCACATCTTCCACTACTGCAGGTGGGTTCGCCCGTTCTGAAGCCACGTCGAGGAGGGGATGGCTTGCATCAGCCCTAGACAGCTTGAGATGGACAATGTTGGCCCTCCGTTTCAAGATGAAAAGCGTGTGGTGTTTCTCATGATCCTAGCTGTGGCTAGAATGGTGATTTGGCAGACGCGAAACAAGGGATTGTATGAGGGTGCAAACTTTTCTCATCACGATCTGATCTTGTTCTTTAGGTATCAGCTTAGGGTCAAGATTAGATGCGATAGAAAACACTTGGATCACATAACATTCAGCAAAAGGTGGGTGCATGCAACAAGCCTGGTCGTATTCAAGGAGGCAACGTTGGAGTCATCCTTCCCATCTCTGCCTGTGCATGGCAAAGATGGTCTGGGTCCCTCGGGACCCCACCCTGGGTAAGTAGGAACTTAAGCATATCCTAGACTTCTTGACCCCCTACTTAGTTGTGTGAGTTGTGTCATTGTCTCTATTGGTTAGATGTTAGTTTCTTCAAGATCCTCCCTATTCCCTATTCTTTTCTCCCCTTACCACTTGTCCCTAGCCTCTTTTGAGGATCTTGACTGCACATTGCTGTATTTCATGTTGTTCCCTTTCCTGGCCACACCATTTCCCATATGTTCTTTTATCCTGATTAGTCTTTTGGCCCTTCCCGGATGGGGATAGTTCGGCTTGTTTTTGGTCCACTCTGAATACCAAAAAACAGTCAACTCTCCACATCATAGAAGTGGGGATGGGAGGGAAACCAAACAGGGTTTATATTTTGTTTACTCTGGGCTTTTTCTCCAATCCCTCATCATGTTTCCTCCATTGTATATATGTCATTTCACTTCATCAGGGTTTTAAGTAGGGCTCTCATTGAGCAAATGAGGCTTTGTGGTAATTGTTGCATGTCTGGTGAAAGAATTTATTGTATAAAATGATTGAATGATGATTGTGGGCGATGAGTGCGACTAGCTAGGGCTCCATAGAATA
This sequence comes from Sepioteuthis lessoniana, assembly GCA_963585895.1. Lineage (NCBI taxonomy): Eukaryota > Metazoa > Mollusca > Cephalopoda > Myopsida > Loliginidae > Sepioteuthis > Sepioteuthis lessoniana. The sequence continues at coordinate 50,133,895 of OY757909.1, forward strand.
ATACTGGTTTCGTCCCCTCCCCTAAAACTTTTTGGGCCTTGTGCTCACTAAAAATATGTATCTTCTGTATATGGCTTTTAGAAATAAACAGCGTGCTTTTTCCAGCAAAGCTCATTCAAGGCTGAATCATACATCTCGTGGGCACATTCACCTGACTTCCAAGGCTGAATCCCACTTCTTGTGGTCACATTCGTCTTTCCACCACTTAGATATGCAAAAAGGTCCTTTTAAGGACCACTAGAGGTCCCCTTCTGCGGGTTGGAGTATCTCTGACGGTCCTTACAGACTCATCGAAGCAGATGTCCAGGCAGCACACACAAAGAGGACTCTAAGACCACCCAGTCTTAACCATTCGGTCGGTTACATTGTCTGTTCATCTGCTTAGATGCAGTGGACTTTCCTTTCTATGGTAGACAAGAATAATCAGATTCCAACTTAGCCTTTGGTGGGTTGGTTTGGTGGTTGCTTTTTTAATACTAAAATCTGTATTTTTTTAAAAATAATTAAGTAATAAGTAAGTAAAGTTGGCAACATAAGTCGAGGGTGACCCAAAAGATCCCTTTTGAATAGCTAATACACTGAGGTATGAGGGGGGCACTATTCCTTTCTCTGGATTGCTCCACTTTACCCGTGATACATACCTTATAATGCTAAGTGTTAAGCAAGGAGGTAGCAATTACCATTTTTTGAGTCTTTGGTATGACGCGACCTGGAATTGAACCCTGGTCTCCCAGACCATTGGCAAACACTATTCATTAAGTAGCCAATAATAAATCATTAGCAAACAATCATAACTAATAATAATCCTTAATAAGCAATCAAAGCTTCAAGTAACTATGCTTAATTCTTATAATTTGCACAAATTCATAGCATTTCAAATATTTCTATCTACATGAGTTGTTAAAAAAATTCTAAGCCTCACCCAAATTTGAGATTTGTCTCACACCTCTCACATTTGTATGGGCTTCACCTGCACAAAAATTAAGGCAGAAATCTGAATTAGTTTTTCTAGTTTTCTAAGGAGTGTTTGTGTGTTGCCGCAACAAAAATATTCAGCAATGGCTTTTTTTTTTCTGGGTTAGGCTTAGAACTTTTTGAACGACCCTCATAATGCTAATAATTTGCCAGTAGTTGTAGAGTTTCAAGCAATTTCATTGTTTCAAGTGTTTAAGAAAATGACATGTCAACTCTTGTTAGGTTATTTATGAGGTCAGTAGGGTTTTTTTTGTGTTATTGTAAGTTTATTAATTAAAATTAAGAAACAATTGTAAACAATTGTAGTTTCAAGTAACTATTCTTAATACAAATAATTTTACATACAGTTATATGGTTTCAGGACTTCCTAAAAGAAATAATTTTCAAACAGTATTATTGGAACCATTGATAAAACCTTAAGAAATACTGCCATTTTGGGTCAGAGTGGGCCTCAGAGTAAAAACAGAGCTTCAGAAGTGAAGCCTCACTAGTTTAATACAAACAGAACTTTCAGAACTTAAATCTAATTCATCAAAAGAATTTGCTGCTCATGATATCAGAGATACAAAGAACATGTCTGTTTTTATTAAAAAAAAAAAAAATTTTTAAATCTAAAATTATAAAGATAATATTTTTTAGACTGCTACAATATTGCAGTTCAGCTATGCCACAGCGCCACTCTCCTCTTATTATGTAGATTTTTTAATTTACAAGAATGAAGATAATTTGAATAGTTCTTATAACAATTGGGACAAAAACAACCAAGATAATGATAATAGTTTGAACAGATTAATGAATTAAGCCATTTTGGCAGGTCAATGCTACAGCCTTCCTCAGTTATATAATCTATATGAAAATACCTTCTATAATTTTGCGACAAGTCCTTATCATTCCACTAATGGTTTGGGATATGCATTTTTTTTTTGCAATTATCTATTTATTTGTTTTTATTGATTTATATTTGTTGAGACCTGAATCTTATTTTCACTTTGTTTAAAACCAAGTTAAATAACTTTTTTGTTACATTCTTTAATGTGTGTAGAACAATGAAATTTGCAGAGTATGTAGATCTAACATAGACATATCTAGTCACCAAGTTTCATTCAGACAAGTTTTTTAATACCTCTATATATATGCATTTGCCTTATGGGGTACCTGAAGATTTGGTTGTTTATTTATTTACTTTAGTTTGTTTAGTTGATAGTAGTCGGTTTTGGGATTGGATATCTAACTTCATTGGTTTTCTTAATTTGTTGGCTTCTTCTGTGTCTGTAAAAGGCTGCAAAAGAATTACAGAAAGGAAGGAAAGAAGAAAAGAGAACAAGATACCTTTTAAATTTTAACTTTATTTCTGGGTTCAACAACCATTCTGCAGGTGAGGAGATTTCCTTGAATCCAAATGAAATAGTTGCATCTCTCAGACAAGTTGTTAAAATATATTAGTCATCACCGGTGGTTGATAAGTCCAAATGGGTGCTTTCTATGATGTTTGTTTTGGTATTTCAGCTCACTAGCAGCAAACAACCCACATGCAAAGCCCCCGGGATTTGGCAAACAGGTATGTTTCCTTGCTAGCTACTGAATGAAAAAATCTCCTTTCTGTCTGAAGGGTACCACTGAAGTGAGAGCGAATTTCTCCTTTTCGCAAGGACGGTTTCTTTTTCTGTCCATGTGTCACCCCCTACTTCCTGTCGGGGGCTTCTTGGAATTTCTGCACTTTTTGAATGTATTTTATTTCATTTATTTTATTTTTCTAATCACTATACACATCCCTGCCCAAATAGCAGAGCTATTTTAGGGATATGCTAGAAAAGAACAGGAAAAGAGTCTCTTATATGGTGTGAGTTGTTTGCTGTTTTGTTTTTGTTAAAAGAAAAATGAAACAAACTCATAGTCTTATAATTTAGTCAAGATGTTGGTAACTGTGTGTATGAACTACTAGTCTGAGGTACTATATGCAACTACGTCAGGTGTACAGTTGAAATAAGGTGAAGCATGTCAGGGGTACATTCATGTCTGCCATACTTTATGTTGAAACAGTTGCTCTTGAATTAGCCGGTTCTTTTTCTTTGGTTCCTTTGGATCTATTTCTTCATTTTTTATTGTCTTTATTTTGTGTTTACCCACTCTATCCAGCCTTTTCATTTTTTTTTTTTTTAAGACTGAATTGACTTTAACTGTCTTATTTTTCGGAGGGTTATTTATCAAACTCTTTTATCTTCTTAGCAATTCTTTTAATGTTGTTTTTGCTTGTTTTTTTTGTTTTTGTTAAGGTGGTTGGATACAGGGATTCTTTGGGTGTGAAGGATTACAATTTTTTTTAGTAGAATATAATGGTCCTCAATAAAAGGAGTATTATTTATCTAACTTTTTTTGGTGTTTTTCCTTTTTTTCATGTAACATTTTTTTATGTGCAGGGATTTTCTGGGCATAGAGTTGTCCAATGTAACCATCGTTGTCTGTGGAGGATTATTCTTCTTTAACACTTGCATTTCCTTGGATATTCTTTTCAAATTTTTCTTTTTGTGTTTTGTTTAGGTCATGTATACATATATGTTTTTATCAAAATGGGTAAATAGGGTGAAAACAAACAAGATAGTGAAGTTGGTTACAGATGGTTTTTTTTGTTATTTATTTATTTTTTTTTGTTCTTTTGTTTTAGTCTCAAATGAATTCACTTGTTTGTTGAGCATTTATTTCTTCCAGTTGTAAAGTACTTTTTGACGGTTGTAGAAGAAAGAGTAGGTTAATTTAGAATGAGAGGGTTGTCACCTTCTTCTTTTAGTTGCTAGTAGCTGGAGGCATTTTTGGGTTTCTTTGAAACTTTTTTTTACTTTTTCTCTTTTTTTTTTTTGGTGTTTCTTTGTTTAATCTATTTGAACTTGAATATTTTTGTTTTTTAAGTTACTTTGTGGTTGTTTGTTTCATACTGGTAACTTGTTTTCTCTTGCACCACATGAGAGACATCAGCTTCAAGTTGGGATGTTTCTTTTTTATGGGTGTTCAACCCATGTTAGAGGTTACCATTATGGGACACCAGAAGATTTGGTTGGTTATTTATTTAGTTTAGTTTGTTTAGTTGATAGTAGTTGGTTTTGGGTTTGGATATCTGACTCCATTGGTTTTCTTCTAACTCCGTCTTTATTTGTTAGCTTCTTCTGTGTTTGTAGAAGGCTGCAAAAGAATTAATGAAGGAAAGAAGAAAAAAGAACAAGATACCTTTTAAATTTCAGCTTTATTTCTGGGTTCAGCAACAATTCTGTGGATGAGGAGACTTTTCCATGTGTGGTTGCCCCTACCTCCAGTCAGAGGCTTCTTGGAATTTGTGCACTTTTTGAATGCATTTTATTCTATTTATTTTATTTTTATTTTCCTAATCCATCAATTTTTAAGTGGAGTACAGCTGGTTTTAGCTTCCTTTCTTTTTCCTTGACCAGTTGCCATACCAAGTCTGCTCTACTGTTTACCCATAGCTGGAAGAAGAACAGATAGATTCATGACTTTCTCAATAATGCACTTTATATTCTTATATATTTTTTCTCTGTGGAAATGGCTGGCAAAAATAAGGCTTTTGTAAGCTTTCAACATAACTGCTCAAAATCATTGTACCCAATTGGTACAAAATGGATGTTTATATTATTTACTGGCCATTGGTCTAATGTGTAGAGTGTTTGCCAATGATCTGGGAGACCAGGGTTCAATCCAGGTTGAGTCATACCAAAGACTTTAAAAATGGTACTTGATGCCGCCTTGCTTTGCACTCAGCACTACAAGGTAAGGATAAAGGGTAAAGTGGAGAAATCCAGGGAATGGAGTTGTACCCTCTCTTACACCTTGGTGTAGTAGCTATTGAAAAGGGAGCCTTTGGGTCACCCTTGGCTAAAGTTGCCTACTTTACTACTTAGTATTATCAAAAATTGAATCAAAAATTTAAAAAAAGATTTATAGCTGCAGGTTGAAATTCTTAGTGGATAAAATTTCTCAAACGTTACTTCATCAATTCTGTTATAAATTCATGAAAAGGACAACTATTACACAGTTTAAACTGGTCATGGTAGAGTATATTAATGTAGCTTAGCATAGTCTAACATAAGTCCATAATGTGATAGTGACTCTAAGTATCTTCATGCTTTTTTGGAGGTGGAAAAAGAAAGAACAAGTAGTATCAATATTCTGTTCATCTCTATTCAGCTTTGGGTGAGGAGAATGATTGACTCCCTACTCAAAAAGCAAAACAAGAAAACTTGGTCAGAGTGCTTGGGGCATGTTGGGGTGGAGAGTGACATTCAAGCATCAGGGTAAAAATGTTCCCCTGGTGTATATGTGTGTGACAGAGAGGTGACCTGGATTCTTTGTCATTAAATAGCAAAGAAAAAAGTGTCTCTTTATAGCAAGTGAGGTACTTTAGTTGACCATAGGAAACTTGTCTAGTCAACAATTGCTACTAAGTTTGATTTTCACTGGGTACTCCATACTATTGGCTTTGAGCTAAACTAAACTAAGCTTAGTAAATGACTACTCTCGATGACCATTACTACAACCTTTTGCAGGTGACTCATGCCTTTGGCCTTGTGCCAGACAAATTTAGGATATTAAATACCAATTAATGGTTTAGCTCTTGGGTAATGTTTAGTGAGCTAGTCTAGCAGATCATTATTGTTTCATGAGTATGATCCACACTGGATGCCACAACAGCAGCTGAGATAAGTTTAGAAAATATTGATAAAGCAAAGAAAAGCTGATAAGGGAGTTTGTGCCAAACTTTCATTTTTTTAAGGGAATATTTTTGTATTTAATTACTTACATATATTTATCTATCTATTTTTGTGGAGATATTTTTATCCAGGGGGTTTAACTTTATCTATATTTTTACACAGCAAAACATTTATGGATTTTTGCCATTTGAAGAGTTTAATTTTTACTTCAAACCAATGAATATGTATATATATATATATATATATATATATAAAAAGTAAAATTGGCGACTTTAGTTAAGGGTGACCCGAAGGCTCCTTTTCAATAGCTACTACACTGAGGTGTTGGGGAGGGCACTACTCCATTCCCTGGATTGCTCTACTTTACCCTTGATCCTAACCTTATAATGCTGAGTGTTAAGCAAGGCAGCATCAAGTACCATTTTTTGAGTTTTTGGTATGAATCGACCTGGGATTGAACCACAGTCTCCTGGACCATTGGCAAACACTCTGCTCAATAAGGCCAATGGCCCGGTTAAAATATATATATATATATATATATACTTCTGAAATAGCACAAACTTTGATAGCCAGCTTAATGAATGCTTTTTTTTTCTTTTTTGTATTAATGGCAAATATATGAATTTTCTGGGTTTAGGAATTCATTTTTAATCACCAGATTCCTGGAAATACAATTATAAACAAAAACATTATGATTACCAAAATGGTGTTATTGTTATCATGGTAGGAAATGAACTCATCAAGCCAAGTTCAAATCCTGGACGAGACTGCTAAAAACTCAAACTTGTTTTTTTTTTCAAACAGATCTCTCTGACCTACAGATTGGACTGTAGCAAATTCTTCTATCCTAGATCAAAGAAAACCTGAGAATAATGGCAATAAAGTGGTTGCTCCACACTCTCCAGAACTGGAGCCTCTTCATCTGATGCAGTTGAGTGCCAAACTCAGGACCCCTTGATAGAAGGTCCACACATTGCCTGCCATCCATGTTATTCAGGAGAAATTGTGTCTCTTCAAATTAGGGAATATTTATCCATTCATAGAAGGTCCACACATTGCCTGCCATCCATGTTATTCAGGAGAAATATACAAGATTATTGCCATAAAGTTGTGTTCTCATTCTAACAGCAGTTCATGATGATACTGATATTTCTATTTAAGAAGAATTTTAATTAAATTTAATTCAATTTTAATTAGCATTTCATAGTTGCCACCATTATATTAAGATGATAAAAAAAGTTCAAAAAATTATCATTAAGTTAAGTGTACTGCTATGATGAAAATCATGCAATAATGAATTTTTAATGTCTTACAGTTACATTTATATCAGTCAGTTTCCATTTTGCACGCTATATGAATGTCTAACAGTTCAAATTTGAACTGCTAGACTGATTACACAGTTTGATTTTGTTTATAGTTGTGAAGACTTGTGCCGGATCAGCCACACTTTACAGCATTGTGCCACATGGTGCAGCATTGTACCACGGATTCCCAAAACAACACTAATAAATTCTTTCTCCAAGACTGGGTGCTTTACTAAAGTTAAAGAGTCCATTCTGCCCTACTATATACCCATAGCAGAGGGGAAAAGAGATTGATGCCTCCTTGACAAAAAGGGACAGAGCTGAAATTATTGCTTGGCACCTGAGGCATTCCTTGAAGGAAAATTCTAAGATGATCAATTATTTTTTGCATTGGCCATAAATGAGTCTCAATTAGTAGATGGCTCCCACTATAAAAGGACTTCATGTCAATTCTGACGAAGTGGGAAGTTTATATATATGTTTATATATATATGAAAGTTTTTATTGTAGATAGTCAAGTTTATATAGTAAAGTTTATATATATATATATAGTAAAGTTTACATATATGTTTATATATATATATATATATATATATATATGAAAGTTTTTATTGTAGATAGTAATTTTTTATAACAAAATGTTAAATACATTTCATAACATTTTGTTGATAATACAGAGGTGGCTAAAATATTTGCATATATTTACCAATGCCAGAGTTTTGTGTTCAAACCCAAGTAAAAGCTATGATTTTCAATGCAGACAAGCCTTTCCCATTTGGAAGATGAATATAACATGATCCTCCTATTCTCTATTTCCTCAAAAACTGACCTTGTGCCATATTCAACTAAGTTTAGTTTGGTTTGGATAATCATTTTTATGATACTCAACATTTGTGTCATTTAATATTGAAGTCTGTGACTTGAAAGCAATTGTATAGTTTCAAGTAAATAATCTTATCTAATTTGATAATAATCCTAAGTAAATAATCATAGCTTTGAGTAATGATTCTTAATAGAAATAATTTGCACACTGTTATATAGTTTCAGGTATTCTGATGTAATATTAATAACTTGTTAGCAATATGTTGTTCAAAATCATTTTAAACAGTATCACAGATCTATTTGACTCCAAAATAGGACCCTCGCAAATATTACCACAACCAGAGTGGATCTGGGAGAGATGGCAAAAAAGTGGCAACTCCATTCTCCCTAGAGTTCAAGGATGAAGTCTCAGCACCAAATGCATTTTAATGTCATACCTAAGCCTTGCTAAGGTTTGGGAATATAGGAATAAGGAAATATCTCAGGGTTGAAATATTTGTATAATAGCATTGTTCCTGTCATTTCTGACAGGATTATATATACAGTAATACTAAGATCAAAGTATAGGTATTTAACTATAAACCTTTGGTTTTAGCAGTATGCAGCACATTGTCATTTTAATGAGGGGTCTTATATGCATGGGCTTTGGTACCTGTGACAGTGTCATGATGCCAAGGTTAATAGCTTCTTTTTCATCCTGCCATGTCCTCTTTAAAAGTAAGCAGATAGTTGATGGACAGCAACATGTGTGGGTGAATCTGAAAACTACAGCTACAAGATCAGTGTAATTTCTGTTCATTCAGCACAGGATTAAATGATAACATTGGGGAACAATTTTTTACTTTTTGAATGTTGTCTAGATTTCTACAACTAATTTAGGGTATTTTTGCACTGCTGAATCAGGAAATGGCATCCGTTTCTCTCCATCAGGTCAGGTTTTTGTGCTAAAAAATCAGATCTAGTGACAAAATCAATTACATTTTTGTGGCATTATCAGCTGATTTTTGTTAACACATATCATCCTAAATATGTTTTTAAGAAAAAAAATGTTTTGCCAACAACATATATTGATTACCTGATAGAAACATTGATTACTGTAAACTGAATGGTGGTCATTGATAAAGGTAAGTACACGTAAATTGCATGTTGCTTCACCATTGTTCAAACTTCAGAGCTTGAACTTCTGTTTCTTCAAAATCCTAGAAAGCTTAGTGGCAGAGAAGTCTCTCTTCAGATTCCAACAGTAGTCAACCATCATGACTACATCCCAGTGACCCTGATACCTGGTCTCCATCTCTTTCAGGTCCTGATGGAATCTTTTCCCCTGTTCGTCACTTATTGAACCCAGGTTCTCAGGAAACCAGTCCATATATGAAAATAGGTAGTGTATCTTGACACTTATGTTGCAGCCCAGGTTTCTGAAAATAGTCAGCATGTTATTGACAAGTTCTGCGTAGTTTCTGGCCTTATTGTTGCCAAGAAAGTTCTTCACTACCAGAACAAATGCCTTCCACGCTTCCAGTTCCACTTTGTTCATTGAGTTTTCGAACTCTGGATCTCTGATGAGCTGCCGGATCTGAGGACCGTCAAAGATGCCAGCTTTTAACTTCTCCATGGTCAATCCTGGAAAAGCCTGGTACAAGTAAGTGAAGCAGTCACCATCCTTGTCCAGAGCCTTGGTGAACTGCTTGATTAAGCTGAGCTTGATGTGCAGCGGTGGGAAGAGTATTCTGTCTCTGTCCACCAGAGGGTCATTGATGATGTTCCTTTCTTTGCAAGGCATCAATTCCTCCCACAAAGTCCAGTCCTTCTTTGTGTAATGCTGAGCATGGTCCCAACTATCCCACATGCACAGAAAACATGGGTACTTGGTGAAGCCAGACTGTTGTCCTAACAAAAGGTTCACCTTCTTCAGGTCAACACAAATAAACCACTTATGCTGATCATAACCAATTTTCTCCAGCACATACTTCACCACTTCATACTTCTTCAGTGTAGTTGAGTGAGTGATAGGTACACTCCAAGCTTGAGCAGAAGCTGCGCAATATCTGCACAGTACACCAAGTCCTTCACTGTAGGGAAAAAAAACAGATGTACTCTTAATGCCAGTTGCAGAAGAAGCTGATGCGAGCACTGTCAGAGAGGAGGTTTTTTTCCTTCAATCTGGATGCCAACAGTTCGGCAGAGTCCTTTGACAAGTTGAGGCCGTGAACTAGATCATTCAACTCCTTTTGGGAAAATAGATGTGGAGCATCATCTTCAAGAACCACTTCTTCTTCGTCTTCATGTCCTTCAACACAGGAGGCATCTTCGTCACGAATGTCAGGAAGTTCTCTGAAGATAGGCACTGGAATTTCATCACAATGAGCTACAGGACGACGTGCTGATTGAAGATCAGGATACTTGAGGCTGCCCCGGTTCTTTCTGTTGATCCCAGTCACATCAACAGCGCAGAAGTAGCAGTCAGTGATATGGTTTGTCGGCTCCCTCCAAACTATGGGAATTCCAAAGTTCAGACTCCTCTTGCCATTGGTCCACCCATGCAGAGTGTCGGTGCATGCCTTGCACACTGTGTGTGGTGCCCAAACTTTATCCTGGTCAGCAAGTTTAATACCAAAATAAGCATAGTAAGCACATATGAAACTTGTGACTGGCTTCCTATTAGGAGCAATGGTGTATTCTCCACATATGTAGCAGAACACGTTGGGCTTATTTCTGCACAATCTTCTGGCCAAAGCCATCTCATTCACCTGCAAAACAAAAATAGGTACAAATTAGTCATAAATTGATGCCACTGCAGCCCACCGCATTCTGTATTTGGCGCCACCAGCATGATAACACAAAAATTCCGCTACACACGTGGAGCGAAAACACCTGTACACTTCCTGGGGCAGCTGCCCCCTTAACTTTAGTTTTGATCCACCAACTTTATGCTTTGCCACACCAATTTTTGGAAGATTTTGAGGTTTTATGACTTCAAACTGATCCCTTTTTGACATAATCTCCCAGAACTATCGAACCTGAATACTTCTTGTCATTAAAATAATCATTTCCAATCAAAACAATTATTCGACATGGCATTTTACCCCCACCAACTTCTTCTAAAATGCTCCACACATGCGTACATGTAAACAAAAATGTAAAAAAAGACATGTGACCATAGCTCAAAAACTTGACCTGGTTGAGCAAAACTAATGTGATTTTTGGATTCAGTGCATCTGATTCGTCCTAAATCAGCTAAAAAAATGCAGACAACAAATTTGTTTTTGACCAGTGTAATTAGTGATATACCTTACCTGTAAAAATTCTGTAGGCATTTAAACACACATACACATATATAATAAAGCCGGTACACTCTTTTCACACATCACAGGACATAATGTTTCAGCTCATGAGTATATTACAAGTGCAACTTAGAAACATAAAGAAATTTATTCATATATTTATAACAACAGAAAAAGAAATGTGTATATATATATATACATATATATGTACGTATACAGATGAAAACAGTCGTTATTTTAAATTTGATATTTCCCAAAGAAAAATCCAATATAAAAAATATGTATATCATAAATTGTGGCATATCAGTTGACCTTTTAGGCCAGAAATAATCTTTACAAAACTTGAAGTTGACTCATACAGCAGGGCTAAAATCCGACTCTTTACCACAGTAGGGTCAACCAGGTTTGGATTTTAGCCCTGTCATCTCAGTCGACACCTTGTTTTGTAAAGAATTTTCATAAAAAGCTATTTATAAAGCTTAGCTTAGGTGTGGTACAAGGTCATAAGTATGTGAATGAGAATTGAATTCACTAATAATAGTCTGCTAATCTAGCTTGCTAATCATTACACCAAATCTAATATTTTATATTACCAGGGTGAGTCAATATTTTGGCAACATGAGGTATGATTTGGCAAGACAGTGAGATGCAGAGCTTACCTGATATGCTCTAAGTGCAACTTTCTGGATTTGTCTTTATGGCCTGGAGCATGAAATCTGAGCTACTTTAACTTAGATCTGCAAAGTTTTATCACCAATATTCAGCACACTTTATTCATAAATAGAACAAACTAAATCATATATATGTAATTATTTTATTATATATATTTAATTGGAGGTCTACAGATAGAGATATTATTCTGGATCCTTAGCAGAAGGATTAAAGATCAATACTTTGAACCAAGACAAGGTGTATAGATACTATGTTCTCATCCTAACAAAAGTTACAGATAACTGAACTAGGAAAGAAACAAAAAAAAAACTGTTCATTTTATCTATGCATTTCCCATCACAGTCAAATGTTGCTGTTCCAATGCAGATAAGAGTCATGATTTTGAAGTACTGATTTTCAAGGTATGCAAACTCACTCCACTAGAAAGTTTGGTACAATACAAATTGCTTACAAATTGTACTATCCAAGAAGTAATGCATGGGACCCACAGTAGTGTGATAATAGTGGGACAATGGAGTTCTGGAGGTGCAATATATATATATGGCAATCAAAAAAGTTTTTTAAATATTTTTATTTAAAAAAAAACATTTCAAGAATTTAAAAAAAAAAAGAAGCAAACTATTCACAAATAAACTAATTCATAAACTATTGTGTCCCTGTTTTGCCATTCAATATTTGTGAACCAAATAGTACACAGCTCGTTCATTGTGAGATGATACACAACCAATTCAGAATAAGATGAATTGTGTTAGTGTTTATGTATATCTCATAAAAATTTTGCTTTTCTTGCTAGGTTTTTTAGAATCCTTTATTCACTTGTGACTTCTCGGTTTCCTCCACTGACAAATGGGTAATACCCAATATCAATGAATACTAAAAATTTTTATTGAAACTAGATGAACACTTAATTTTTGATTGACTTTTAAAACAGAAATTCATCTACAAAATTATCTTTATGCTAATTATAAATGTTATTTTACAACTTTTCAATCAGTTTTGTCAACCCAGTCAACACGGCTTACAATACGCTGATTATATCCTCTGCAGAGGGGTAAGACCTCTTCCCCAGCAAAAAAGGGTGTTCTTGGTATAACACTAACCTACATTTGGTGGTAAGGCTTCACTTCTGAAGCTCTAGGGAGTGTGAAGTATCTCTTCATTGCCATTACTCTCCGGTTCATTCTGATCTGGAGTTGAAGTATCAGTTTGAGTATAATCTATGGCTTTATACTTGGTATCATATAACAGTGTTAAAATTATTTGTATCAAGAATGTTTGCCCAAAGCTGTAATTATTTATAAACGATCATGATTAAATAGGAATAGTTACTTGAAACCTAAAATTGCTTTTTAAAAAGACTAATTTGAGGCTACCACTCTTTGCAATTTCTCATTGATATTAGTAACTTGAAAATTATAGATGATACATAAGAATACTTGAAACTATACATTAGAGTGCAAAGAAATGATTATTATTAGATAGGAATTGTTACTTTAAATGATATAATTGAGTATAAAGTATTTCTATTTGATAAAAGTACTTGATATCAAATAACTGTGTGCAGATAAATGAGTATAGATAATTTTGTTAAAAAATGCAATGGAACATTGAATGAATAATTAGGATTACAAATAAACATATAGAAATTAATCAAATTCTGGCATTGAATGAGCCATAAGGAGTTGATATGCTGTTCAACAAAAAGAAAAAAAAACAAATCAAACAATTTATATCAGATTTTTCTCTGGTCATTTTTAATGATGCAGAATTTCATTGAGTAAAATTTACAAGTTCAGATATTTTTATCACCACTTTTCTTTTTTTTTTTTTTTAAGTCTGTGTAGGTTCATATACTTTTGAGGGAATGAGAATGTTACAGTTGGAAGTTGGATTTGGCATCACCATTCACTATAACAAACTAAACAAACATCAATGGAACAGCTGTTGTAAAGTGAAAGCAAATTATATATAATTTTTCTATCTCAATAAATCATATAACTTTCAGTGGGAGCTTAACAAATTTGTGCCCTGTTTAACTAACTTGCCCTTTTTATTATTGAATTATAAAGGTGAATTATAATAGTGACTTAACGCTTCATTGCTGGAAAGTTGTGAATGCAACAAAAGAAGAAACAAAGAGGTTGCATTTTATTCTGACATTCCCACAATGTGACAGAACACCAATGAAGTTTTGTGGTATTGTAAGATATTGCTGGAGTTCTCTAGATTAGTGGTCATGATACTTTTGTCCCCAAACCATGCCTGACCTGATAATCATCATCTGATGATGGATTTGTTGCCTGTACTGGTGTCATTTTTTGTTGCTTCTTAACATATGTAGAATATATATATCATCACATAAATATAAATAGCTGATGTACCTGTGTAAAGTTAGCGACCATAGTCGAGGGTGACCCGAAGGCTCCCTTTTCGATAGCTACTACACCAAGGTGTAGGGGAGGGCGCTACTCCATTCCCAGGATTGCTCCACTTTACCCTTGAACCGTACCTTATAATGCTGAGTGTTAAGCAAGGTGGTATCAAGTACCATTTTTAAAGTCTTTGGTATGTACCTGTGTACATTGGATAAAAGACTTAGAACATGGAAAAGGTGAATCTGACAGACAAATGCCAAAATTCCTTTTTTCATTTTTATGAACAATGTCTATTTTACAATCATTGTTGTCAATTAAATTTGAGGGTTATTTGATATATAAGGTGAATTTTGACTGAAGAAATGGCAATAGGGTTATTCAATAAATAAGGTTATTTTTGCTTTAAAAGTTAGCCATTAGAAGCATGGTTTACAGTTGCACATTTTTCAAGGAATTCAATAGTGATAGTTCCTTTTTGTCCCATTATAATTTCAGCATGATCTTCTTTATTGACTTCTGCACCTGGAACTATTTCTTTACTGAAGAGTCAGAATGTTTCTACTTCATGGACAGTCATCTTTTATGGCAAACCCATGTTTAGCCCATTTGTAAACATTTTTTGCCTCTTCATATACGTCACACATTCTTCAGTAAATTTCATATGGTTTGCACTTCTCAGATACCAAAAAATTCATAAAAGACTTCTGCCCCAGCATAAAACACTCTGATTTACCTTTATTTTGAATAGTCTAAACACAAATATTTTTACAAGATTAGAATAATTTCTGCTCTTAAGCAATTCCAATCAATGCAGATATTACAATTATGAAAAAAGAAAATTTTTTTTCCAAAAAAAATCAACCTTATTAATTGAATGACTCTTGTCAATATAAAAGGTTTCTACTCAGTCAAAAATATCCTCTTATTTATTGAATGACTCTTGTCTATATAAAATCTCCCACCTCAGTCAAAAAAACTCCTCTTATTTATTGAATGACTCTCATATATAAAATGTCCCACCTCAGTCAAAAAACTCCCCTTATTAATTGAATGACTCTTGTCTATATAAAAGGTCCCACCTCAGTCAAAAAAACTCCTCTTATTAATTGAATGACTCTTGTCTATATAAAAGGTCCCACCTCAGTCAAAAAAACTCCCCTTATTAATTGAATGACTCTTGTCTATATAAAAGGTCCCACCTCAGTCAAAAAAACTCCCCTTATTAATTGAATGACTCTTGTCTATATAAAAGGTCCCACCTCAGTCAAAAAAACTCCTCTTATTAATTGAATGACTCTTGTCTATATAAAAGGTCCCTCCTCAGTCAAAAAAACTCCCCTTATTAATTGAATGACTCTCGTCTATATAAAAAATCCCTCCCCAATCAAAAAACTCCTCTTATTTATTGAATGACTTTCACCTATTTATATTGAACTGTAAGAAACGGTAACTGTATTTAATAAAGATAAATCCATGTGGCAGAAAACATTTACAAAGAAAATATCTGTTAATAGTATTAATTGTTAATTCCTATAAATAATCTCAGTTGTTTGTTTTGCTCCACCTCTAAAAATATGTTTAAAAAATCCTTGAATCTAAAAAATACTTTGGTTGTACTAATACCAAAATTGGATGTAAAGAGCTCTGCTTATAGAAGGTCTCCTGATTTCATTGATATAAACTGCCTTGTCAGCTGTGGCTCAGAATATTCTAACTATATCCCCAGCAGAGAGATAAGACCAACCCCCCAAAAACATGTCCTGGGTATGACACAAAACTACATCTTGTGGTGAGGTTCCAGTTCAGGTGCACTGGGGATTGTGAAGTACTCCTTCATTGCCATTTCTCCCAAATTCATTCTAACCTGGAATGGTCGAACCTGTTAGGGTCCCATCTATGTGTTAGATAGGAATACTTGATATCACATAGTTGAGTACAAAAAACTTTTAAGAAACTACCCACAAAATCTAAATCTAAATGTACACAGTCAACTAACCTCAAGGCATGAAATAACCCCAGACAGGTTGACATGCTGTTAAAATCAATTAATCCAGCCATTATTAATACAAAAATAGTGCAAATTAAATAAGAAATTGTTAGTACAAGAATGAAATAAGAAATTGCAAGTATGAAAATTGGATTCAAAGTGATACATAACAAAAGAATCAGATGATGTCTCCCTTGTGGTTAAAATTGCTGTGTACAAAAGTGAGTCAAAAGTTTTGTAATATTTTGGTGTGTGCTAGTTTGCAGTACTTATATCATGTGACTGAAGCAGTTCATGCCGAGGTAGGCACCCACTGTAATTGGTAGTATTGTGATAGTTGATGCACTGACATGTTGTGAATTACTCCATGTGTAATTTAAAAGCTGCATAGATAAATATGCAACTTATTCGGGAACTTATTCTTTACAAGTTCAAACTAGACCATAACACAACAAAAGCAATTAAAACTATTTGTTATGCAAAAGATGATGGTGTAATTGATCAGATGGTTCAAGAAATTTTCCAAGAACCTTGATGATCAGACATGGTCAGGTAAGCCTAGAACTGTAGTTTTCATGACCGAAGCCCTAGAGGCAAATATGGTGAGTAGCCTTCAGAGAGTATCAGGCGAGTTCAGCACATCTAACAGTCTAAAGTGGATCATTACTTTCACAATCTTAGCAAAAGCATCTGAATCGTTCCTCTCATCACCAAAATATTGCAAAACTTTTCACTCATCCTAGTATTTCTTACCAGTTTCAAAAGTTGGTGTTCAAGTCCTTGTAAAAGTTAAGATTTCAATGGCTGATTTTCAAAACAAGATGATTTTATCTGCAACTTTTAACTGTAACCAATTTTTCCTTTTTTCAATATGCTCATTTTAAATACTTAGATTTATAGATTTGATAACTTCAATCATTAAATGAATGAAAAAATTAATATAAAAAAATTTCTCTATTCTTAATTTAGCACAGGAACCAATAAAATCATAGTATGAAAAAACAATTTATTGAAATTAAAAAAATAAAAATTATTTTCTGAGTTGAATTATTTTTGGAAATTAATTTCCATAGTTGCTAATGAACTTCTTTACTGTTGAATGAATTCTAAAATAAACTACAGAGTTAAAACAATTTATTGAGAGATAAAAACTGGATTTTTTTTTCACTAAACAGTTTATTGGCTCAATTGCCATAGTCTTTAACTATTGAGTCAAAATGATTTATTGGGATTCAAAAATTAGAATTATTTTTTTGAATTTTCACACTTTCTCTGATATGGCTTATTTATCTAGTTTAAAATTTGTAAAGTTTTGCTGTGGATGAGTAAAATAAGTATATAAAAATTAAAAAAATTAAATTGTAAAATTAAAAATAAGCAAAACAATCCTTGAGTTGTCTAAAATTGATTAATATCATGCCATAATTACTAAATATAAATATATCTATATATTGCTCAAATTCTCAATATGTTTGTGTTTGAATAAAAAAATAAAAGTTAATACAAAATGCATTAAATTCCAAAGCTGATGTAATGGTGCTGAAATGGCTGAGTGGTAGTTTATCAGTCTACTGTAAAGTTAGGTAAGTTTCAATCCCAGCTTGAAGCATCCAACATGTCTAGCCACCCTGAAGAGTTGTGATACAACAAAACAGTCTGTCTGTGGATGACTATATATATATATATATATATATATATATATATCTGAGAATTACCATGACAAGGAAATCCAGCAAACACCTACATGTGACATACGGAACACTGAACAGCTGTTTTGACGTTATTAGGTCTCATCAGCAGTGCACACCATGATTTCCACAACTGGAGATTGAACCAACAACCACAGTATGTAGAAGCCAAAACTCTACCACTGGGCCACCGGTTCATGCCACATATAAATGATGCTGAATTAACAAGTCAGGGTGAATTGCACGACTACTAGACCTAATATGTCTTGAAGGTATGTATTCCCTAGTGGGGACACGGCCACCTCCAGGGCTACACATATACACATACATATATATATATATAGACCTGTTAGAATAGTATAGATACAGAATCAATGGAGCTTGATGACTGCCAGTATCACACCTATAATATCATCAGACCAATATACGAGTGATTTGCAAAAATTCTCAGTATGTATAAGTAAAAAAAGTAAACTTGGTGACCTTTGTCGAGGATGCCATGAAGGCTCCCTTTTCAATAGTTACTACACCAAGGTGTAGGGGAGGGCGCAACTCCATTCCCTGGATTGCTCCACTTTACCCTTGATCTGTACCTTATAATGCTGAATGTTAAGCAAGGCGGCATCAAGTATAATTTTTTGAATCTTTAGTATGACTCGACCTAGACCAGTCTCCTGGACCATTGGCAAACCTCTATACATTAGGCCAATGGCCCGGTACATCAGTATATATATATATATATATATATATATATATACATGCACACATATACATATAATTATGAAGTTGTGCTGATAGCATGATGTTCTTTAATTCTCTCTTCATCCATCCATTCATAGCTTCTAGCAAGTCCTCTAGACTGCATCTAGTGTCCATACTGAGCTGATGTATTTAAGTCTTTGCTGATTGCCCAACACTGGTGTGTCCTTGTGTTGGAGTTCAAAACATCGTTTATGAGTTTGTCTTTACTTCTCTAGCAGTGACCAGCATATTTCATTCACATTGCTTGGATAATTTGTGAGATGAGAGCTAGGTGGCCGTACAGCTGCTGGTTCCAGTATTTGTTCAAAACAGCATGTAGCATTCTTGTGTAGCTCCCATCTAGTTTTTCTCAAAGTTTTTCTGTTAGAGTTCAGGTAGTGCAACCATACAATAGTACTGACATGGTCACAGCTTGAAAGAAATCCCATTTTATTCTGTCAGAAAAATCAGATTTCCATATGACCAACAATCTGTCAATATCATCTTCTTCATATATATGTTAACATCACTTTCAGTAGATGAGATATTGCTGCCAAGGTATGTGAACTGGTCAACCAATTTCCTAGGCATGCCACTTGAAATAAAGATAGCTTCATCTTGTCTAAAATACATGAACTCTGTTTTATCTGCATTCATGTATAGGCCAATGTCTCTTGCTGATTGCTCTAGTCTATGCAACAAAGATTCAGCTTAGGCAGTTGTATATAGCATAGACACAAATTCAATGGTGCTTGGTGATTGTCGGTTTCTCACCTTAAACAATATATATATATATATATATATATATACACACACACACATATAAATATACATATAAACTGTATGTTTGTATGTAGTGGAGGTGCCCGTGGTGTAATGGTTATCGTCGTAGGAATTGGACACGACGATACGAGTTCAAATTCTGGACGAGACTGATTGCATTTCACATAGCACTAATACCCTTGGGAAAGGTATGAATCCAATTATTCTCCCTCCAGCTATGGGTAAATAGTAGGACAGATTAGGTTCTTCAGCCTTGGTGAGGCAACTAGTCTAGGAGAAGGAAAACTCTGAATTCAAACCTGTTAAACTCCGCTTAAAAATTGACCTTGTGTCATACCCTGCCCGAGCGGAGGGGTTGGGTAAATATGATAAACTGTATGTTTGTGCAAATATGAAGAGGTGCTCATGGCATAATGCAGAAAATAGACCAGGCAACCTGAGTTCAAATCCTGGATGAGGCTGTTTGCATTTTCACATGGCACTAATATCATTGGAAAGGTATGAATCCAACTATACTACCCCAGCTATGGGAAAAATAATATAGCAAACTAGTTTCTTTAATCTGGGTATAGCAGCCAGTCTAAGAGAAGGAAAAACTTTGAATATAAATCAGTTATACTCCATCTAAACTGGCTCATTGACCAAGTGGTTAGTGTGTTCGCTAATGGTCCAGGAAACCGGGGTTCAACCCCAGGTCGCGTCATACCTAAGACTTTAAAAATGTTACTTGATACCACCTTGCTTAACACTTAGCAATATAAGGTATGTATCAAGGGTAAAGTGGAGCAATCCAGAGAAAGGAGTAGCACCCTCTCATACACCTTGGTGTAGTAGCTATTGAAAAGGGAGCCTTCTGGTCGCCCTTGACTACGGTTGCCAACTTTACTTACTTATACTCCACTTAAAAATTGACCTTGTGTTACATCCTGCTTATGGTGGGATGGTTGGGTAAATATATATATGTATGTATGTATCTATATACACCAGCACAAAAATCTGGTGTTGTGTGGGATAAAAAATAATATACTAACATAAATTTTCTTAAGCCAATATTCATTTTATTTACTTTCTGGATAAATGAGTTCTGTTCTTAATTTCTTCAAAAAATTTGTCCTCCAACAATACATGTATATATATATATATATATATATATGCATCCATGCACAATCACTGAGAATTTTATAAATATAAAAATAATATCATACTATATATATATATAAATATATATGTGTGTGTGTGTGTGTGTGTGTGTGTGTGTGTGTGTGTGTGTGTGTATATATATGTGTGTGTGTAAAACAATCTCTTTATATTCATATATATATACATGTATAAATTTTTTGTTGTAGATCCAAAGAGAGAAAAAAATATTTTTAAATGAGTAGGTCCATGACAAGATTTGTTGTTTTTTTTATTTATTTATTTATTTATTTATACATTTATGTTTCCAGCTTGTTTTTGTCTGAGAACATATATGGCACAAGGTCTTGTTAATGGGATACTCAATGTGTCTTGAGTTCACTTGTGTTTGCTGTTTGAATAGTTTTCAGTTGTTTATGGTTTTAAATGAAGGTCATTCCTCTTTTTTTCTTAAAGTGTGTTTACCTTAGCCTGCTTTACTCTTCATTGGTTTTTATAGAAATAATCCTTAATAATAACTCCTTCCAATTCAATAACGTTAACTATATCCAGACCCTAGGAACAGCTATGGGAACTAAAATGGCACCAACATATGCTACCCTTACCCAAGCATATGCAGAAGAAAACCTATACGAAATATTAGGAAAAAATACGGCAATGACATAAAAGAAGAATTTACTAAGTCATGGAAAAGATATTTAGATGGTTGCTTCATATTCTGGAAATATCCATGGGGAAATATTAACGAATTACACAACATACTCCAAAATCTACACCCAAAATAAAATTTACAATGGAACATAGCTCAAAAGAACTACCATTTTTAGACATCCTTATAAAAAACGTAAATGGCTAAATCACAGATATCTACCACAAACCCACAAACACTCAACAATATCTCCACTTCAAAAGCCACCAACCCAAAAACTGTATAAAATCCATCCCTTACACTCTAGCACATAGAATATACACAATAATCACAGATAAAAACCACAAAAAACTCACCTTAAAAAACTACACCCAACCCTACACCAGAGAGGATTCCCAACGACACTAATAGATAAAGCAATTGAATTAGCAGAAAAAATATCACAAAGAGAATTAAAGAACCCGAAAAAACTCAACAACAAGAAACCCCTTGTATATGTTGCAACCTACTACAAAAACAACCCAGAACTATTCACAGAAATAATAAAATCTTGAAGAACTTAAAAATAATGATAAAATCAAAGAAATACTAGACACAACAAAAGTCATTAAAGGCCAGAGACAACCCAAAAACCTTAAAGAATACTCACCTCTTCTATATTCGGAGAAAACACAATGCAATGTGTGTATGCAATGAAATAATTATGTATATCAGTGTAAGACAATATTATTATGTATGTGTATGTATAACGATATAATCATGTATGAGTGTATGCCATATAGTTATGCATGTCTGCATATGACAAAATAATTATATATGTGTTGATATGAAAAATAATTATGTATGTGTGTGTACGATAATATAATTAGTATGATTGATTGGTTGATTAGGTTTTATGACATATCAACCTTTGTAGGTGATCTAACGCCAAATCAATTTTTATACAAATAGTTCTATTTCAAACAATTCAGTTTAGCATAAGTATGCCGCTAGTTCTATTTAACCCATAGATAGGGCCCTATAAAGTGCTACCACACCGGGCCAGTGTGGACCTGGGAGCAATGGCAATGAAGGGGTGCTCTACATTCCCCAAAGCCCCAGCATTACTGGAACTTCATTATCAGATTGTTTAGTATCATATCCAGGACACTGCAGAGGTGCAGTCGGTGTCTTCTACAGCCCCAGCTGACTGGGCAAGGCATAACATGAGAATGACTAATATCTGGCTATTGTGTTCACTTGGGAAGGATATGTTTGGTTTATATCTCCAAAAGTGAAATAAATTTATCAATGCTATTTTTTTTAAGTTTCAATATTAGATCAGCAAAAAAAAAAAAAGAAAAAGAAGGTCAAGTTCATTGCATCTTGTTTAAAAAATGAGATAATGACTATATATAAAAAGTTGGCGACCATAGTCCAGGGTGACCAGAAGGCTCCCTTTTCAATAGCTACAACACTGAGGTGTAGTGGAGGGCACTACTCCTTTCTCTGGATTGCTCCACTTTACCCTCGATACCTACCTTATATTGCTGAGTGTTAAGCAAGGAGGTATCAAGTACCATTTTTAAAGTCTTTGGTATGACGCGACCTGGGATTGAACCCCAGATCTCCCAGACCATTGGCAAACACTCTACTCACTAGGCCAATGAACCAGTTAAATGCAATAATAAAGACTGTAAAATATGTGATATAATTATAGAAGGTAAATTCTACACCTTTAAAAACCCAGAAACCAAATTCAAAATAAATAAAAACTTAAGCTGCAACTCAAAAAATGTAGTCCACATAATTGAATGAAGAAAGTGCAAAGAAATATACATAGAATCAACACAGACCATTAATACAAGAATATCACTTATAGCAATATTAAAATAACATATAAAATATTGCTATTAAAAAGAATAGCAATATCAAAATAACAGAAAATTAAATGTATCAAAACACCTATAAGAATGTAGTCAAGATGAATTTAAGATAATGCCCATATACCAAACTAACACGTACACGCTTCTTCAAATAAA
The DNA here is from genome assembly GCA_963585895.1 of Sepioteuthis lessoniana. Lineage (NCBI taxonomy): Eukaryota > Metazoa > Mollusca > Cephalopoda > Myopsida > Loliginidae > Sepioteuthis > Sepioteuthis lessoniana. The sequence continues at coordinate 50,157,048 of OY757909.1, forward strand.
GGAAAAAAAATGTATAGATAAATTTAAACCAAAGTTGAATAAAACATGAATCAGACACACACACAAATGGACACAAACATCCATAGATATGTATATATATATATATATGCATACAAAAATTATTAGTAAAATATAATTACCAGAAAATTTCAAACCACACACTACCACACACAGAAAAAAAATCTCAAGACACACTCGCACATACACAGAGGAAAAAAATAACAATACGTGAAATCCAAAACCACTCCAACACACACACGCACGCACACACAATGAAAAACCTATCAATTATCAAAGACCAATGAGGGGTAAAGCAGACTAAGGTAAACACACTAAGAAAAAGAGAGGAGTGACTTCTATATAAATCCATAACCAACTGAAAACTATTCAAACTGCAAACACAAGTGGGTTCAAGTCTCATTGAATACTCCATTAACAAAGCTTTTTGCCATATATGTTCTCTGTCAATATCAACAAGCTGGAAACATACACGACATAAGAACAAAATAAATAAATAGATAAATAAATCCTAAAAATATACAAATCTCTTTGTGGACCAACTGATTTTAAAATATATATATGTGTGTGTGTGTGTGTGTGTGTGTTTGGTTTGGTTGGGTTTGGTTTTATGGCATATCAACCATTGTAGGTTATTTAATGTCAAATCCTCTTTGTACATATATATCAAATATATGTTTCATAAACACATTTTGTAGATAACATTTTAAATAACCCTGAGGTCATTTTTTTTTTTTTTTTTTTTTTTTTTTTTTTACACACAGTTAAATGCTTTCAAGTATTTCTATCTAACACAAATAATTCTATCTATTATTAATCATTTGTTTTCACACATTTAAATAGATATTCATGATATGAAATTAGTTATCAGGTAATTTCATTTTTAATTAAGTTAGAACTAATTTGTTTGCACTCTAGTATTGCTATTGTTTCTACACAGTTAAATGGTTTCAATTATTGCTATCAAACACTTATAATTTTATTCAATATTAATCATTTGTTTGCACACAGTTAAGTGGTTACAAGTATTGCTATTTAATATTGTTCTACTGAACACTATTCATCCATTTGCACACAGTTTAATGGTTCCAAGTATTGCTATATATCACTAACAATTTAATTAAGCATCCATCAATTGTTTACACACAGTGAAATGATCTAACTGTTCTATTTATAACAATTCAATTTAGCATAATTCATTCGTTTGCACACAGTTTAAATGTCAAACAGATCTATTTGACCCATAGATAAAACCCTACAAGGTGCTATCATTCTGGGCCAGAGTGGACCTGGGAGCTGTAGTAATCAGGGGTCGCTTAATACTCAGAAAGCTTGATCCAGGACATTTTTCGCATATCACCATCCAGCACAAATGTCTCTAGCTTAGAAATGCCTCCTGAATTGTCTCTTCCAATCAGCTAGATATATCATCTCTCGCCAACCATAACGCTTGAGTTTGCTCCAAACACTGCAGCTGTCTGTCTTTTTTATAGGCTTAGACCTTTGCACACATCTCATCAGTCTCATAAGAATCTGAGATCTTGAGTTCTTAAAACCTGTTAGAGTAGCCATTTTCACTTTTGCATGCCAGGCACACATGAGCACGTTTTTCTGGGGATAAGTCCATTTCTCTTTTACAGGAACAATTCTGCACTCCCCAAAGCTCGAGCATAACTAGAGCCTCACCATCAGATTGTTTAGAGTCATACAGGACATTCATTGGGGAAGTCATACCTCTATGCAGAGATGCAGTTGGTGTATTCTACAGACCCAGCCAACAGGGCTATATATATGTGTGCGTGTGTATGTGTAGCTATATAAATATATATGAGTGTGTGTGTGTGTGTGTGTGTGAATATATAGAAGAAACCTAATACTAAAACTGAAATCACTTGTAGACTTTTTCTTTATAACACACATGCACACACACACAGATAGCATGAGAATTGTCCTTTTGTCACCTCTTATAAATTCATAAATCAAATAAGATTGGGTTTCTAAGCTCTATAAGTCAGAACAGAGTGTCCAAAACAGCTGTTCATGGCTGCTATTGTTTGTTTGACTATTTCTATTCTTTAGTAACATTTCAGAAAACATAATAGCCATATGTTTTAGCCATCCTGACAAAACAATTAAAAAGTCTACAACAAGGCAATGGTCATCTTGAGTAGATTATAATCTGTTTATGTTAAGATACATTAGCAAATTAATTAATCAATAATCTATTTATCAATACCATTGTAAATATCTATCTACCTTTGTCAGCCGAAGTTGGTGTGTGTCACCATAAGGAGGGAAGGAATAGATAGCCTATGTTGAGACCAAAATACCCTTTGTACATAAACTCCTATACTTTCATGACAAAATCAAGTTATGACATTCTAAGCTCACACCAGATAACTCTCTTTCCCTCTCTCTATCTCCATGACAACCTATGTTCATGACACTATCTTGATATTAATAAAATACAGCAGCTATATTGGAATTTAGATAGACAATTGTTTTATTTTTATTTTTCTTAATTCTATAAAATTTTAACATATTGACAAAAAAATCAAAATGTAACCATCAAATTTTCTCAGCCAGAAATCATAATGATAGTGTAAAAGGTGGGAGAATGCATTGTCAGTCAAGAAATATCAACATTTATGAACTGGTCCTGAAATTTTCCTACTGTTTAAATTTTGAAAATTATTCCATAAATTTTCAATATTAAAACAACAGATATTTAAATCTGAAATTGAAGAACGCCTGGGCATTAAAAGAAAATAACTTTTATGAAAAATATCATCTATCATGAAGTTTTCAAAGAGTAAAATATTATTTTTAATAATTCAATTTATCTAATTTATTCAAATTATTTTGTTTTCGATATTCACCTGAAAATTATTTTAACAAACCAAAAAAAAATTTATATTTAAAAAAATTACAAACCATCAGATTTATTTCCATTTTTTTTCTCTCTCTCTCTCTATATATATATGTTTAATTTTATTTTTATACCTATTCATATATTACTAAAATTCTCATTATATGCATTATTTTCATATCTATAAATTCTCATTGTTTGTGTATGTATGTGTGTGTATATATATATATATATATATATATATATATATATATATATATGTGTGTGTGTGTGTGTGTGTGTGTGTGTGTGTTTGTGCATATATCTTGTATAACCTCCTTTTATATCTTTATAATATTACTAAAATTCTCATTGTTTATACATATATTGTTTACATATCTTTATAATATTACTAAAATTCTCATTGTATGTGTATTGTAATGGCTAATGTTCCAACAAATACTGAATTTGTATTTTAATGCCAGATAACAAGATCATTGGCTCGGTACATCTTCCTGGTTTATTGTAAATTTTGTGAATGTCGGAACATGAAAAACCAGATGAAAACAAGACACTTCTGTTGGAATTCGTTTGTAATGCTCATTAGCCACGTGTAAATACTCGTTTGCATAAAGAACAATGAGCTATGACTTCAGTGAGATTATATGGACATTGGGGCATTCCATTGTTCTCAAGTGGCTAAGTCCATTCTCTGGATAGTGATTGGTTGCTTGCCCAGTGAATGGGTATATTAGTGTGTGTATACACTGGTTTGCTTAAGATGTTTCGGCTTTGGTATTGAGTTACTGCCCATTTTACTTTTTGTCTGCCAGCTGGACACTAGCTGAGGCTGTTGAACTGGTAAGTGTTGTTCTTGTTGTTTGTTCTGCACATTAGAGTAGTGACTTCTACAACTGCAATATCAACTTAGCAAAAAACAAATGAGAGATGTTGAGTATTCTTTTCAAGTCAGACTTTAATGCATAAACAATAAAGTGAAAGAAATAGCGAATAGAACAAATGGGATGGGAATAATATATAAGTGTGTGTCAGAATAAATGTAATGTATAATTCACAAAGTTCATAAGGCATGTGTAAAGGAAAAAAGGTGTTGGGGGATAGTTCAAATACACTTGTTTGTGAAGAAACAACAATATTTCTTCTACTGAATGTTTTTATGTGACATGTTTCACTTTTGTTTGAGATAACTGTTTGAATTAGTTAGAAGGTCTAAACATTTCCAATCATCGGAGAAATATCTTCAAGATTCTAGGAAGTCTTGTCTTAAATTAGATGATCTGAAAACAGCAAGTCATTTAGCTATTTCTTTTTTTTTTTTCATATCTTTGCTAGAATGGTGTCATATTGATATATCAGTTCAGAGTTCAGATACCACTGACTATCCATTTGACTTTTAGTGCCAAATCTTAGGTTGGTCAAGTGGTTGCTAAAATGAAAAGGGTTCATTTTCTAACTTCATGAGTCATTTCAACCCTTAACTTCATCCGTTCTTCCTTTAGACTTGTTCATTCTAATAACTTCATATCATATCTGTCTCAGTGACTACAATAAATAGAAGAGGAAAGCTATCAGCATTTTCACTCAGCTGATGCCTTCACCTCCATCTGTCCATGTACATACATATCTGTGAAATAATTTTGTGTCATATATGTATGTATATATACATACACACACAAACATATTGTATATTATTTTAATATCTATTTCTGCATTACAAAAATTTTCATTGTGTGTGTGTGTGCATGTATATATATATATATATATATACACACCCATGCATGTGTGTATATATCTTGTACAATTTTATTTTAATATCTATTTATTACTAAAACAAACCTACCGGACATTGGCCTAGCGGTTAGAGTGTTCACCCTGTCCAGGGAGGCCTGGGTTCAATCCCAGGTCGAGTCATATCAAAGACTCAAAAAATGGTACTTGATGCCTCCTTGCTTAACACTCAGCATTATAAGGTACGGATCAAGGGTAAAGCGAAGCAATCAAGGGAAGGAGTAGCGCCCTCTCCTACACCTTGGTGCAGTAGCTATCGAAAAGGGAGCCTTCAGGTCACCCTCGACTATGGTCGCCAACTTTACTTTTATTACTAAAATTCTTATTGTATATATATATATATATATGTGTGTGTGTTTGTATGTAAATTGTATATAAATATTGCATGATATTATATTTATGTCTATTTATATATTACTAAAATTCTCATTGTGTGAGTGTGTGTTTGCTGAGAACTTAGTTTAATGTTAACATTACCATCAATAGAAAGATTTGATATGTCCTTTGGGTTGCAAGCGCTGTAAAAGTAAGTTTAATCTCACTAGGCATAGGAAAATAGACAATGTTAATAAAAGCATGAAACCATCAAATATCCAAAATCAATTACTCTGTAAGCAATTTAAATAAAGCTTTTAAATGCCTTTCTGGATTTAACAGTCATTGCAGAGCCCGTGAGTGGACACCAGTAGGAAAAACAGTTTTACATCAGAGACGCTAGTCCTTATAACAAAATAAACAGATATGAATATAACAAGAAACTAATAAAAAACAGCAAGGTTTATTTACAGTAATAAACTTCAAATATTCTAATTTAGAAAATAAAGCAATTTCTAGAACAATTTGTTTTCCCTGTCAGCAGGTTCAAGAACTCACTGGTTGCATTTTTAGCGGAGAGGTAAGATCCCCACCACTACATCCAAAAAAAAAGTGTCCTGAGTATGACACTAACCTGCATCTTGTGATGAGGGTTCAGTTCTGAAGCTTTGGGTAATGTGGATTCATTGCCATTATTCCCATACGCACTCTGATTTGGAGTGGTATTATCAGTTAGGATCCCATCTATGGATCAAATAGGTTTATCTAAAAATTATTAGTGTTATTAGGAATATCTGAAATTATATGACTGTATGCAAATTATTTGATTGAAGGATAGTTACTTAAAACTATATTATTTTACAATTATTAGTTGGTTGGTTGTTGGTTGTTTGGGTTTTATGGCATATCAACCTTAGTAGGTTATTTAACGCCAAATCCATCTTTATGCAAATAGCCGGTTCTATTTCAAACAATTCAGTATAGCATGAGTACACAGTTTAATTGTCAAAAACATTTCTATTTCTGGCTATTCAGTTTATTCAAACAGTTCTAATTCAGCTAATTCTGTTTAGTATAAGTACAGATTTTGTTTACACACAGTTAAATGTCAAAACAGTTCCATATTAAACAATTCAGTTTAGTGTAAGTATAGTTCCAATGTCAAAAACAGTTCCATTTCAAACAATACAGCATGCAGTTTGAATGTAAGGACAATTTAATTGTCAAAAACATTTCTATTTCAAGCTATTTAGTTTAGTCAAACAGTTCTAATTCAAACAATTCAGTTTAGCATGAGTATGTAGCTAGTTCTATTTAACCCATAGATAAGACCCTACCAGGTGCTACCATTCCAGGCCAGAGTGGACCTGTGAGCAATGGCAATGAAGGGGTACTCCGCATTTCCCAAAGCCCAAGCATAACTGGAACCTCACCATTGCATTGTTTAGTGTCATATATCAGGACACTCATTGGCGGGGTCTTACCCCTCTGCACAGAAGCATTCAGTGGATTCTACAGCCTCAGCCAACTAGGCAATACAATTATTAGTTATTTTAAACTGTATAATTACTTGCAAAAAAGAGTTTGGCATTAAATAACCCCACAAGTGTTGATATGCCATAAATCCATTCAGCAATCAAAACCAAACTGGTACATTATGTAAATTGATTATTTTATATGGTTTGCATTTGTAGTGATTGTAATTTTTTAATAATCCAAATTCTCAGTATAATGGAGGTAACTTTGTAAGGTTAATTAGAATTTTTTTGCAGGTTTTTGAAAAATTATGTCCAGTGTTAGAATTAACTTTTATTCCCAAATTAATGAATTTAAACAGTGTTTTAATCAGTCGAACTTTGATCCCTGCACATGTATGTATTTCTTTCATCAATTAACAAGGTTATTTAAGCCTGTATAATAAAACTTTGATATCAAGAAATATTCAAATGCAGCTTCTACTTCTCCTTTAGAAAGGAATGTTTTTTTTAAAAAGAGAGTCCAGATGCTTTAAACAATGGTAGTCAGTGGGTGAGAGATCAGTAGAATATGCTGGTTGTGGAAATGCTTTATATCCCACCTCGGTGAGCTTCTGCAATATCATCCTAGCAACATATGGCTGAGAATTGTGAGGAAACAAAATAATGACCAAGCTTGAAAAGTAAATACATCACTTCCTTTTTTTATGTTCATGATTAGGGACATTTAACCTTCAAAATCCAATTCTGAAAGAAGCGATACAAAACTAACAAAGAGGACACTTTAATAATCAGGAATATAAATTTTTTATACAATAACTATTAAGATAATGTTTAAATAGAATTTAAACAGTTTGTACAAAAATTAGACAGAATTTTATGAAAAATGTAACAGCTTCCAAAATAGAAGCATCAAATCATCTAGAGTTGATGTAACAACAGGAAACTGACTGGTTTATGAGCATCTAGTAAGAATTCAACTGTAGGATTTCAACTGTTTCAACTAGTAATAATTATTTGGTTCGATGGCCCTTGTTGAAATTGGCTGTGGAATAACAGCATTTTACTGTTATTGTCTTGAAGTTATAGATGAGTGCTTTTCCAAGATATCAACTAAAAAGAGTAGGGAGTACCAAGGAGACTTACTTTCATTTGATTGTCCATGAAATTCATGAGTTTCTTGAGAAGTGTAAACTCAATAGATACAAGTAACAATGACAAAACAAAATCCAATTAAAATAAAACACAGAAGAGATAATTGATCAAAGATTAGTAAGAGGAAATGAAAACATAAATTAAAAAAAAAAAAGTTTGGAGGAAGGCTTGAACTCCTATTTTCATGATTCTAAACTAATGTTTTATCTTGTTCCAATATTGCTAAAGCCGGCAAATACCAACATATTTATGTCATTTGAACTGTTACTAAATGATTCATGTAGAGAAACTCTTTGTAGGAAATGCTGAGCAAGGCTGCTTTGATTTCACATAGTACTAATGCCCATGCTATGGGTAAATAGTAGAAGAGACTAGACTCTTTAATCATGAAGTGGCAACCAGTCTAGGAGAAGGAAAACTAAATTCAAACCAGTTGTAGGCCTAGAGAAAGATGAGCTCAGCCAGGTTATTCTTACCAAGATTTAACATTCCCAATATTTTTTCTAAAATTGAAAAAATTTTCCAAATCATTTGATAAAGCTCATGCAAGCCAAAATCTCAGAATAAATCGATAAACACTTCACCAAATTAGTTTTCAAGTCATAATTCTTCCATATATATATATTATCAACCACAGACAGACTATTTCATTGTATCACAACTCTTCAGTGTGGCTAGACATGTAGGACGCTTAAAGCTGGGATGAAAACCCACCCAACTTTACGTTAGACTTAGCATCATACCACTCAGCCAACAAGCAAACCACATCAGCATGGGAATTATAAAGTATTATGTAGTCGCTTTTGTTTGTTTACATTTTTGCCTTACCGGATACCAGAGTGCTCAATTCATTCGAAGAGCTTTGCATTATGCGAGTGGCAGCTGTAAATTCCTCCACCAGAGTGCTTAACCCTCGTGGGGGAGCATATATATTGTCATCCACTGACAGACTGTTTCGTTGTATCACAACTAGACAGAGACAACTCCAAGCAAAAGTATGGACACATCACTCTAAGAAAATATTTTTTTCATGAAAAATAAACGAAGCACAAATCCAAAACAAAAACTATTTCATTTGATAGACAAACTTTCTGGCTTCATGATTTTCCCAACATAAAGTAGAAGAAAAAATTATGGAATCAATAAATTTTGAAGAAAAAATTATGGAAAAATCAACAAGAAAAATTGCCTATCAAGGGAATCTTCTAGCCAGCAGTTCTTTTGTCTTACATTGAAAAAATTTTGATGATTAATCAAAATAAATTAGTTTAATTCATTTAAAATATGTTCTATGAAGCCAGAAATTTGGGCTATTAAATAAAATTGTTTTTGTTTCAGATTTGGACTTATTTTAATCCATAAAAAAATAAACAGAAGAAACGTTTTCTAAGAGTGATGAGTCCATATTTTTTGCCAGGGCCTATATATATATATAAAGTATACAGTTTAGCTCTATTTGACCAATAGATAGGACCCTATCAGGTGGTACCACTCCAGGGAGTGATGACAATGAAGGGGTACTCCACATTTGCCAAAGCTCCACCATCAGATTGCTTAATGTCATACCAGGACACTATTTGTGGGGGGAGTTCTTACCCCTTTGCAGAAAGGCAGTTGGTGTATTCTACAGCCCCGGCTGACAGGGCAACATTTTTGTTGGGTCAACACACTACCCTTTCTTATAAAATTTCTTATAAAATTTCTTAGTCCTCTTCAAAGTACTCCCCTTAAAACCTCATACACTTATCCCAGTGACCTTTATTTTTTTTTTTTTTGAAACAGTCAGCTCAGAATTGCCCTTAGCTGTCTTGTCATATTTCTTAAATTTTTATGTTTTTCAAAGCACACTAAGTTTGGGACAACTTGATCTTAAAAAGATGATTTTAATCTTTTGGCTTTGTATGTGACCTGCAGGGTTTTTTCCTCTCTTCATGATTAATAAATCCAGTATTCTTGATTGGATGAGTACATCACTAAATATTTCATAATTCTTATTTTCTCATACACTTATCACAGTGACTATTACACTTTTCAAAAGAGTCCACAAAATCTTTTTTTAAGAATACTTTAAGCTGGATAGTTGAATTCTCCTTAATCTCATCCACAGTCTCAATGGAAATTTTAGATTTGGGCCATGCTGGAAGTTCATAGGTGTCAAATCTGGATTAGAAATAGGATGGGGAATTTTCTGATAGATCCAGGGAATGCACTGTTCCACCAAAGAAAAATTACTACATTAAACATGAAGAATTGATTTGCTTGTTCATTGCCAAAGCAACTTTCACACCATACACAAGGTCACTCAGTGGTGTCTCACTACCAACTGTTTACTACTATAAGAAAGTTTCTGTGTTATGTAGAGCCTGCCTCCCACAACCAATGTGTGACTGCCAACAAAGGGTCAATTACAAGAACTCAGGCTGTAGATGTAAGAGGCAGTCAAGCACAAGATCTAGGAAATTTTTGAAAAAGAGCAATTAGTTGGTCACTGGCAAAGCAACAAGTAACAACATGAATTTTAGGGCAACCAAAAATGTACCCACTAATTGGAGGAGCTATGATTTGTCAAAGAATAGATCTTTCCTTAATCAAGTCAAAAATACCACTTCACATTGTTCTGTTTTTAATACTGGTTCAGAAAGAAGTTAACAATAAAGTGAGTGGAACTTTTTCCTTTCCTGATATGAATTCATCTCCTCTTTGTCTCCAACAACTTTCTTTGAGACCCCACAATGCTACAGTCTGTTCATATATGCGCAGTAAGATCCCCTTTTTATGGGGTTGCAAGGTCACATCAGTATGTCACTTTTTAAAGTTTCATAATCACCAGTATTACTGACTATGTTTTGATGAAAACATTCCCAATATTTTTCCTAAAATTAAAATTTTTTTTCCAATCATTATCTGATGAAGCCCATATAAGACAAAACATCAAAATATGTAAATGTTTCACCTAATTGGTTTTCATGTCTTATATATACTCGTACATTCACTTAGTATAACTGTTATTATCATAGGAAATGGAAACAGTGCCTTGACTGCAAATCCTCACTTTGTGCTAATGCCCTCAGGAAAAGCATTAACCCATCTCTTCTTCCCCCAACTATTAGTAAATAGTACAGCAGACTGGATTCTCTAGCTTTGTTAAGGCAACCATTGTAGAACAAAATCTCTGAAGTCAAACCACCCTTACTCTATTTAAATACTGACCTTGTATCACATCCTGCTGGAGGGGCTAGGTGAATACATACATAACCATTCATTAAATAAACATGCAAACCCTTACCCACCAAACTGGCTTTCATGTCTTATTTCTCTTCTTTCGGGTATTTCATCCAAATACTTATTCAGACAGATAGTCACTATATATATATATATATATAGATCCTATTTACCAACCCCTCTGCATGGGTAGGATATGACACAAGGTCAATTTTTAAGTGGAGTTTAACAGGTTTGAATTCAGAGTTTTCCTTCTCCTAGACTAGTTGCCTCACCAAGGCTGAAGAACCTCGTCTGTCCTACTATTTACCCATAGCTAGAGGGAGAATAATTGGATTCATACCTTTCCCAAAGGTATTAGTGCTATGTGAAATGCAATCAGTTTCGTCCAGGATTTAAACTCGTGTCACCGTGTCCATTTCGTACGACGATAACCATTACACCACAGGCATATAGATATAGATGTGTGTGTGTATGTGTGTGTTAGGCAACAATCATTCTTTAAGCATGTTTCATTAAATAATAAAGACAAATTTTCTCTGTATAATTTATTTAAGATCCTTTCAAGTTTTCTGATAAATGTCTTACACCTTACACAAGCAAGCAACCCCTGATAATGGCCTATGAAGGGTCAGAGAGTGCTCGGGACAATTTTGGGAAATTCCTCAACCAATTCCAACCTGTAACTAAGACACTTATCAGAAAACTTGAAAGAATCTTAAATAAATTATACAGACAAAATTTGTCTTTATTATTTAATAAAACATATATATATATATGTATTCATGGGTGCACAGACAACTACACATATGTATACACACCTTCTTGTACACATACATTCCCATTCATATTCACATATACTTGTTGCATTGGCAGAGCTTAGAATATGCTGATTGCATCCCTCCTGCAGAGAGGTAAGAGTATCCTGGATATGACACTAATCTGCATTTAATAGTGGAGGTCCAGTTCTGGAGCTCTGAAGAGTATGGAATCCCTACTTCATTGACATTACTCCCAGGTCCACTCTGAACCCAAGTGACAATACCTGTTAGAGTCCCATCTATCAGTAAAATAGAACTAGTGTTCTGTGTATGAGAGTAAACTGCATCTGATGGTGAGGCTGGTCCTAGAGATTTGGGGAGTATGGAGCCTTCTCCACTTCATTGCTATTACTCCCAGGTCCACTCTGACCTGGGGTGGTAGTACTTATTAGAGTTCCATCAATCTATCAAATAGAAGTATTTACAAATTAGTCGTATTTGATAAGAATACACATAACTATATAGAAAACCTCTTTAGAAACTATACAAATTATGTAAATATAAATGTACAAAGTATGCAATTCCATAACCTCTGAGTATAAATGTTTTTTGTTTTAATAGCTTAATAAGCTTTATGGTTTATTTAATGTTAAAGCCATCACTGTGAACAGTAATGGTATTATTTAACCTATAGCAAGGGGATAAGGAGGTTCATGCCTTTCCCAAGTGCATTAGTCCAAAAGTGAATGTAATATCATAACTGGAGTTTGAACTCACTTACTATAATATCACAGTCCAGTACATTAGCCTCAATATCATGGGAATACCTCCTCTCAGCATAAAATAATTCCTAGAGGGGTTGACATGATATTAAAATCAATCAATGATATTCATATATGCATATACAGATATAGACAAAACAGCCAAACGATTTTATTCATTGTGCAATAACAGTTATATTCAAATCCACCAAATTAAAATCAACCATGAAAGGCTGGAGGCAGTATATAATACTACTCGGGTCCTTCATATTGGTGCTAATGATGTACCAGTCTCCTGAACCATGCCATAACTATTATCAGCTTTGATTGTTATACTACAGACATGTTTGCAGAATATAATGTCGCATATACAACTGCTGCAAAAAATGGTGCCAACAAAGCATTTATCTGGTGATGCCCGAGGGGTTAAGCATAGTTTAGGTGTTTAAACATTATCACTGACCCAGGTTGCCCTGGCAATACCTATTCATATCAACAGGCTTTCTTTTCTTTTCATTACAAAGTGAGAATTCTATATTCATATTGATGCAGATGCTGCCTGATCTTGGAGCCTCTTTTTATGTATACATATTTCCTCTTTTCTCATGTAAACATTCCAAGTTTAGCTTGGAATGCTGATGGAAAGTTGGTAATAAAACATCAACATCTAGACTAGGTTGGTACACCTGCACATTTACTTTCCTCTAAGTTGCTTCAATCCCAGGATAATCAGAGGCAATTTCACCCACTCTCTCATACACACAAAGATATTTGAAAAAACAAAGAGAGTAAAAGAGAGAAACATGCAGATATAAAATGTCTCTGTATAGGAATATCATGAAGGAATTTGTTAGCATTTAATCTAATAGTATGAAAACAGTTAAGATTAGAAAGAGCAATATTTTATTGCCAGTCCAACAAAGCAACAACTGCAATATATTGATTAAACACCACAAAATAAAAACTCTGATATTTTCCCTCAAATTGATACATTTCAAAAACAAGAAGTTAAGGTTTCAATTTACAGTTTTTTAAAAATATTTCTGTTAGGCAATAACTTACAGCAAGCAGTTAAAAAAATTCCATTCAATACTACAGATAAGCAACAAAAACAGTAGGATTTTTCTAATTGCATTATCTCTTAAAATTTTGTTTGGATAATTAAACTATATTCTTGATGTTTCTGTCTTGTTGGCAGGATTAGAATCTGCTAATTGCAACCCCTACTGAGGTATGACATCTCCTCCACATACACAAAAAAGGTGTAGTTTGTATTATACAAACTTGCGTTCTGAGGTAATGTTCTAATTCTGCAGCTATGGGGAGCAAGGAGTCATCCTTTTTTTTTTTTTTGTCATTAGTTTGGTTTGGTTTCTTTGTTTTAATGGCATATCAACCTTTGTGGGTCATTTAATGCCAAAACCATCTTTTTAGAAGCCAGGATACTTGACTGAAAGTGAATATAATAACACTAAAGGAGTTCAAACTCGTTCACTCCAAGTCCAAGTCGTTTAATCTCCAAGTCAGTGCATTTTAACACTGTTGCAATAACATAATTCTTGATATAAGGTGTGGATGCATGCTTCATGTAACAGTCATTGTCATTGGAAATGGAATCAGAAATTTGAGTTCAAATCCTTGGTAAGGATGTTTGCATTTCACTCTGCACTAATACCCTTGGAAAAGGAAAATATTCATTGTTCCCCACACCACTAGCTAAGGGTAAATAGTAGGGCATACTGGGTTTCTTAGGCAAACTGTCAAGAAGGAATTTTTTGAATTGAATCCAGCTTTACTCAACTTAAAAACTGACCTTGTGTCACATCTTGCCTGTTATGCTGGAGCTTTGGGGCATGTTGAGTACTCCTTCATTGCTATCGCTCCTGGGTCCACTCTGGCCCGGAGTGGTAGCACCTGATGGGGTCCTATCTATGGGTCAAATAAAATAAAACTGTGTTGGTTGAGATGGGACTGTTTTGACATTTAAACAGCGTACTTGTGCTAAATGGAATTGTTTGAATGGAATTATTTTTGTATGTTAAACTGAATTGTTTGAAATAGAACTATTTTTGACATTGAAACTGTACTTATGTTAAACTGAATTGTTTGAAATAAAACTGTTTAACTAAACTAAATAGCTTGAAATGGAACTGTTTTGGACAAATGAATTGTGTTTTTATACTAAATAGAACTGTTTGACTAAACTGAATAGCTTGAAATAGAAATGTTTTTGACAATTAAACAGTGTACTGAATTGTTTGAAATAGAACTTTTTATTTGTATAAATAACCTACAAAGGTTGAGATGGCATAAAACCAAAACAAACAAACATCTTGCCTGTGGTGGAGGGTGTTAGGTAAATACATGCAATGTGCCATTTTTCTATGTTACAATAAAATATTAACATACAAAAATCAGGAAATTATAATGTAGATATCAATTGCCAAGAAAGCAAAATAAATTCATCCAACATTATTAAACAACATAGGAAAGATTTGTCTGGTGACCTTACATGTCTATTCATTTAGATTTCATAGCAGGAAAAAAAATTGTTAAAAAGTGGGTTAATTCTAAGGGGGTCAAGTAGGTTTTCCTGTATTAATTTGAGCGAACATACAAAGAATAAAGTGCTTTGTTAAAGAAGTTTTTAAGTGCAGCTCAGCTATTATTGTAATTCTAAGGACAAGGCTATGGTATCTCTGGTAACAGCCGACTAGGAAGTTAATATCAAAACTTTTATCTTGACTTTTTTTTCTTTCTTTTTAAAGGTTTAACTTGCTGCCAAAGCAAGCTGTTGCATAGAGTTGGCTGAATGGAAGAGTTTAAAATCAAATTATCAATTGAACTAAATAAAAATTTATGTGTTATCACTTCAGCAAATATCAAATTACAAAGTGTGATCAAACAGTATTGAGACTGAAATTTAAAATGTCTTAAAATCTATGATTTAAATTAAGATATGGGCCCAGCAAAACAACTTTCAATAATAAAGTGATGATATCCTGATTTCTGTCAAGAAGAGTCAGTGGCAATTCTAGATACTCTTTAATTCACAAATACTGGATTGTACAAGTGCAGTATCCTCTGTATTCACCAAATCTAGCTCGAGGTGAATTATTATTTCCTAAAAAAAAAAAACTAAAAGTTCATTTCAAGAGTCAGATTTGAAAAAATGATGGACATTAAAAGAATTTGAAAAGATGGACATTAAAAGAATACAATGGCACCGTTTAGTTTTACAGTTATTGTCATAGAAAACAGAATAGGCAACCCAAGTTCAAATCCTAGACAGAGCTGTTTATATTTCACTTCACACTAATGTCCTTGGGATAGGCATGAAGCCATCTGTTCACCCTCAGTTGTGGGTAAATAGTAGGGCAGACTAGGTTCTTTAGCTTTGATAAGTTAAGCAGTCTAAGCGAAGGAAAACTGAATTCAAACCAACTTTATTCCACTAAAAAAAAAAAAAAAAAGATGTTGTCACAACCATCTATTTACTCTATTGACGAGGATTAGAATAGACTATATCTTCTCAAAAAAAAAAAAAAAAAGAAAAAAAAGGCAGTTACGTCCTGGGTATGAGACTAAACAGCATCTGATGGTGAGGCTTGAGATCTGAGGAGTGTGGAGTACACCTTCATTGTCATTATTTTCAGATCCACTATAACCCACTGTGGTAGTATATGTAAGGGTTTCATCTATGAGTCAAATAGATCTGTTTGGAAATTATTTGTATTTGATAAGTCTGTATGTAAAAAAATAATCCATACTAGTCAACACCCAGTTTCTACATTTACAGACAGTTCTTGAGAGAGATTTTTTCAGGAGACAAACTTCAAATTAAATGGCTGACATTGGTCCAGTATCTCATAGTAATCAGATTAAATTTTCTGAGAATGCAATGTCAAATTGCTATATATTTCCAACAAGAAGCTGTTTATGGCATATACCAAAACAGAATTTAAGAAAAGGGACGATAAAATGTTTTGTTTTAGTAAATACGGTTTCAGTCTCAATACTTTTTCATCACGCCTTGAATTGAGCACCTTGAATGGTTTAATGATTAGCAAGTTAGATAAGCAGACCATTAAGAGTTTGAGTTCTCCATTTTTATGGCCTTGTACCAAAGTAACTATTTATGCTAAAAAAACTGCTGGAAATGAAAATACATACAAAGTATATTTTATGAAAAGGAGTTAATGTGTGTACATACTTATATGTATTGTAGATATACATCAGTTGTGTATGTATCTATTTAGAGTGATTGGGTAGGTGTATAGACTTAATAAGCGAGTGACCCAGGTATAACATTAAACTGCATTCAGTGATGAGGTTTGAGTTTTGGAGCTCTGGGAAGAGTGGAATATCCCTTTATTGCCATTACTCCCAGGTCCGCTCCAGCTAAGTTTGATAGTAACTGTTAGGATCCCATTAATGATCCAAATCTATTTGAAAATTATTAATATTGGATAGAAATACTTATGAACTGACACACTGTTATAATAAGGACCCTTAAGAAGAATTTTATCTGGGGGTACGTTTTTTTTAAACTTCTCTTTTCCCTTCTCAATTAATCATCCTGTTTTATCTACGACTTTGTGTCATTAGCTATAAAGCTCACTCAAAATGTGTATACTAGTCACCAAATAATGCAAACATTTTCTGAGAGTCTTAGGGGCCTGAGTATGATATGCCTTCAACACTTCCCTCAAATAATCCCTGGGAATGATGATCTGCTGGTGAATCTACAAAACCAGCCAGTGTTACATAGTTAGAGATGATTATTGTCAAGAAAAGTAAACCAACAACCTCTTAAACTGCGAATTCATTCAAGGAGAGCAAGATTCATGCTAAGTGGTATGAAGACTACTTTCTTTAGTTCCAGGAAGCCTTACCCCAGGCTGCACTTGGTTTGGTTGGGGTTTATGGCATATCAACTATTGTAGGTGATTTAATGCCAAATCCTGTTTATACATATATACTAAATATATATGATTTGTAAACACATTTTGTAGATAACATTTTTAAAAAAGCCTGGGCTCATTTTTTTCTTGTACACAGAAATACTTGAAAATATTTAATTATCAAATAAAAATAATTCTATTTACTTTAATCATTTGTTTGCACACAGTTAAATGGATATACACATGATTTGTTATTGAATATTTTGTTTGCACACTAGTATTGCTATTGTTTCTACACAGTTAAATGTTTTCAATTGTTGCTATCTAGCACTAATAATTCTATTCAATATTAATCATTTGTTTACAGACAGTGAAATGGTTACAAGTATTGCTATTTAACACTAATTATTCAATTCAACATTACTCATTCGTTCCAAGTATTGCTATGTATAATTAACAATTCAATTAGATATCAGTATTTTATTTACACACAGTTAAATGATAAAACAGCTCTATTTCTTATATTTCAATTTAACATAAGTCATTTGTTCAACATAGTTTAAATATCTAACAGTTCTATTTGACTCATAGATAGGACCCTATCAGATACTACCACTCCTGGTCAGAAGGGACCTGGGAGCAATGGCAATGAAGGAGTACTTTATACTTCCCTGTGCTCTAGGCTAGGATTGGAGCCTCATCATCAGATTGTTTAATGTCATATCCAGCACACTTGTTGGGGGTGTTCTTATCACTCTGTAGAGATGAAGTCGGTGTATTCTACAGCCCCAGCTGACTAGGCTAGAGCAATTTTTAAGACTACTTCCAAGGGGGCTTCCTTCCTGTAGAACAGCCCACATTAAGCCTACTTTATGTCACATTTTAACCTCATAGGGAGCAAGATAAATTATGTCAAGATTTTCCCTCTAATTCAACAGAAATGCTGATGGCCACCAGAGTTGTCTGAAAGCTATGGAACTCAGTTCCAGGGGACCTTTCCCTGAGGAAACACCTTACCTTTCACTTGAAAATGGGTAAAAGCTGGGTTTATGGTCAGGGGCCTGAAGAGGAATGCTGATAGAACAAAGAAATTTTTTGCATTTCCCTATGAGAGGCTTGCTTTCTTTGGGGTAATCTATATCAATCTGACCTTCAGTCACTGTAAAGAGGTTGGTTATATATCTTAAAATTTTCACCCTTAAAGTGCAAAGGATTTATAAGCTGAATTAACACTGGCACCCAGATTCTCCCTCAACCCATTAAATTATTACAAATAATTATCGAAAAATAATTTTTTTTCATAATCGTCACATCTTCAGGTTAAATTTTTAAAAGAATTTGTTAAAATATATTTAATATAAATATTGCACTTTTGAAATCTCAATAAAATGCTTTAAGTCAAATTTTTTTTCCCACCTTTTAAAAGATAATTTCCTGGATAATTAAAATCAGTTTCATTTTTATCTTATGATGAAGGAAACATAATAGAGGCTGAAATAATATTTTAAACTGCAAAAACTAAGTATGCTTTTAGTCAACTTTTTATTTTTACTTCATCATCATCGAGACATGCTGACTGCATAGGTGCCCTTAACTCTCAAAATTCGTCCCTATTGATCATCACTCTTGTTAATTACTCAAGATAGCATCCAGTATTTGCACAGAGATGATGTATGCAAGTCTTTGCTGCTGAGCAAACACTTGTGGGCCCATGTGTACAAGTCCATAGGAGAATGCTGTTTATGAGCTTATCTTGACCAGCAGTGCCCAGCACGTCTTGTTTGTCTTACTTGGATGGTTTGTGAGATGGATGGTAAGAGACCATACAATTTCTATTTTGTAGGGCGTTGGTTTCAAGATTGGTTCAAAACAGCATGTGGTATCCTTGTGTAGTTTCCATCTAGTATTTTCTACTTTCCTTACAAAAAAGATATAGAACTCTAAAATTTGATATTGTTAAAAAGAAAGTTTATTTGTCAACTTTTTAGCTTTTGTTTTTATTAACTGTATATATACTCAAGTATCATCTGATACAATCTGCGACTATTTGTTGACTTTTGCAACTGGAAATTGTAGGTGTATCAGTTAGCTTAAACCTTGGCCAAATACTTACAAAAGGTTTGTATGGTGACCCCCTAATATTAGGTTAAAATTTAGGTCTCAGAAAGTTGCATGATTCACAAGGATATTGGATGGTTAAATTATATTGTAAACTTTTCTCATAAAAAATGAAGACTAAAATTTAATATTATCTCAAAGTATATTTATTTATTAACTTTTAAACTTTTGTTTTTACTTAGATAAAATTTTTAAACAGATTTTTTTCTTGATATTATACCTGAACACATACAGTCAATCAGGTTTATCCAAGTCGTCCTATCTTACCTATAATATGGTTCAAGCAAATATTAACAACAAACAAAGCAATGAAATTGTTTTTCAACTTTTGAACTAATGCTAAATATTACATTAAGCTTCAGAAACTATTTGAAATTTTTTATGAAATTATTTTTAATATTATTAAAAATAAATGCAATTTCGGATTTTTTTCTCCCTCGCAATTTAAGCCACTTAGATGTAAGTTTCCCAAACTGAAATTATTCAACAGAAATATTCAAACTTTTTGCTGGTGTCAATTGCTGCTAAGATCCATTAGAAAAAGACAAGTTAATTACAAACAAACATATGCAGTTGTGATCTTTGTGACATTATAATTATATATATATATATATATATATATATATATTTGTCAAACTTGCTTTCTGATCAGTGGCAAACAAGATTTGACAGAATTCAATAAAAAAAAAATATCTTTAAAGTGCGTTGAGGGAGAGGAGACAATTAGAACATTTTCCAAGACATTTGTTTTCTTGACAGGGATGCACGTGTTAAATGAAAAGATTGCTCTATTAAGTTTTGTGAAAGGAAAATCATGAGGTTCTATCACATCCCTGTCCACTTTAACAAAAGGAATACTGATAGTTTCTTTGAGTTATTTCTCTCAAATGTTGCACGAGATTGCAATAGATCAATCTTTCTTTATTTTTACAGTCAAAGCATTTATTCATTTCGATGCATTCAGAAGCAAAAATAGAATGTTTTCAAAGGTGTAGATTTTTATTTGGATAGAGAAAAAAAATCAAGTTCTATTCGATTACAACCAACTAATCAGGTAATATGATCAGGAGCAACCAACCAATCAGATTTATTTCTTTTTTTTAGCTCCCAACCTCAGAAACAATATGTATGGTTTTATATTAAAAGACTAATATGTGATTCACACTTCCATAAATAACCCAATAGTGAAGAAGTAAATTTGAAAGTCTAAGATTTAATGTCATTTACTAAACTTAGCTTAGTTTGGTAAAGGGCTAGAAATATTTGTCACTTAGTTTATTTTGAAATCCTTGCTTCTACAATTAAGCATTAAGTTTTTCTTTTTTTAAACTTAATTTTTGGGGAGTGTGGTGGTGGGGGCGAGTACTGAAAGTTTTGGCAATTTTAAACAGAATGAGCAATCCTTTACCTGTCAAGTTACCCAATGTTACCAGCACGTGAGGCGTTTTAAAAAAAATAATGTAAAATAGATTTGACACAAAGTCCAAAATATGTAGCACCTAATGAGGATCAAACTCAATAGTAATTGATATGCAAGATTTGTTTTGCAAATAGTTATGCCATAATGAAGCAACTTTAAAACCAAGCTAATTTAGATTTAACACAAGGCCAGAAATATATAGTACCAACTCAGGATTGAACTCATGACTCAGTAATAATGTGTCTAGAGTTCATTGGTCTAAAGTTTTAATATTCAAATCTGCTGCTCACTAGTCAAAAAGAAGGTAATGTTTTTATATGGTTTATTATTCCAAATGTTGCTATTATACTGTCTTTTTTTTTTTTTAAGAAACTGTATTTACTCAATATCTCCATCATGAGACTGATGTGACACAAAGTCAATTTCTAAGTGTAGTATAGCGAGTTTAAATTCAGGGTTTTCTGTCTCCTGGGCTGGTTGCCTCACCAAGACTAAAAAACTCAGTCTGTCCTACTATTTACTCATAGTGGCGGGGAGAATTAATGAATTCATGTTGTTCCTAAGGACATTAGCATATGAAGTGAAATGTAAACAACCCCATCAAGGATTTAAACTTGGGTTGCTGATTCCATTTTCTATGATAATAACCATTTCGCTAAATGTGCCACCAGTTGAGCTCACCCAAAATCTTAATAGGTTATAATTCAACATTGAATTTGTCTTGGTCTACAAATCTGAAAAATGCAACCACTCTGACTCAATTTCTAAAATGTTTGATGCCCCTTATTCTACAACATGAACACCAATGATTGCTTTCTAAATTTAGCCTTGTTTGGTACAAGGTTATGAGGAGCATCCTTTGGTATGTGAATTTAGTTTTTATTAAGTTTCAATCAAATTCTATATTGATTTCATGAATGTTACCCAATATTTCTTCATTTTCATAATCGAGGAAGGCTGAAAAACAATCAGCCATATCGTGATTAAAAATAACAATGATAAGGATAATTCATAAAATAATGTCAATACTCAATCTCATAACTAGATGATAACTGTTATACTAAACGTACTGAAAAAAATTAAATAAAAGGTTTTATAAAATAGATTTAAAATGATTATGGAAAACTATAGTATTTCATCAAGAAATTTTCTCATTAAAAAAGTTTCAAAGTTGTAAATAGAGATCTGTTTAAGTTTTGTGTTTGTGCTAAAGATAAAAAAAATATGCCATTCAGTAAAAATTTAATATCATAGACAAATTTTAAAAGTTTTGGAGGAAACAAAAGGATTAAATAATAAGAGAAGGTGGCTAAACAAGTATATGTCATATCATTCTTGCTCTGATCTTTCTTTCATAAATTTTAGACAAAAAAAACATCTATGATTGTCTCAATAGTTGATATCTAAATTTTTTGTTCACTCTTTTTCTTCAGTCATGCACAGGTTTTTGGCCCCATGAAAGGCCATAAAATCTAGGGGTATATTGGTAACAAGTATCAGAGATTTTTATCAAGGGTTTCGGACTATTGTCTTAACAATAACAGGAATACTTAACACTTGTACCCGGTTATGGCTAATGGCATCAGAACAAGTGACCCCCGTAGATTCAATAAAGGACGTAATTCGAAGTTCCGTGTAGGTTCCCAAGTTTGACAAACACCTGAAGAAGGCCGGAGGACATATCAGCTAAAACGTTGTGGAAATAACAATAAAGATGAAGACAACAGTCCGAAAACCCTTAATGATAAAAATCATCAAGCTTCATCTCAAAAATTCAGATGACGAGTATCAAAGAGTTTATATGTTAGAGTCCCTAATTCAACAATTGAATATTTTTTTTTTTATTTGATTTTATGTGGGTTTACTGAAGATTTTGGTGAATTAAAACAGATTCTGAGTCAATCATTCATTTTAATGGCACCTCAACTGATCACAGAAATTAGAGAATCACATTCATATTTACATTTTTTAGGTAGTTGTTTAAGAATTTTTTTTGCACATGGTCCAATCAAATACAAATAATTTTTAAACAGATTTATTAGGCACATAAGTGGGATCTTCACAGGTACTGTTGTATAGCCACATACATATACAAAGCAGAAACAATTAAACATAATGATGAATGAAACACACTTGTTTATAAAAATATATATCTCACACTTTATTCTCGAAAGGGTTGATGTTTCTGTTGTGTGAGAGATGAGTGGAGACAGGGACAGACCGCTATATTGATCCAACTTCTCCTGACCATAGCAGCAGCTCTTCTGCATCTTGGCTGGGGTTGCTCAACCAGAGGTCACTGAGGGCCACAGCAAGCTGGCCTTCCTGTCTCCAACTAACTTAACTGTCACCGGCACCTGCCTATATTCTTTCATAATGCCAACGTGCTTCCGTTTCTTCTTCCACCTATTTACACAGGTGGATCTCTGATTGACGGCTTGGTCAAGGGTCAATATACAATAGGTACTACCACTACAGGACAGAGTTGACCAGGGAGTAATAATATTGAAGGGGCACTCCATACTCCCCAGATTTCCAAAAAGGAAGCCCCACCATCAGATGCAATTTAGTGACATACTCAGGACACCCCCAATTGGGGAGGGTCTTACTCCACTGCAGAGAATACAATCAGTATATTCTCAACTGACAGGGTGTGAAAAAATTCAAGGGAATATTGGTCATGTGTATCAAAGAGTTTCTATGTTAGAGTCCCTAGTTCAACAGTTGAACATTATTTTGTTGTTTTTACTTAGTTTTATAAAGGAGTTACTGAAAATTTTGTCAAATTTAAACAAATTAAGAATTCTGCTCATTTGTCAAGCAGCCCAAGATTTCTGTGTGTCATTTCTCACATCTCTCAAAGTCATTCTATGAGAAAATAAAGAACCATGTTTATCAAATTTCTCTTTCAAAAACCCATTTCACACCTTAAATTACTAGTGTGTATATATATATATATATATATATATATATATATATAATGGAGAAAAAAAGGAAATGAATGAAAAATAAATATTGGTATAGTTTTGATCATTTGTTTATAAACAAAAACAAATCAAAACTACACCAATATATATTTTTTGTTCATTTCCTTTTTTCTAGATATATTCCGTCTGATTCATTTCATTCCTTCTTATATATACATATATTGCTATTCTATCAAGAGATGCTACCACAAAGTTTAAAGAATTTTAACAGATTAATCAGTTTGTTCATCCTCCATGTGTCACAGACATTTCATGCATGTCTTGAAATCACTCTAGCAGAAAATAAAGAAGCCCATTTACAACCAATTTTTTTTTAAGTTATCACTTATCTTAAGTTTCTTGGACTTTTAAAACACGTACAAATTGACTACTAATTCAACTCCTGCAAAAAGTAATCAATACAAAATGAGAAACAGTTCTGAAAAATTGTGAAAAAAAAAAGAGAATCTGATAGAAAAGTAAAAAGTACCTGAAATAATATTATTCAATGAAAGTAGCAATTAAAAAAAAAGAAGGAAAAAGAAGCTTTGGTAGCAATTATTATACTTCTCAACTGCAATCAAATGAAATTAGTGCTTGGTTTGGTGATTTTATGGCATGCCAACTCTTGTTGGAGTATTTAATGCTAAAGTCTGTCTTTTCCTGCAAGCAATTATATGGTTTTAAATAACTTATAATAATATTTGAACAAAATTATAGCTTCAAATAATCATTTAGTTCAAATAATTTGCAGTTATTTGGTTTCAAGTAATCCTATCTAATACCAATAATTTGCAAACAATTACATGGTCTCAAGTATTCCTATTGGATACCAATAATTTGCAAACAATTACATGGTTTCAAGTAACTTTTCCTATTAGATAAAAATTGTCATCATCAAGGCATGCTGACAGTATGGGTTCCTTTGATTCTCTCATCATCCACCCCTGTTGATCACCACTCTTGGTATGTCCTCTAGATGTCATTGAGAGTCTGCACAGAGCTAATGAATTTTGCTGATTGATTAACATTGGTGGGTTCATGTGTAAGAATTTATAGGAGAATGTCACTTATGTGGTTGTTCTTACTTTTCCAGCAGTGTCTAGCATGTCTTGCTCATCTTTCTTGGATAATCTGTAAGATGGGAGGTAAGTGGTGGTACAACTGCTGTTTTGTTTGGAACTGCTTTCAGGATTTGTTGAACATGGCACACAGCATTCTTGTTTAGTTTCCATCAAGTTATTTCTCAAAGCATTTCTTTCACAGTTATATCCTCTCAAATATTCATAATATTAATAGTTTTTAAACAGATCTATTTGACTCATAAATAGTACCCTAACAAGAACTAATACTCCCAGTCAAAGTGAATCTGGGAGTTATGGCAATGAAGGAGTGAATCTATACATCTCAAAGCTCCAGACCTGAAGCCTCACTATTAGATACAATTTAATGTCCTTCTGAGAACACAGTATTGGAGGTGCAGTTAGTATATTCTAGGTACCATCAACAGAGCTGTGGAGTCCAGGCATTATCCAGTGTCTCCAACATGAATGAACTATTTTTTAAGTACTTTTTTTTCGTTTGCTAAAATCGATTGTAAATGATTAGCATTGTATTAAATTATGCATCATGTCAGGAAAATAAATACTTTCATTTATGAGTTTTAGCAAAAAAAAAATCTGAACTGATACACAGAAAAGAGAAATATTGTTACACATTATTGTAAATCTATTTCTAGATGTGTCACTCTACTTATTGTACTCAAAAAAGGGTCAGGGTTAATCCCAGATGTAAGGTATCACAAGACCTGGAATTACCCATCCTTACATGTAAGAGGCTCCACACTGACTTGACCTTGTGTTCTGATCTTTTCTCTGGAGAAAGAGGATATATACTGACTATCTTGTAATGGTAAGATTTTCAACAAAAAATATAAACTAGCAATATATTAATGCTTTTCAGCAGTTTCCTTAAAAAAAAAAAAGTTACTATAATTATTCATGCCCACCTAAATTTGGCTATAAAATTCTAGAAAAAAAAAGTATCTTGTATATAATATGCAGATTTTTTAGAATTTGGAGCAGCTAAATTCAAAATTTGTTCAACTTTTTATCTGGTTCATATAGACTAAAAATAAAAATCCATACAGTTAACTTATGTTTTGAAATAAAACATTAGTGCAATATTTACATTGTCATATTGGTTAGTCTAAGAACTTCTCAGCACCTCGTCGTAATCATAGTAAAATTAAACTTTGCAAATTCATGGTTTCATCATTAACCCTTAGAACCCAGTATTTGTTCCACTAACAAGAAGTACATATACCAAGGCATCTTGAATTTATGCTGGGAAATCCTCATTTCTACATCACTATTGCCTACAAAATTACAGTCAATCAAGCTGTTAAATAAAAGATTACAACATTTTACATTTTCAGCTATTTTTTAGCTGAAGTCCTAGAATAGGGTTGTAGGGATAGTGGGATTCAGGGTTCGAAGGGTTAATCAATTCTTCCCTTTGGTCTTTTAATTTCATTATTAATAAAAAAAAAAAAAGACCATCTAAAAATCAAACATCAGCAGACTCAGGTTACCACCATTCCCTCAGCCCATAGGCACACAAGTAATGTAGTTACTTAATCAAAAACAGGAATTAAATATTTGCGAGGAAATAAATAAATGAATAAATCTTGAAAAAGCAAAACAAGAATAAGAGTTAAAAACACCAAACTACACTGAAAAAGTACACATCTTATAATAATTCACCAAATGTTTATTTGCATGTGTTGCCGCTAAGTCTCTGCTATTTTCAACCAGATTTCAACCAAATTTTCAGTAATTATTAGGGTCATCCATGAAAAGATTTAGAATTTGTTTTAAAAGTCAGGGTCCAATTTAATATCATATCTACATTGTAAATTGAACCCAATTTCAAAACCCTATCTACCTTGCTTCAATTTTCAAACTTAATTCTTCATGAAAAGATACCAACACAAGTCCAAATCAATTAATTTATAGCTGTAATAGATTTGACCTAATATCCAGCTGTAATATTAAGGTTCTGCAATCTTTAGCAAGATTTTTAACCAAACTTACATGATTTGTTCAGGTCATCCCTCAAAAGGTTTTAAACTCCATTCAATCAACATTATTTGATTTTTTAGTCCTCAAAATGAAATACTGCTTATGCCAATAAACCACTAAGTAATCCCAAAAGTTAAAGCTATGATTTGCAATTAGACGTCCAAAGAAAACTGGTCTCATTTCCAAAAGTATGTGATAATTTCTTCAACCCTTCAATAATAATAATAATAAAAAGTGAAGATTTATACAGTTATTTTATTACATCCACTATCATAAAAGTGGACAGAGTTGGGGACCAGTTTAGCATTTATGTACATTGTAAATTGAACCCCCACTTAATAAAACTGTCACTCACTTTTTCTCAAAAATGAAAAATTTTCCAAAGAAATGATGGTCATTTTCATACAAAGCAGAGAAAACTATTGAATAAGACATTTTCTTAAACAAAAAATAAATACCTTAGCAGTTCTTTAAATGAAGACTTTTAGATTTTTTTTATCAAACAAAAACAATTATATCATATTTGTGATATTAGATTTTGAAATGCCTGTTTAATATGAAAAAATGAAATATTTTTACACAAAGTAAATGACCATTTTAAAATTCATATTTATACAAAAGCGGATCTACTATGAAACTAATGACATATAAGTTTAGGGCCCCTATTTCCAGAGTGACCCCAAAAGTTATTTTACTCTACATTGCTTAAAAATTTGAGGTCGACTATATGAGAAAAGACATTTTGAAAATAATATAATTCAACATAAAAAGGTTAAAAGAAAGATAAAAAGGTTATTAAAGATGAGAACTTTCCCATGGCAGTTCAAGTTTCAGGACTCCTCAAAATGCAGGTTGAATAAATACATACATATTTATTCATACAATCCTTCAACTACAGGTAAAAGATGCAACACATGTTCATTTTTTTAAAGCAGAGTATAACTGGTTTGAGTTCTGAGTTTTCCTTCTCTTAGACCAGTTGCCTTAGCAAGGCTACAAAGTCCAGTCTACCCTACTATTTACTCATAACTGAGGGAGAACAGGTAGATTCCTACCTTTCTCAAGTGTATTATCACAAAGTGAAATGCAAACAGCATTATCCAGAATTTGAACTTGGGTCTCAAAATCCATTTCCTGTAACAATAACCATTAAATGTACCTCCCGTAAAACTCCTATGTAATATGGCTAAGTACTGAGTTTATGATAATTGCAGTCAAGTTGAAAGTTTGATATTTTTAACATCACTTTATAGTCAGTAACTTAGATGATTTCATTTTGTTCCTCTAACTTTTCCAAGGTAGATCAGATGGATACATATTTTCCACTGGTGTCAATGGTTGATGTTAGGTAAAAGCCAGGATCACAAATATAATGGCTGGAAGAATGTACTTTTGACTATAATATAAAAAAGCTTACAAATAAAAAAATTTATTGGGTTTTCACAATTACAATATTGGGGTCAGGAGTGGAGTATTTTGCATAAGTGTGTTTATAAGAGAATTTTTTTTAATTCACTGATACTTCTAAAAACATAAAAAGAAGTTTTAGTATTTTTTTAATTTCAGGGTTGGGGCATATTGAACAAGAAGTACTTTTGGGAGGTAGGGAGGTATATCACACAAGATCCAAAATTTTTTAAGTAATAAGAATTAAAGTTGCATCTAAACCTTATACATTAAGTACATTTGGATAACAAGTTGCTTTCCACACCAAAAGGGTTAAAACTAAGATAGACAAGTCGGGTCTTCCCTACTTAGAAGACTGATGCAAGACGATCTTCTTATCTGTGATTCCCTAACATTTAACCTTGTAAATAGATATCTAACTTTTTAAGTGTTAAAGATTTTCCTTGACTGATCCCAAAAGATAAAGATTCAATAAAATATGCATTTGATTTACAGAGTGAAGATATTAAAGTAAATATAATATTTAAAATGATTACTTTTACAGTTTGAGTTAAACTCAACAGTATTGTATATTGAACAGTATTGTATGTTGACACGCAGACAATATATCTAGATGTTTTTTTGTTTTTTTTTTTTTTTTTTGTTTGTATTTACACAGAGCATTTAAACTAAAAACAGAAATACACATATAGCTTAAGGGTCGGTGTATAACCAACGTTCTTTCCTAATAAGAAAAACAACATAGTTGGTCACATTTTTTAATTCTTATCTTAGGAACTACTGATATTACATAAGGAGTTTGTACTGTTGGTATTATGAAGTTTAGTATGGCACAAGGTTATAAATAAAAGGAAATAATTGCAACACAAGCTTACAAGTGAATATCTGCCTGTCTTGAAAATCAGCATTCAATTTTCTGACTTTTAATTAGACTCACTGTTGCTTTTGAATAAAATTCTAAAGAAGGGAAACAAAAATAGGAAGGAATGAAAAATATAGAAAAATAAAAATGGGTGAAACAGAGGTGGGAGAAAGAAAGGGGAGAGAGAAGGAAGAGAAAAAGAAATCAGGCAAGGGGAAAAGACAAAAGTGGTGGAGGGAAAGAAAAAGCAAAAGTGATGGTGGGAGAAGAGAGAAAAAGAAATACAGATAAAAAGAGAGAGAAAAATACAGAAAAATCAAGAGTGACAGCAGGAGGAGAATAAGACAAAAGAGAGTAGGAAGAAAGAAGAAAAGTAAAGAGAAAGAAATGAAAAAAAGAAAAGAAAGGGAAGGAAATAAAAAGGAGAGGAGGGATATAAAAGAGAGAGTGACACACATGTGTAGAAAAAAAAAAAAAGAAAGGTGACAGATGACTCAAAACATTAGATACAGAAGAAGAGTTAGAGAAAGAAAAATGAATCAAGAAGCAAAAAGTTGAAAAAGAAAGAAAACAAAAGATAAACACTTCGCTCAAAGACAAAATACCGCAAGAATTTTTTCCCCGTGCATTTCAAAAATAACTGATCCAAGAAGTGTACAGGTCTATAATTATAAATTTTGTCAGTTTTGGGGCTTTTTTTTTTTTTTTTCGTAAGTACATTCGTTATAAAAATTGACAAAATAGAATTATAAAGACTATTTTTAAAAAGGAGAGAACATCAGGTAACCTTGCTTGCTGACAAAAGTGCCTCCTTTTTCAAGTTTCGCATTATCCCAGCCAAAATCATTATAAGGGTGAAAGGAAAAAAAATGAGGCTGTGAATTGGATTTTTTTTTTCTTTTTGCGTATTTAGGAGATCTATTCTCATGAAAAATGAAAATGCTATTGTTAAAAAAAGAAGTACACAAATTTTTAAATGTAGGGTAGGAAGAGGCAACACAGAGAGAGAAAGACTGGCACCTCCCTTCCTGGTCGATCTGTCTGGTCTACAAGTCGCGACACAGAACCAAGAATTCGTTGTGTAGTAGTAAACAGCAGCAGAAAGAGAACAGTATATTCAGACTACACTTCAGTTACTTTTACATGTAGTAGTATATGTATTCTTTCTATATCAATAGATACCATTATCGTCTGCAAGAAATCCGACTTGAACCACAAGAGCGTAGCGGTTCCTCTATTAAAGACGTTGGTTTTTTTCACCCAACCTTTGGATTTTTTCATTTTAGATATTAAAAAAAGACCAACTTAATTAAAAAAAAAAAAATTTTCTTTATATAAAGACTTGCCTAACAAGCTATAAAATATTGTAGTCTGTACACAGGAGATCAGTGTTCGAATCCCGAACGCCATAACCTTTTTAACCCCTCCCCTTTTTTTTAAATGTTAAATCTAAAAATAATAAGATGTCTAAAACAGGAGTTGAAAGATAGATTTTTAAAAACTACAGTGAACTGAGTGAAAAAAAAAATGAATTATTGGTTTGAGTTGGTCAAACAAAACAGATTTTAGAGAAATCTCTCATCATTTTTTTTAAAGCCTGTCAAAACCAATATTTTCTAAACATCTCAAACCTATGTGGTCAGTATTGGACTATGTAAAGCGATGTTCGGGCTTTTTTTTTTGTTTTTTGTCATCTGCTAAATTCAGTACTAAAAAAAAAACAATCAAATGCTCATAGTAAACGTCGATAATTTTGAAAATCCTTTTATTTACAAAGCTTCATATTGTGAATTGAATATGTTTATATAAAGTCTTTTAAGGAAAACATGGTTTTTAAAAGATAATGTTTTTGTTTTGGAACTGATGCTTTTACTGCTTGTCAATAGTACGGAAAACTTGATATCCTAGATAAGCTCTATATTTCCCATTTAGTGTTTAGACGTAGAACTTTATATAAGAAATGAACAAGAAAAAGAAAAAAAAGAATGTTTTCCATTAAAAAAAAAAGGTTTTCGTCTGAATTGCGTAAAAACGAGAATCCACACACCAGTTGGTACTTGTCAAGTAAGTACATAGGTACCAAACTGAATATATTAAGTTCATAAAGAGCACTTTACAAGGTGTAATTGTTAGCAAGCTGGATTAACAGACTATTGTTAGGGAGTTCGATTCTCGCTGAGAGCCCCATACTTCCGCTAAGCTTACTAATTAACTATCTTGTCCATAAATACATTATAATCATTTGTATCATCTTTTCCAAAAACTGCAGTAGAAAATTTTGAAACATTTTTCGACGCATTTGAGAAACCTTTTTTTTTTTTTTTTTTTTTTAGCAAATTTGACAAAAAATAGATTATAGATATTAGTGGAAAAAATCCAATAATCTCCATTTCCAACTTTTAAATTCAATTTTTATTGTAATTTAAAAAAAAAATCATTTCAGAATAAATACCTTTCCTTGATAAAAGACTAAAAGAACCTTCTTCTTTTTTTTTTTTTGATAAAATTGAGATTTATTAGATATAAATAATTAAAAAATATATAAATCATTTTTTAATTACTAAGATTTGTTAAGAAGAAAAATTCTTTACAAATCTTAACAATAAAAAAAATTTGGACAAAAAAAAAAATTAAATCGGAAAAATTTGTAAAAAAACAAAAAAAATTACTTGATTTATCTAAAAAAGGCTATACTTTTTTCTAAAATTGTATCACATTTTATTTTTATCTAATTTTCATATTTTTTTCATTTCCTTATCGTCGTTTTTAATAAAAAGAAAAAAGTTTAATTACGGGAATGTATTTCAAAACAGGCGCAAAGAAAGACAGTTGATTCCAATCAATTCAGAAAAAGAAAAAAAGAAAAATCAACATTAAATAAAAATCCCAATATTTTTGAAAACCTTAAAATGTCAAAGTAATATGTCACAAACCCGAGTAACTTTTTAAGTAAACTCCTAAATTTTTTCTGTAGCATATATCGTCATTTAATAGAATTATCCGAGGCTAAAATAAATTGACAATATTAGTTGATTTTTAGTGTTCATAAAGTGGGTGGTCCATTCACCAAGAAAGCCTTTAATAACCAAAATCCTATTTCGCAGAAAATTAAGTATTATTTCGATCAGTACTTTCTCTGTATATTGTAGCACAAAAAACAAGCGATTTCAATAATTTTTATAATTTAAAAGAAAAAAAACTATTTTTAAAATATCGTTAAAACGTCCCGAAAAATTCTTATAAAAAAAAAGAAGAAAATCAACCCCCAGTTTATAGCCAACATAATCAGATTTAATAACAATGATCATAAAATGAGGGACACATATATTTCCCTTCCCAATGGCATCATAAAAACAAATGTTCTTTTTTTAATTCGAGGAATTATTAAGATGCTCACTTCCTACCTTAAACTGACTTGTGTCAGCTATACAATTCAGTTCCAGGGTTAAAATTCATGAAATTTTTTTTTATTAACCTGAATAATAGATTAAAAATTCCTTTTAAACAGAGCAATGAGGCGAACACATTCATCACTAGCCACTAACTGACCTCCATCTTGAATTGACCGCTATTGCTATGACGTGGCAACGGTTCATTGGTCGGCGGCATTCTCGTATTCAGCCTTTTATCTGCTCTGGCGGCAAACTCTTCGAGAGAGCAACAAAGAAAGAAAAGCAAAATTCACAGAAAGACAAGATAGGATAGAAGTAAAAAGTTGAAGAGAGAGGGGGATAGAAAGAATTCAAGGGCTAAATGAAAGAAATTAAACCGAAAGTGAAAGCGTCAGTGTTTGTTGACATGAGGAAGAAATGGCTGAGAGGAGAGAATCGAAAAAAAAAAAAAAGAGTAAGAGATACAGTAAAAAGGAAAGAGTAAAGAAAAGGCACTACAGAGAGAGAGAGAGAGAGAGAGAGAGAGATTGCGATTTAGAGAGAAAGAGCTGAAGATATTCCAGGAGAAAGCTGAACAAAAAGATTGCGAAAATAATTTATAGATTAGAACAGAGTTTGAAAAGAGTATATATTTACCCAATCCCCTCGCTACGAGTAGGATGTGACACCATGTCAGTTAAGCGAAGTACAGATTGTTCGAAGGAAGAGGTTACTTTTTCATAGACTGGTTACCTTATCTAGGTTGAAGAAATTTGCCTGTCCTACGATTTACCTATAGCTTAGGAGGAGAAAAAATGGTTTAATTCTTTTCCCAAGGACATTAGTGAGAAATAAAATGTAAGCTGCCTCGTCCAGTATTTGAACTTGGGTTTGCCGATTCTTTTACAACGACGATAACCGTTATGCTAAGTGCGCCTCCTGTCATTACATGTATTGATGAGCAAGTATTTTGTTATCTATTGTATGCTGATAATGTTGTGTAAATAAATCAAAGGTGTTATATCTTTTAACATGGCAATATTTGAACATAAAAATGAGCAAAGCAAATCTGTTTCTCAGATACATACCTTCTGAGTTAAACAGCAAACATTTTAGTAGTGCGATTTGTTTTTGTTATAAAACAAGAATTTAACATTAAATACAAAAATTTTAGGCCGTATATATCGCCAAGTAGAGGTCAAGGGTGGCTTGGTATCTCCTTAAAATCAAATGTCCCCCATCTCCCATGAACGTGATGCGAACTATTTTTTACAAATGTACTTCGAGAGGGCTCTATTAAGTCCGGGGAGGCCGAGAGTACAAATGGGGAAGGGGAGTGACCGGAAATGGTGGCGCCATAAGGATAAATCGACCAGAAAAAGGGGTGGCATGAGTACAAATGGGGGGCGACTAGGAAAGAGGATGCCAAAGTACAAATGGGGGGGCACTATTTCTAGCCCGGCCGCCTTCATTTCAAGTCACCTCCGCATTTCTAATAGCACCCCCAGCATTTCTAGTCATCCTTCATTTGTATTGACGGTACCACCATTTCTAATCGTCCCCATTAGTATTCAACCTTCTCCTCTCTCTTTCCTAGTCATCCATTTGTACTCATAGGGTCCCCATTTCTTGTCGATCTCTCATTTCCATTCTCACGATTCTTTTGTATTCTCGGCCTTCGCGGTACCTAGAAGACGTGCCTTGAAGGCGAGCAAGTATATATTTCCCAACCCCTGTGCCACGACCAAGATGCGACACAATTTCACTTTGTAAAGTGGAGCACAGCTGGTTTGAAAGAAGAGTTTTCTTTCTCCTAGATTGGTTGCCAAACTAAGGATACAGAACACAGTCTGCCCGACTGTCTACTGATAGCTGAGAGAGAAAGGACTGATGAACTCATACATTTTGCAAGTGAAAAGCAAACAGCCTTGTCCATCATTTGAACTCGGGTCACCGATTCCATTTCCTACGACGATAACCGTTGTTTACTCAGTTGGCTGGAGCTGTAGAATATACCGATTGCTTCTTGGGTTACCCACCAACGAGTGTCCTGGATATGACACGAAACAATCAGATGGTGAGGTTCCAGTAATGCTAGAGCTTTGGGGAATGCGGAGTACCCCTTTATTGCCATCGCTCCCAGGTCCACTCTGGCCCGGAGTGGTAGCACCTGATAAGGGTCCTATCTATGGGTTAAATAGAACTAAACCATGCTTCCTTCTCTATACTGATTTTTGCATTTAAACTGCGCATTTATGCTAAACTGAACTGTTTTGACATTTAAACTGCGTACTTATGCTAAACTGAATTGCTCGAAATAGAACTGTTTTGACGTCTAAACTGTGTACTTATGCTAAACTGAATTATCTGAAATAAAACTGTTTTGACATTCAACTCTGTGTATTGCCCAGTCGGCTGGGGCTGTAGAATACACCGACTGCATCCCCCCTCATGAGTGTCTTGGATATGACACTAAACAATCTGATGGTGAGGTTCTAGTGATACATGGGTTTTAAAGAATGCGAAGCACCCCTTCTTGCCATTGCTCTCAGGTCCACTCTAGCCCGGTGTGGTGGCACCTGATAGGGCGGCCCTATCTATGGGTTAAATAAAAGTAACAGCATACTTATGCTAAACTGAATTGTTTGACTAAACTGAATAGCTTAAAATAGAAATGTTTTTGACAATTAAATGTACTTACGAGGTGCATACGATAAGTTTCCAGACTTTTCTCGTATGGGCATTTAAAGTTGTCGTAGACTTTTGAAAATTCAGTATGTTATTGCTATACATCTTATGAGATGACTAACCAGTTTTTTTTATGATTTCAGGTTCAAATGAACAGCTACAGCAGCAATTGGAATACACCCTACTAAAGCCTGAGAGTCACAGCTGGTGAATTTCAAAAATGCAATCTGGACGTGAGGACACTTTAGAAGAACGATACGCAATAAAATTCTGTTTTAAACTTGGAAAAAATGCCACAGAAACGTATGGAATGCTTCAGACTGCTTTTCGACCATCTTGTATGAATCGAGCATCAGTTTTTGAGTGGCATAAGAGATTCAACGAAGGCAGGGAGTCTGTGAGGGAGGATGAGAGGTGTGTGAGGAGTAAGGAAGTCAATATACCAGAGTTAATTGGCCAAAGGGTTAGGGTTAGGGTTATTATGTTGAGGTTTTAAGGGAGTTCAGGAAGAGATTCCATCGGAAGAGGCCAGCACTATTCAAATCGGGTCAGTGGCATTTCCACGAGGACAATGCACCAGTCTACAACTCCATCGTTGTCACAGACTATTTGACCAAGATTGACAACAAGTGCATGGCAGCCGGAGGAGATTACTTCGAAGGGGACTTGAGTTTCATGAGTGTACTATCAATACAAGAGGCCATACAAAAAACGTCTGGAAACTTATCGTATGCACCTCGTACATTTAAAATGTGTGCTTATGCTAAACTAAATTATTTGAAATGGAACTGTTTTTTGACATTGAAACTCTACTTACACTAAACTAATTTGTTTAATATCGAACTTTTTTGTCATTTACTGTGTGTAAATAAAATCTGTACTAATACTAAACTAAATTAGCTGAATTAGAACTGTTTGAACTAACTGAATAGCTTGAAATAGAAATGTTTTTGACAATTAAACTGTACTTACATTTAAACTGCGTACTTATCCCAAACTGAATTGTTTGAAATAGAACTATTTTCACAAAAATGGATTTGGCGTTCAATAACCTACGAAAGTTGATATGCTATAAAACCCAAACAACCAACCATAACCGTTGTGCTAAGCGCGCTTTCTTAGGGAATGAAAGTATGGATAAAGCAAATGAAGAAAGGGTGAGAAAGAGAGAGAGAGAACGTGTAGAAAACAGAATAGGTGGGAACATGGGAGAGAAGAGAGAGGAGAAAGAATACGTGACATAGAGATACAAATATTTACTGAGCTTTTTTTTAGTCTCGCACAAGATGAAATTGCGGGAAAATTCAGTGTTAAGATTGTGTAACTGTAATTACCTTTGTGGGCCATTCTAAAAAGAGAAACGATGTTTGAAAAGAACTTGAATCAATTTTTTTTTACCAGATGAATCGTGATCCCTTTGGGTTCTAGTTTGCAGCATCTGTCCATTACAATAATATTTATGTATCCAGTAAGAAAAGAGGGAAGAATTCTAAATAATGTTTTAGTTATGTACGTTATATCGACAATTAGGACGATTAAAAAAAAAAAAAATTACAGTCAGCACTAATGAGATCCCACAAAATCATTATTCATTTGCAAATTGGTCAGGACACTTTTTTATTCTGTCGGTTAAAGCATTTTAAGAATTTGTCCGAATAAAAATCTCACTATGATATGCCGTTTTTGCAGGAGTTTCTCCTGTCGAGTGGGTGAGGTAAAATGATCGTCTTGGTTCCAGGAGACCTTCCCCTAAAAGAGATAAAGTGGTGGGTTTATTGCTCTGTCTAAGGCATCCGTGAGATGAGACGCTATCGGAATTCAAGCATTTTTTGAAACCGTCACGCGGCAGGTTCGTTTTCTGCGTAGGATACCACGTTAAAAAATTGACCTTGTGTCACATTCTGGTTTCGAGAGCAGTGAAATAACGAAAGAATTATATATCTGATGTAGGATCCAGCCGCTGGCCGGTATGTCTAGTTCAACCTGGGAATTTTCGCCGAAATCAAATCTCACAGCTCCCTTTGTTGAGCTGAAGGAACCATTACCATTCGCCACGTTGTGAATTTTTTTATACGAATAGCGGTGTTGTAGTTTTCTCAGATCGATTCAACCGTGGGAATCGATTTAGCTGAAATCTACACGGAAAGAAAAATCGCTGTTTATGGAGAAAATAGTTTTTGTAGCAATCCACAAGAACACAAAAAGAGACCAGCAACACCTTCGATTCTCGTAAAATAAAACTTTTTCAAGGCTATTGTCTTTATCTCGCCATAGAAGAAATTACACAAATGCGTAGAGTACAAAAGAAAAGGTCACACGAGATTTACTCGCTCGGTTAGAAAGCGACAGAGAGAGAACAAAGAAGGTGTAAGGGGGAAAAACTAAGGATCATTGTTTACTTTTACTTAAAAGTTTGTTTTCTTAGCTTTGTTGACAAAATTATCTGGATTCGCAAAATTTCTATTTCCTACTCTTGGTTCTGATCAGACCAGCACGATTCACGAAGTCGTTTCGCAGCGATCGGCGTTTCTTTCTGACCGCTCGAAATGTCTGTCTCCCCTTCGGACTCTGCGGTTCTTTTCAGCTGAAAAAATATCTGTCTCTTTCCAATCGCGGCCTCGAACTGAACTCTCAACTGCCGGCTGGACTCTCTGCCGACTGCTTATATGGAGTAGGGCGGAGTATCGACAATCTTTGGCTACGCCCCTGAATAATGATATGTAAATTGCCTGGACCACACCCGTATTTCGTATAATCTTTTAAAACTCCACAGATGGCTGTTTTTAAGTGGTACTAAAATGAATTTGGATGCCGCGCTGATTTTCGCCCAGACGAAGATCCTTGAATCGGAAGAAATTCATTTATCCTGTTTCGGACTTTGAGCCTGGACTTCGTCGTCGGACCACCGAAGATCTCATTCACCATTTATTACAGGATTCAATCAACGAATCCGTCTCTACACTCTCCAAACCATTACCTTACTTACTAAAGAGTCAACTCCAGGAACGTTATTCCAAAAGGAAGGAAAAAATAAAATAAGATAAAAATATTAAAAAAATGAAATAGGAAATTCTTTTTCCAATTCTCTTTATTAAAGAAAAACAAACTTATTTCTAAAATTATCCCTCTATCCATTTAATAAATAAATTAATTCCAATCCCTTAGATTCGTTAATTAATAAATCCACCGGGGGCGAGACTCTCTCTCTCTCTCTCTCTCTGTCACATATACAGCATTGCCTTATAAATAAATACACCCACTTACAATATTTTATTATTTCAAGTAGAACATGTGTAATCGGATATAATTTGGGATCATTTATTACCAAACTCTAAAGCATTCCATTCGGACAGTTTGCATTCTTTTAAGTCTCTCTAGTTGGATGGTCGTCCTTTCCTTGTTTTTCGTTAAAGTATATTCCACAAGGAGGCATACTTACTGTAACGGTTATCGTCGTTGGAAATGGAATCGGCGACCCGAGTTCAAATGATGGAAAAGGCTGTTTGCATTTCACTTTGCACTAATGGGCATTCGAAAGGCATGAATTCATCTATCCTCCCTCTCACAGCTCTAAGTTGACAGTCGGGAAAACTGTGTTCTTTATCCTTGGTTAGGCAACCAGTCTAGGAGAAGGAAAACTGTTTTTTCAAACGAACTTAAAAAGTCCACTTAAAAATTGGCCCTATGTCGCATCCTGACTGTGGCAGAGGGGTTGGGTATATGCATACATTCTACAAGTGTTTGGTTTGCTACATGCTCACACTTTTGGTAACAGCGTTTCAATGTTGTAGAGTTTGTTGAAAAATAAAGTGTGTTGATATGTAGGAGTCCATAGGAGAACATCGCTAATGAGATTGTCTTTAATTTTCCAGCCGTACCTAGCAGTTCTTGATTGTCTTACTTGAATGATTTATGAGATAGGAGGTAAGTGGCTGGACAGTTGTGTATCATTGAGTGCTGCTTCTAGGGTTTGTTCAAATTAGCACGTAGCATCATTGTTCCTATTTAGCTTTTCTTCCGGAGTTTCGTCAAAGTCCAAGTGGTACAACCATCCAGTAGTACTGACACGGCTACAGTTTGGAATAATTCCTGTTTTATCTTATTACAGATATCAGATTTCCATAGGGGCTAGAGTGATGGCTGCGGCCTCGAAGAAAGCGAGTTCGAACTCTATTTCCCTTAGGAAAGCTAATGAACTCCCTTTTCCCGCAGCTATAGGTTAAATAGTATCACTGCTGTTCTTCGACAAGGATGACTTTAGCATTAAATAACCCACTGAGGTTAATATGCCATTAAACAAAGAATCCAGATTTCCATATAGCCGTTAACCTGTCAGTAGCAGTCTATGCTATGTTTATGCTGACACCGTTTTCAATTGATGAGATATTGCTACAGAGATATGTGAAATAGTCTACTTATTTCAGAGGTTTGCTATTTAATGAGGAGATGGTACCATTTTAGTTGAAACACTGGAACTCTGTTTTAACTGAGTTCACGAAGCCTGTTGTTGTATACTCTCATACAAATATACACGTATACATATATACGCGAGGATAATCAACCGACAATGACGACTTCAATAACGAACGAACAAATTTCTTTATAAAATAATATATCTCTCACACTTTATTCTCGAAAGGGAAATGATCGTTGTGTGAGAGAAATGAGTGGAGACAGAGACGGACTGATATATTGACCCAAGTTCTTCTCTAGACCATAGCAGCACTTCTTCCTCATCTTGGCTGGGGTTGCTCAACAGTGGGTCACTGAGGACCCAAAGCCCTCTGTCTGGAGCTGGTTCTCACTTCGGCATCTTGTCTCCAACTAACTAGAACCGTCTAGGCACCTGGTTATATTATTGTCTAATGTCCACCTGCTTTTGCTGTTCTTCCGCTGTTCTTCCGCTTATTTACACAATATATAACACTGTTACATAGCCTATTTCAGGCCATGCAGTAATATTCGGCTTGAGCTGGTACGTTTGCGAGAAGAGCTTGATCTGATAGAAATGGTTTTGCCAATATGATTTTATTATAATGCTTTTGTTTATATAATTTTACAGAGATCTCCAGAATGCTTCTTAAGAGCACATTTAATCAATATCTGACAATATTTGCTACCACAAGAAAAGAAAGCATATGTTCTTATCATATTTCAATGTTTATTCATTATGCAACAAGGGAGGGTAATGATTTAACTATTCAAAAGTCACTAAAATGGAAGATTTATATCACTGCATTAACTCAATTGGCTGTGTAAGCCTCAATACGTGCAAAAATGTGTGTTCATGCACGAACTGGTTGTGCCTTGTCGGCTGAAAGTGGTTGGGGCTGTAGAGTACGCCTACTGTACCTCTGCAGAGGGGGAAGATTTACCCTTCTACAAGTGTCCTGGGTATGACACTAAATCATTTGATGGTGAGGCTCCAGTCCAGGAGTTTTGAGGATTGCTAAGTAACCCTTCATTGCCATTATTCCTTGGTCTACTTTGATCCGGAGTGGTAGTATCTGTTAGAGTCCCCTCTATGAATCAAATGCAATTGATTAATCATTTACTATACTTGAAAGCATTTAAGAGCAGATAAACAAATGATTAACATTAAACAGAATTATTAGTATTAAATAGTAATATTTGAAACCGTTTGACCGTGTGCACATAGAACTATTAGTGTTTGATAGCAATACCTGAAACCATTAGAATTATTAGTGTTAGCAATACTTAACCTTTTAATTGTATGCAAACAAATGATTAATTTTAAATGGAATTATTAGAGTTAGATAGGAATACTTGAAACTATCTAATCGTACTAACAAATGGTTTATATTAAATAGATTTATTAGTGTTGGATAACAATACTTAAAACCATTTAACTGCGAGCAAACAAATGAGCTCTGGCTCATCTAATAATCAAGTTACCAACAAACTATTCGCTTACAAATCATATAATATATGTATTAGTAGGATTTGGGATTAAATAACCATCAAGGATTGATACGCCGTTAATCAAAATAGCCTAACCTAACCAAACATATTGGATAGATGAGTAAAAATTCAGAAATTTTGCTGGTTACGATAAACTAAACGGAGCATTTTACTCACCGATGTAATTTCTGTTCAAAGTGTAATAGGATTCATACTCTTTAATCACAAAAGGGGCTCAGTCGGCAGGGGCTAGAGAATACACTGACTGCATCTCTGCAGAGGGGTAAGTCTCCCCCAACGAGTGCCCTGGATATGACACTAAACATTCTGGTGATGAGGCTCCAGTGATGCTAGAGCTTTGGGGAATTCGGGGTTCTCTTTTATTGTCATCGCTCCCGGGTCCACTCTGGTCTAGAGTAGTAGCACCCGATAGGGTCATATCTATGGGTCAAATAGGACTAAATAGTGTACTTTTCTAAACTGAATTGTTTAAAATGGAACAATTTTGACATTTAAACGGCGTACTTATGTTAAACTAAATTGTTTGAAATAAAACTGTTTATATGTAAAAAAAATAGATTTGGCATTAAATAACCTACAATGGTTGATATACCATAAAACCAAACCAAACCAAATCAAACCACAAAATGTTCATCTGAAATGAGTGAGGGAAACCCCTGCAGTTAGAGGGTCTTGGGGAACTATGAATCCTTGTGGGTATGTTTTTTTTAATATGATCAATTTCAAAGCCGTTTTGAGACTAGATATATACTGATATGCATACACACACGCACGTGTGTATAGAAGTAATGCATAATTCATTAAATTCAAATGAATATAGATTTAACGTACAACTTCCAACAATACGACCAAAATACTGAACCTATCTTACTGCATAAATTAATTTATATTACGTGTGAATAAACAATGCACTTGTAATTGTAATAAATAAACGAGTGAAGTTTTATTGTCATTTACTAAGTTTGGCATGAGGCCGACCTCTCCGCCACGAGCAAAGTCAATTTTTAGGTGGAGTACAACTGGTTTGAATTCATAGTTTCTTTCTCCCATACAAGTTGGTTACCATACCAAAGTTAAAGAGCCTACTCTGCCCTACTATTTAGAATGGATGGATTCATGCCTTTCACAAAGTTATTTGCACGATGTGAAATGCAAATAGGTTTGCTGAATCAATTTCCTTCAAAGATGCCTCAGAGTATGCAGCACCCAGTAAGAATAAAATTCTACATTAATAATCTGTTAGCTTACTTCGATAACCATAACACTATGTGATGCCGTTAAAAGTCATTTACTAAGCTTAGTTGAGTTCGACATGAGATCAGTAGTATAGGACATTTGGTAAGAATCGAACTCAGCAAAAATGGCCCGCTTACGTAGCTTGATAACCATTACATCTCACGGGGTGTCATTTTTTAAAACTAGGTATAGCTTAGATTTGGCTTAAGGTTGCTATATCGACTATTTACTGAGGATCGAACTCACTACTCTGTAATAGGGATCTTCATTTTAGTCATTAGACTAGAGTAAGGTGCCCTGGTAACCATTTGTTAAACATTGCTTAGTTTAGCACAAAGCAAAACGTATAGAGCACCCAGTGAGAATCAAACTCACTAGAGT
Source organism: Sepioteuthis lessoniana (assembly GCA_963585895.1). Classification (NCBI taxonomy): domain Eukaryota; kingdom Metazoa; phylum Mollusca; class Cephalopoda; order Myopsida; family Loliginidae; genus Sepioteuthis; species Sepioteuthis lessoniana. The sequence continues at coordinate 50,199,791 of OY757909.1, forward strand.
TTGACGCGAGTACTTCTTTTAATGATAGACGGATATATATACGAGTATCTATTGGTAGATATTGAATATACAAGGTGTTTCAGAAATATTGGTTTAATTTGAGATGTAGACGGTGTTTCAGAAAAATTGATATCATTTCGTGTTTTAATAACTTGAGGAATTCTCGTTCGAATGATCTCAAACTTTCGTAGCATGTATAGAAACAACTCACAATTCTATGTTTAATATTTAATGGATTTTTTCTTTTCAGATATAAAAATGCCATTTACTGGAAAAGAAAAGGTGTTTAAACATTAAACATTAAATGTTTTGTTTCTACACATTCTGTTAAAATTTGAGATCATTTAAGTGAGAATCGGTCAAGTAATTAGATTATAAAATTATATCAATTTACCTGAAACAGTCCGTTCATTTGAAAGGAAATCGATTTTTTAAATAGTCAGTAGAAAAAGAAAACACACCCACGCGCACACACGTGCATGGACAGAAAGACAGACAGACAGACAGACACAGAAATGAAAAGCCGGTATTCGCTAAATTAGAGATGAGGAACCGGTAGCTTTTCTTCTAAATCATCAAGGACGGTATTCTACGGCCTTGTCGAAAGAACAATTAAAATTGCAAGCCTCCACTATCATCATCATCATATCACGCTGCTAGCACGGATCTCCCTGACCCTCTTTTGCCACCCGTCTCTATCGTCCATCGCTCCCGGGAGGTCTTCCAGGCTACATCCTGTATCGGTTTAAGTTGGTCGTCCAACCTTTGCTTGTCCATGTGCACGGGTTCACTGGAGTACATCGCTTATGAGTTCTTCATTACTTCTCCAGTTGTGTCCTGCATGTCTAATTCGTCTGATTTAGATAGTTTTCGTGATGAATGGTAGGTAGCCGTATAGCTGCTGTTGTGTAGGGTGTTGCCTCCAGGACTTGTTTAATAGAGCATGCAGCATTCTTGTGTAATTGCCGTTAAGCTTTTTCGCCATACGTTTAGTTAGCGTCCATGTGGTGCATCCTTATAGCAGTATCGACACAACCACTGCTTGGAAAAAACTGCGTTTTATTTTATCGATCTGGTCTGACTTCCATATGACCGATAGCCTATTGATAGCTGTCCATGCTTTTGCTGGTCGCGTATTGATGTCATTCTTGGTTGATGAGACGCTGCTTCCGAGGTCGGTGAACTTATCCACTAGTTTCAGAGGACCGTCCTTTTGTGTGGAGATGTCGCCTCTTTGATTAAAGCACATATATTCTGTTTTTTTTTTCTGGTTGACATGGAGACCTATGCTACCTGCCGCTCGTTCCAGGCTAAGTAGCAGGGTTTCGGCTTGGGCGGGTGAATTTGCTAGAAGCACTATGTCATCGGTCTAGTCTGCGTCCGTAATAGTTTGTAAAGGGTATCTTCTGCTTCTTTCCTTTGCCAGCTTAAAACCGTTTTTTTTTTCATAAAATCTATAGACGTTCTAAGCACGTAGTCTAGACAGATAATAAACAGGTATGGGGGTAATGTATCTCCTTGCAGTACACCTGCTACAATGTCAAAATAGTCTGTGGCTCCATCCTGTGAGCGGACTTAATAAATAAAAAAAACAGTAAAAAAATTCGTTGAAAGTTTAGTGAAGTTTTTTCTTTCCTTTAAGTAGTAAATTTAGACTAAGTTATTAACTAAACCTTTAAACTTTAGATTTGATTGTAAACATACTAATGGGTTGGTTGGTGCTAGGGAAGATACTGAGATGAGACTCTATTCACCAAGGTCCAATATTAGTATAAGTACATGCATAATAAACTAACACTGAATAAATGGAAGGAAAAACAAGATAAGCTCATTAACACAGAAACATTTAACACATACATACATAATATACAAGAAATAGTGTCTAGAATGTAAAAACGTGTCCCAACAGACAGAATAAGCGCATAGTGTGCTATGAACAAGCAGTATATGAAAGGGTAACAAAAATAGTTAAACGTCTTATTTGAGATAAACGGCAGAAACGTTATACAGTACAACCATGCTGGCTTTACTGTATCATGGTTGGACGGGAGAGACGTTTTTATAGTTCAAAGAGCAGAGGCAAAAGGCACGTCCTTATTGTTCAAAGTATTGAGACCAAAGAGAATGAGATGATTTCTGGGATTGTCGCATGTCCACTAAGCTACGTCACAGACACGCCCTATTCTTCAAAGGAGACAATTATTTATAATTTTCTTACAATATCATGCGGTTTTTTGAGTGTGGCCAAATTGATAGATTATGATTTTCAGTTAGGCCTTTAAACAAGAAAAAGTTCTTTAGTTTTGCGTCATACCTTAAAATACTCACCCTCATTTCCACCACTGGCTGTAACCAATCTTACATTGCCAACATATTGGTGAGTTTATGTTAATCAGCGAACATTCTAGGAGGCGCTCATGGTGTAATAGTTATCATCGTAGGAAATGGAGACGATGACACGAGTTCAAATCTTGATTGAGACTGCTTGCGTTTCACATTGAATTTATACCACGGACACGATTTTATGACAAATAAAATCTTCTAGTTTGTTACTTGTCTGCAACCTATGTTTAAAGACTTGAGCCTCTCCATTTCTTCTTCAACTGTTTGCTTAACCCTAGTCCCTTCTGTCGGGGCTCTCACTGTTCCGTGTCCATCTCCAGGGTCTCCGACTACCACCGATAAATTCAGGATTTCATTTACTGATTTGAAATCAAAAATTAATAGATTCCTTCAAACAAAACGATAATAATGCAGACATTAACAGCATGCACGTAAACTCTTCTTGATCAACCCCACTTTGGAAGAATGGAGACCAGCCTTGAGGAAATCCAGAAAGAGACGAGTCACGATATCCCGATTGAGCATTGGTCACGCAAGACTTACTCACTTCTTTATACCCAAACAAGAACAACAACCAGTGTATAACATGTCAAACACTCTGCATTATAAAACATTTTCTCATAGAATGTGGAGCTTTAACCCTCACCAGAAAACGCGTTTTCAACGCAGATAATATGAATAATATTTTTGAAGATGTCAACATAGATGACATTGTCCTTTTTGCGAGTAACAAAATTATACCAAAATATAAACCTGATCAACACTGCACAAACGATCTTCGACGATATCGTTAAACGGTTAACTACAAACGTGTAAATAAAGACGTACAACGGAAATTATTCCTTGACCTCGGGCATAAAATAAGCCCAGACGGGTTCACCTATCTTTAAAATCCACCAACCAACTAACCAACCCAGTTAGCAAAATCACGCAAATCCATATCTCGCGGCTGACTCTCACCATTTTTTTTTTTTATGTATACGCCATTCGTTTGAGATGGTAAACACGTAGCCTGAGAATATTTCTATCTAAAATATCGAAACATTTTGATTTTGCGTTTCGAAATGCCCTTCACTCAACATACTCGAGTATCATCCGATTCCTAATATTTATCCCATGAATAAGGCGAGTTCCATTTTCGGTAGGCAAGGCTAAAGTTAATCTATGTTTGTGGAAATATATTTTCTCTTCAACTTCCTTGGTTTTCCGTCAATTTTTGAGTGATTTTAACAAAAATACCGCACCATAACAAAATAAACACAGTTGACGAGATATTAGTACGTGAGTCATCTAGAGGCAAAAAAATAAACTATTAGAGGCTTAACTAAGCAGCAGCAGTAGTCAACAAACTATGTTAATGAAAGGTAATTTGTTAACACTATCCTAATTACAATACTTCGTTATTATTATCCTAATTAGAAACGACTTTTTTGAAATTTTTAGATGCTGCTTTACACTTATCAGCTTGTTAAATTTACAGTAATACTCAAGGTTAACTGCCATTCGTAAAATATATTAAAAGTTAATGGCCAACTATTTATACGCACAAAGTTTGAACCTCATTTACGGTGTGACCCCGGAATATTAGACTAAAATTTAGGTCTCAGAAAGTCACATGATACGCAACTATATACGATTAGAAGGAGTCTCCGTAGCGTAGTGACTAACATGTTGGACTGCAACATCGTAGTAAGCAAGTTCAAACTCCAGTCGCTCTATTAAGTTACTTTCGGACTAATACTCTTGGTAAGGACCTTTTTATACCCTCCAGCAATGAGTTAAATAGTACCACTACTATTCTTCTACAAGGATGGCTTTGGCATTAAATAATTCTCTCCAGAGGCGTAAGACCCCACCACCCACCATTGAGAGTCTAGATATGATACAAAACTACATCTGATAGTGAGGCACCAGTTCTGGAGCTTTAGAGAAAATGAAATATTCCTTCATTACCATTACTCCCAGGTCCACTTTGACCCAAAGTGGTAGTACCTGTTAGGATCCCGTCTATGAGGCAAATAGAAGTTTTTAATTTAATCATTGAACTGTGTGCAAATAGAATTTTAGTGTTAGATGGCCATACTTAAAACCATACGATATATGGCACTGGTGAGGTGGATGACGACGTAAGGTATCTTGAGCTGCACGTGGGAAGAGAGGATATAGTTGTGAGGCCGGCGGTGGGTTGGTGCCGCTGATAAGGTCTTACTGTAAGGAATTAAGGTCGTTATAATGCCTATTGAGTTGCTGGGTTTGCACGCTTGTGTGGAGCTCTATCTTAGAACAAGTCGCGAAGTCAATTAAAGTGTGTCAGGAATTACTGGTTGCTTCAATAAGTTTGTTACAGTCATGACTCAGACGTATACGTACTGGCTGGTTGCCTAAGGTCAATAGAGCAAACCGTAGATTCCAGTGTCTATATACATGCTTCAGGAGTTCTGTTCGTGTTGCCTTCCCGTTGGTCAAAGAGGGTCACGCAGTGATGTCTGGAGGGTAAATAGTAAGCCCGTGTTCAATGTGGACGTGTACCAACCTATTTTTTTGGCCCTGACGAAAAATCATGAGTCACGACGAGATTTGATATAGAATGTTTGTATAGAACTAGCCATACTTTTTAAATGTGCTGATGACGGAAGAATGGCGTACCTCAGGGCTATAGATATTTTAAACATCATGGCTCAGATTTTGAATTCAGGTTTGTCCTAGTTCAGTTGCCCAACCAAAGCTGGTAGATTCCAGTCTACACAGTTTTACCCATAACTAGATGAGGAAATGATAAGCTCATGTCTTCCTCTAAGGGCATTAGTATAAAGTGGAATGCAAACAGACTTGTCCAGAATTTGTAACTGGACCACCGGGCCCATTTCCTTCCAAGATTGCTATTAGTCCTCTCACACACACTTTTAACAATAAACATACCTATCGACAAATTGTCATCTATCAACAGTTAACATTATTTTCCGTTTCATTCAATAACTCAGATTTACAAAACCGATTGCTGAACTCAAGAAATGGGTCAGAAATAAAGAAAAATCCTCTGGTAAGAGAAACTCACATCCTTTATGCGAATGATTAGGGCTCTATCTTTTTCAGGGAAGCACCTAAAAATGGGCGATGTGAGTTCAAATGACGTTGAAGGATTGCTCTTATTCTTGCTTAACGAGCGTAAAATAATAAAACAGAGCCCGTCAATGTAATTAAAAGTCTCTATTCGATTGCTGGCCCAGTCAGATGGGGCTTTAGAATGCACCCACTGCATCTCTACAGAGGGGTAAGGCTCCCCCAACAAGTGTATTGGATATTACACTAAACAATCTGTTGGTAAGGCTCCAGTAATGCTGGAGCTTTGGGGAATGCGGAGTACCCCTTCATTGCCATCGTTCCCTGGTCCACTCTGTCCCGGAGTGGTAGTACTTGATAGGGTCCTATCTATGGGTCAAATAGAACAAAACCAAGTACTAATGTTAAACTGAATTGTTTGAAATAGAATTGTTTTTATATTTAACTGTGGGCAAAAAAAAAAACCCCGGCATTATTCTAAACTGAATTATTTGAAATAAAACTGCTTAAACCAAAATGGCTTCAGAAGAAACAGGTCCACGACCTCACAAATATTGACCATTCGTAGAATCCTAGAAGGCGTGAGGGCAAAAAACTTACAGGCGACATTACTATTTGTCGATTTTACCAAGGCCTTCGATTCTATTCACAGTGGGAAGATGGAACAAATACTACTAACATACAGCCTACCAGAAGAAACCGTAGCAGCAATAATGATTCTCTACAGAAACACCAAAGTGAAAGTGCGTTCACCGGATGGAGACACAGATTACTTCGACATTGTAGCAGGAGTACTACAAGGGGACACGCTTGCCCCATACCTCTTTATCATCTGTCTAGACTACGTGCTTAGGACATCGATCGATAACATTAGGGAAAACGGCTTTGAGCTGACAAAGAAAAGAAGCAGAAGGTACCCCGCAAAAACAATTACCGACGCCGACTACGCCGATGACATAGCGCTAGTGGCCAATACACCCAACCAAGCCGAAACACTACTGCATAGTTTGGAACGAGCTGCTGCAGGCACACAAAAACTGAATTTATGTGCTTTAATCAGAAAGGCGACATCTCCACACTAGACGGAACCTCCCTGAAACTGGTTGACAAATTCACCTACCTAGGAAGCAGCGTCTCATCAACCGAAAAAGACATCGACACACGGCTAACGAAGGCATAGACAGCTATCGATAGGCTTTCGATCATATGGAAATCAAACCTGACCGATAAAATGAAACGCAGTTTCTTCCAGGCGGCGGTCGTGTCGATACTGCTGTACTGATGCACTACTTGGACGCTGACTAAACGGTTGGAAAAGAAGCTCGACGGCAATTATACAAGAATGTTGCGAGCAGTATTGAACAAGTCCTGGCAGCAACACCCCACACGGCGCCAACTGTACGGCCACCTACCACCTATCACGAAAACTATACAAGCTAGACGAACCAGACATGCCGGACACTGCTGGAGAAGCAAAGACGAGATCGTAAGTGATGTGCTCCTGTGGACCCCCGCATATGGCCAATCAAAAGCAGGACGACCAGCTCGAACATTCATACAGCAGCTATGTGATGATACGGGGTGTAACCCCGAAGACCTGCCGAAGGCGATGAATGATAGGGAGACGTGGAGAGAGAGGGTCAGGGATATCCATGCTAGCCGCACGTCACGATGATGATGATGATATGTATAAAAATAGATTGGGCATTATATAACCAGCAAAGGTTGATATACCATAAAACCAAACCAAACTTTTGTGTCAGTCGAATCTAGACGAAGCAAATAAAATATCAATATAGACATCAGGTTTAGAGCCAGTTTGTTGACTATTTGTTCGCGATCTGAGTTCTATCCACGCCGATTCCTCTGTTGAGGCATTATCCCAGTTTACGTCACGTTTAGTCAATAACTAAGCACAGACTAAAAGAGACGACGTGTTTGGTCCTAATTTTACCAGCTATCGTCGAATATAAAAGAAAAAAAATCACATAACGGTTGTATTTTTTCTAATGGTATACAGAAAAGAAAAGAAAAGAAAAGAAAAAGAAGCTGTGTATTTTTCTTTCTCTCTCTTCTAGTTTTAATCAGGTGAATGTGGAATATATTGGATTGAACACAAAAATAGTCGGCTCCAGGCGGTTCTAAAAAAATTTTTTTTTTCATTTATTCAGTATTTTTTCAACTTTTAACACTAAAATTTTTTTTAAATTTCTTTATTCTAATTACTTAGATGCGGAGGCGCGCGTTCACACAAAGTACAAGAGAGTTCACTTCGATCAGTCCCTTTAAATCTTTTGGAAGATCCTCTCATACGATGAGATTTAGTAAGATCTAAAACGGTTCGCTAAAGCCATAGAATTTTCAACGAAACGAAAATGTTCCTTTTGTAAAAAGTCTTGAAGGTATTTATACAGAATAGCCCACCAATGAAAGTTTCCGTCATTTCTGGGTAATGTAAAATATATATACGTGGTGCCTTCAATAAGTTTCCAGACTTTTTGTACATGCCTTTAAAATTGTCGTAGACTTTTGAAAATTCAATTTGTTATTGCTATACATCTTATGAGATGACTAACCAGTTTTTTTTATGATTTCAGGTTCAAATGAACAGCTACAGCAGCATTTCGAATACACCCTATTAAAGCCTGATTGTCTCAGCTGGTGAATTTCAAAAATGCAATCTGGACGTGAGGACACTTTAGAAGAACGATATGCCATAAAATTGTGTTTTAAACTTGGAAAAAATGCCACAGAAACGTATGGAATGCTTCAGACTGCTTTTCGACCATCTTGCATGAATCGAGCATCAGTTTTTGAGTGGCATAAGAGATTCAAGGAAGGCAGGGAGTCTGTGAGGGATGATGAGAGGTGTGGGAGGAGTAAGGAAGTCAATACACCAGAGTTGATTGGCCAAAGGGTTAGGGTCAGGGTTAGGGTTACTATGTTGAGGTTTTAAGGGAGTTCAGGAAGAGATTCCTATGGAAGAGGCCAGCACTCTTCAAATCGGGTCAGTGGCATTTCCACCTGGACAATGCACCAGTTTACAACTCCATCCTTGTCACAGACTATTTGACCTAGATGGGCATCAAGACAGTTCCTCAGCCTCCCTATAGTCCAGACCTTGCTCCCTGTGACTTTTGGTTATTCCCTAAGCTCAGAGGCTGTTGTTATGAGACAATTGAGATGAAAGAGGCTGTGACGAAGGTCATTGACACGCACACACAAGATGACTTCTATGGGGCCTTCCAGAAGTTGTCGGAACGATACAATAAGTGCATTGCAGCCGAAGGAGATTACTTCGAAAGGGACTAGAGTTTCATGAGCGTACTATCAATAAAAGTGCCCATACGAAAACTCAATACAAACTTTCAAAAAAGGGAGGGGAAATTATGGACCTACACATACGCGAATAAGAGTAAAGCACAGATAGACTTCGTCTTTATAAACAGGAAATGGAAAAACAGTGCGATGAATTGCGAGGCATACTCCTCTTTCGAGGGTGTGTCCTCCGATCATCGAATAGTTACGGCCAAAGTACGACTAAGCCTACGAAAAAACGCCACACGAAAAGCGACAACCAAGCACTATGACTGGGCCCTACTTAACAACAGAGATATTAGAGACAAATATGCATTAGAATTAAGAAACAGATTCGAAGCACTACAAGAGAAGGCAGAAAAATGTACCCCAAATGACGAATATGAAAATTTTGTAGAAGCACACATTGAGGCGGCATCAAAGTGTATTCCAACAAAACCTAGAACTAAATATAGAGTCCCTTGGGAAACGCTAGCGGTTAGAGAAAAACGTGCACTCGTGAAAACTGCCTCCAAAAGCTATCGAAAGAACCCAACAAACACAAATGCCCGAAAACTAGAAAAGGCACAATATCAATTAGCAGGAATATATCTAAAAGAACAGGCAGAATACATACAAAATCAGATAGATAAGATTAGAGACTCGGTGGAAGATAGACAATCCAGGATAGCCTGGCAAACAATAAACGAAGTAGGTAGAAGGAAGGGCACAGCCAAAGCAAAATTGAAACAAGAAAGAGTAAAACTGTGGGAACAGCATTTCAAAAATCTACTAGGAAACCCACCGAAAATAACGGATGAACCGATCACCAAAATTATCAGTAAGCAATTAGACGTTAAACTAGGTCCTTTCACCAAAGAAGAATTCGACTCAGTTCTTAGAAGAATTAAAAATAGGAAAGCTGCAGGGCTAGACGAGATCCCCGCAGAAGTGTGGAAGACTAGACAATTCGACGATATAGTGCTCCGGCAACGCAACGCAGTCTATAGTCAAAATAGGATAGAAAGATGGACGAAGGGATGCATCCTTCCTTTCCCTAAAAAAGGCGACCTCGGACTAGCCAAGAACTACCGAGGGATAACACTTACATCCATAGCAGCCAAAATCTACAATGCCCTACTACGAAACCGCATAGAACCCAAAATAGACAACATCCTTAGGAAAAACCAAAATGGCTTCCGGAGAAATAGATCCACAACCTCACAAATATTGACCATCCGTAGAATCCTTGAAGGCGTTCGGACAAAAAACCTTCAGGCGACATTACTATTTGTCGACTTTACCAAGGCCTTCGATTCCATACACAGAGGGAAGATGGAGCAAATCCTACTAGCATATGGCCTACCAAAAGAAACCGTAGCAGCGATAATGATTCTCTACAGAAACACCAAAGTGAAAGTACGTTCACCAGATGGAGACACGGAATACTTCGACATTGTTGCAGGAGTACTACAGGGAGACACACTAGCCCCGTACCTCTTTATCATCTGTCTAGACTACGTGCTTAGGACTTCGATCGACATAATCAGAGAAAATGGCTTCGAGCTGACTAAGAGAAGAAGCAAAAGGTACCCTGCAAAAACAATCACGGATGCCGACTACGCTGATGACTTGGCGTTACTGGCGAATACGCCTAATCAAGCAGAGACACTACTGCATAGTCTGGAACGAGCCGCAGCTGGCATTGGCCTCCATGTCAATGCACACAAAACTGAATATATGTGTTACAACCAAACGGGCAACATTGCCACACTAGACGGAGCCTCTCTGAAACTAGTAGACAAATTCATCTACCTAGGAAGAAGCGTCTCATCAAGCGAAAAAGACATCGACACACGACTGACGAAGGCATGGACGGCTATCGATAGGCTCTCGATCATATGGAAATCAGACCTAACCGATAAAATGAAACGCAGTTTCTTCCAGGCAGCGGTTGTGTCGATACTGCTATATGGATGCACTACATGGACGCTAACTAAACGGCTGGAAAAAAAAAACTAGACGGAAATTACACAAGAATGTTGAGAGCAGTATTGAACAAGTCCTGGCGACAACACCCTACGAGACACCAACTATACGGACACTTGCCCCCCATCACGAAAACTATACAAGTTAGACGAACCAGACACGCAGGACACTGCTGGAGAAGCAAGGACGAGCTTATAAGCGATGTACTCCTGTGGACCCCCACATATGGATGTGCAAAAGCAGGACGACCAGCACGAACTTACGTACAGCAACTATGTGAGGACACAGGATGTAACCCAGAAGACCTGTCGGAGGCGATGAATGATAGGGAGAAGTGGCGAGAGAGGGTCAGAGATATCCGTGCTGGCGGGCACGACATGATGATGATGATGATGATTTAATGATCCTCGTATATAGAAATGGAATACTTTACCAACCCAGTTAACTCCTAAAAGTATGTCTTCAACTTGCAACAATTCAGTTATCGACCATATTTCTTTAATCTTTCTCTGCTCTTACCACTAAGAAGGTATCGAGTTATGGCCGATGGCCAATTTTTAACTTTTGGAAATTAACTGGAACCGTTCAATAAAAAAATTTAGCAATTGACCGAAACTTACTCTTATTTGGATGGCGAATGTAGCTGTAGGACTACCTCTTTTGTCTGCTAATTGACTTCTACTAACAACAGCTCGGAGACGACATTAACCGTTGCTATAGCGGCACGTTAGGGTATTTAAGGTTCAAGAAACCTATCTCTCTCTCTCTCTCTCTCTTTCTCTCACACACACACACACACACACAATCAATCAATCAATACAGGGTGATTGAAAAGTAATTCCCTATTTTAAATTCTACTAATTTATTCTATAACTATATCTTTTACAAGAAATGAATTATAAGTATTTTAAAATAGTAACTTTTCACTCACCTTATATATTTCCTGTTCCCTCTCTCTTTCTTAGACAGCATGTAGTAGCAGCAAGAAGTCAATTTTTATCCGGCTGTGGACACCTAGAGTCAAACTACACTGTAAAATTGAAAATATCTTTCTGCTTTGACCGGCGCTCATTAAATGGACGACATTTTTTTTCTAGAGTAGAATTTTATCTTTTTCCTTTCTCCTGTTCTTAGCTCCAAACACAATATGTTTTGGAATTAAGCCTTTCTCTGTGTGTGTGTGTGTGTGTGTGTGTGTGTGTGTGTGGTTTATTCTCTCTTTCTCCGCTAAAAAAGGAAAAGAATTTTATCTATTTCAGTATCAATCATCTAAACATTTTTATTGATATAAAATAGATAAAAGTCGTGACGATATTCCCATATTTCTTTGGAACACATGTGTCTTGGTTACTGTCTCATTCTTGTTGTGTAGTTTTAGTGCCACTTACCTTTCATCACACAAGCCATCCAAGCAAGACGAACAGACATACTGAGCGCTAATGGATAAGTAAACGACATTCTCCAATGAACACACTAGCATTAGCCGACCAGAAAAAAAACTTAAATTCATCAGATCTGTGCAGACACTAGATGCTGTCTAGAGGACCTCCCAAGAGCGATGGCCGATAGGGACAGATGATGAGAGAGCCAAGTAGATCCAAGCTGTCGGCATGCCTTGATGATGATGATGATGATGATAATAAATAAAGTAGAAATAAAAAGGGTCTAAGAATCATTTAGCTGACGAAAGAAGAGAAAATCTAAGCTGCCATTGTTTTCTCGGAAAGTTATATCAAGAGACAATTTCAGATGTTACAGTTTCACAAAAGCACACATTGCTCCTTGTATCCTACCTTCTTACAGCGTTCTTTCCCGGGTGGTACGCGTTCCACTGCCTTTTTTGGCGATGTATGAGCGAGTTTCTGGCTCTAGCACATGGAACCTATACCCCAGCACAGTTTTTGGTAGATGATATATTGTTTACACACCAACTTTTTTTTCAGGTGACTTCAATAACAACATGCACTCGACGACATCGGGGTCATTTAGATGTCACATAATACAGTTGTTTCCGATGACAGTTGGGTCCGGCAATATGGAGGTTATTTCCTGGTCATCATGTTGCGTACAAACACCTTATATTTCCATGGTGTAATAATTTGATCAGAAGATGTTATGAGTTTCTCTCCATAACCTGCACTCGAATACATCGAGGTCATTTACAGATCGTCACATTACACACCTGCCTCTAGTTGTTCTCGATGACATTTATATTTGGTAACATCGAAGTTATTTCCAGGTCATTATTTTGCGTACATGTACTTTCTAATATTTCCTAGGCTTAATAATTTGATCAGAAAAACTAATAGATCTTTTCTGTAAAATATAACTTGCACTCGATGTCGTCGGGGTCATTTACAAATCGTCCTTTTACGCAATTGCCCCTGGTTGCTACTGATAACATTTGTTTTAAATAACATCGACGTTATTTTTAGGTAATCATTTTATATCCATTTACTTCTAATATTTCCAAGGCTTTATAATTTCACACAAAGAATTAATAGTTTTTTTTATCCATAACTTCTATATCTGCCGATGAAATATTACTTAATATGTAGCTGTTACCGTCATAATCAACCTTGACGGATTCCAAAAAGGATTTAGGTTGTGATTTTACCCTAACATTAATTCATAGTATCAGTCGCAAGTCGTGTTTTTGCAGACATTCAAGTAGTTTTTTTTTTCTTTTAGGGTCAACGTTTGCATTAGAATATCTTGTGGCTTTTTAAAAAATGTAATACTAGTGTAATTAATGATTTATATAGAGTGGCAACACTTCAAAGGAAATAAGTAAGTGACGAAATTTGATAACAAACAACAAATAATTTGTTTTTGATTTATTTATTTGAAGTTAAATTTCTGTGAAAGGAAAGGGATTTGAGCTTTTTTTTGTTTAGTCTTTTACTTGTGAAAATAAAATGATTCATTTTCGTCTTACAGAAAAGAAAAAAAAACAATTACTAAATTACAAAAGTGAATAGTTTGTAGGTAAAAGATATATGAATAAAGTTTCATTCGTAAAGGATTTAGAAAAATATTTGTGTGTGCGTGTGTGTGTGTGTGTGTGTGAGAGAGAGAGAGAGAGAGAGAGAGAGAGAGAGAGAGAGAGAGAGATGTGTGTTACGAACTTGACGAACAAGAATTTTTCCTTTTTCCCTTTGTCACATAGACGAGAAGTCCAGTGCTGGAAGAAGAGGGAGAGCCGTTTGAGTTACACCAACGTTCTACAAGAAATGGGACGGTTCACCGGGAAACACCAGTAAAAAAATGGCGCGTTTTAGAGACAATAGGAATGAGTGAACCGTCAAAGCGAGACTCAGAAGAAACGGCTCTACAAAGAGTTTAAGACCCAAGTAAGTATCCTCCTTCTGTTGTGCATTATTGCACTTAGTAGGTATTTGTGCAGCACAATTTTTGTACGACCTTTTCTTTTGGGCTCTTCCCCTGTGTCTACGTGGTTCTTGAGTTTACTTCATTTTCGAATTCCTACTGCCAACAGCTTTTGGAGTGTCGAATTGGGTCCACTCACTTGTTGAATAAAGACGGGGAAGTTTCTTTCCTTATTGTTCTAAAACTTTATTCATCTGGACTTCGTTTTATTCTTATTGTTGTTCTGAATTTTGGCTGTCCAGTTGTTTGGAACGAAATTCGGCGGCTGCTATAGTCAACGTCTGACTTGAAAAGTTAATAAGCAGTATGACTTTTGAAAGGTGACATAGTGGTAGAAAACGGTTAGTAACAATATATATATATATATATGTGTGTGTGTGTGTGTGTGTGTGTGTGTGTACTTGATGAGCGATAACCCGACTACAAAAAATTCGGACAGTCTAGTCTTATCTTTCGCCACTGATCACGAACAATTGTTTAAAAGGAAATTATATAGTTGAGGTAAATTCCGAATCCGTTCATGGAACTTTTGATTTTTCTTGTATTACGGTTTATTAATTGTTTAAAATGTTTCTGTTTTGTTGAATTGATTTCTCTGAGTTGGGAATTGTGTAACAGTGAAGAAGACATTGTAAAGCGTAAGAAGACGGGGTCACATGAGTCCCAAACTGACTTTTTAGCCACAATTGGAACATTTCAATTTGGATCCGAAACCAGTTTCAGTTGTGACTCTAAATCAGTATATTTTCAGACATCGGGGAGAAAACTTCCACGTGTCTCTTCCAAGTAATGATTTCAACAGTCTTTAACTGAGACAAGTAACAACAATATTACAGCACTCTCCCCTGTATAATTGCTGATTTTTTTAAAACATTGTTTCTGACGCTGCACCAGTTGTTTGATTAATGTTTATTTGATTTTACGGTGCACTTTTTTATTACTTACTTCAGATTTTTAAGTATTTCTTACTAGTGCTGTTTTAGTGTGGAAGGTAGGAAGGAAATAGTTATTGTTGAGAAGGAATTATAGCAGCTAAATACCTAAGCGGATTGTGCGTCGCTACAGTCAAGGCAACGCTGAATGTATGAGTAGAATATGCGTCGCCATAGACATAGCAAAAGTCGTGTTTGCTGGTTAAGGACAGGAATGATGTAGTCATCCATAAATTAGACGACTTTCCGCGTGGTGTTGTGATTCTGTTGCTATGAAGGGAGCGGACAGAAAGTACGTACGTCCTGCTCAAAAGTGGCTGAGGAAGAGAGAGTTTGGCGGGCTTCCACCATTTTTATGTTGTGCGGGAAAATGGTCCGGGCTGAATAGGATAAGTCATCCTCATTGGGTAAAAATATGTGATGACCATAACGGTCAAATTAATTTACGCACCCAACAAAAATACGAGGTTATTTCTACTACACTGTTAAAAATATAAAATTTTTCTTTAAAAACTCTTTATACATATTAGTGTGTGTGTGGTGTTTGGTTATGCTTTATGGCATATCAACCCTTGTAGGTTATTTAATGCCGAATACTGTTACTTATATATATATATATATATATATATATATATATATATATGTATAAATTTGTAAGTAAATAGATTGTTGGTAACATTATTCTTAAAATGAGCCAGAGCTCATTTGTTTACACACATTTAAATGGTTTCAAATATTGCTATCTGACACTAATAATTCTTCTTGCACATATTTAAATGGGTTAAGGTGTCGCTAAAAAAGAAGTCTATTTAATATTAACCAATTCTTTTCACTCTGTTAAATGGTTTCAAGTATTGTTATTTAACATTAGTAATTCTATTTATCAAGTATTCCTATCTTATGCAAACAATTTGCGCATTACTGTGTAGCAGAAAGAACTTCGTATTTTTGTTTGGCGCGTAAATTAATTTGACCGTTATGGTCGACGCATATTTTCACCCAATGAGGATGACTTATCCTATTCAGCTCGGACCATTTTCCAGGCAGCACCAAATTGGGGAAACCCCGCCAAACTCTCTCTTCCTTAGAACCTTTTCGATCAGGACAGACGTGCTTATTGTCCGCTCCTTTCATAGCAGCAGCATCACGACACCATGAGGAAGCCATCTAATTTATGGACCTCTTGAGTCTATTGTCTTAGACCAAGGGTTCCCAGTTGAATATGAATTAGATGCATTCAATCCGCCACACACAGGAACACCTTTAAGTCGCCTCCAACTTTTGCTATGTCGATAACGACGCGTAATTTAGCTCAGACATCCAGCTACCTCATCCCTGGGCAACATTTTCTGGAGTCTTTCACGCTTCTCTCCCACAGCAACCAGGACCATACATTCATGGGTGACTACATCATTCCTGTCCTTAACTAGCAAACACGACCTTTGCTACACCAAACGATGCACGTTTTGCTCCGGAATTTTAGCGGCTAAAATACCTCCATTACTCCATAACTCCTTCCTTCCTTCCTTCCTTCCTACGAGACTTGCAGCATAGAGGTACCCTTTATTCACGCTGCCATTAAAACTATCATAAAAACTTTTCGACATCTTGGTTCTTCTCTCATTTATTTACCTTAAAACTTAGCGAGGAAACAACGTTACCACACGTAACAATATATTTTCGCCAAAACTGCATGATTTCAGATAACTAATCCTAATCCTCTGTAAATGATTGAATAATTCTACTTGACCCATCAATGAAACCTTAACAGGTATGACCAGTCTGGATCAGAGTAGACCCGAGTGTAATAGCAATAAAAGGATCCTTCACATTCCTCATACTTCAGTATTGGAGCCTCACCATCAGATGCAGTTAAATGTCATACCCAGGACACGGTATTGCTATTGAACACTGATTATTCTATTTAATATTAATCATTTCTTGCACAATGTTTAAATGGTTTCATGTACTGCTATCTCAGTATAATTAACCCTCAGCTACTGCCTTCTAGTATTTAAAAGATAAAATAGAGTTGGGTTCTTATTTGCCATCATGGTAATTTGAAGAATATGGTTGGAATAATCATATAGGTGTTAGGGCTTGACATGACCAGCTGATTGATCGGATTTGGCCTCTCCGACCGCCCGTCTAGCTCAGTAATGGCCCAAGTAGAGTGTTGCAAGTCACGTGTCCACTTTAGTTGCCGGGTCACAAATTGCTCAGCAACCAAGATCTTGTCCTGAAGCATTATGGGATACCATCTACAGCCAGTGGGTAAGCCTCTTTGGGAGAAATGGTTCTTACCTCTTGGCAGACGTTTAGTCGACGGATTCTACAGTTCCAACCAACAGAGCATGCGTGAATGACCACGATATATATATATATATATATATATATATATATATATATATATATATATATATATCGTGGTCATTTACGCATAACACATAACCATAACACATTATATATATATATATATATATATATAATGTGTTATGGTTTATTGGTTGGTTTTGTGACACGTCCACCCTTGTTCGGTTATTTAATGCTGCCCAAATAAGAATACTGGCGGAGATACATTCACCTGTGTATAGACCACATAACTAACTTTTATTTATACATTTGCTCTCAATTAATTCATTTCCATTTTGTAATTGCTGCAATAAATTAATAGTCAACTTATTCGTGTTACTCGCACGCTCTTTTCTATTTCTCTGTTCATTCGTTCCTTTCATCTTTTAGTCAATAGTGACTAAATGTTGCTCACTCTTTCTATAAATAAGACTGAAGGAATACTTCTACAATCTTAACTTTGAGTCGGAGTAATTTTTATTCAACTGATATTCTCTCTCCTCCTCTCAATCAGCGCCTTCGAATGCAAAACGACTTCAAACTTCAAAACCTACTTTCCGACTGATTCCCTTTGACTCATTCTATCCACTGAGTGACTTCGCAAAGAGATAAATTAACGCAACAACGAATCGAACAAACCTTGTTGTTAATATTCGATATGATCCCTTTGAGCTCAAAATATCGAGCTTTAAACAAAAGAAGATAGCAATCGGCAACCTACCTAACGACACGTATTATCTATTATTCACTAACAATTTACCCACAATCTACCAACGTGTAGACTAAAATAGTGATGAATACGAAATATCGAGGTCACGGTTTTAAAGGTTACCTAAATAAGTTAAAGAAAATGTTGTATATCATCTTGGAGTGAATTCGATCCTCACTAGGTACTTCAAACTTATGGTATTCGGTTAATCTATGTTAAGTTTAGTAAATTTCTCTACTCTGTAATCCGATTTTTTAATACTTGATTATCCGTGTATATCTTATAAATTTTAATGCTTCATTATTCGAACATACTTTACAAACTAATTTCGTTTTTCAGCGGAGATGGTCGGGGAAAATTGAACAGATAAATGTTTCGCAAAATTGAGTGAAAAATGTTCAATCCTACGAAAAAGCAAATATATCAAAATTTGTAATGGAAAAAAATTCGCCCCAAATGCTATGCTTTGTTTTAGCTGCAGGTCTTTGAAACTATATATATGTATATATAGGTTGGTGGTACAACTCCAATGGAATATTAAGTTACTAATGGATAAAGACATGATTTGAATAAGTAATGAAATTAAATCGACTAAAATATATCCCGAGGCGCCTTTCCACTGATACTTTTCAAAGGAAAAAATAATCGTCGGTAATTAATAAATTGAATGATTAAAACAAAGAGAAGAAGAGGTGGGTCATAGTGACAAATCCTAACATAAGTCCAATTTGTGTATGAGCTCTTTCTACCTACATAAAGACGGGTGCTGCATGGTGACTGCGACAGTTTCAAGAATGTAGTGTACATGTATATATATATATATATATATATATCACCATCAAGGCGTGCCGACAATACGGATTCCTCAGACTCTCACACGCTATTCGTCACTATCGGTTATTGCTCTCGACGGCACCGAGAGTCTGCACCGAGCTGATGCATGTAAGTTTTTGCTGGTCGGTCAACAATGGTTTGGACATGTCTAGGAGTCGCTTATGAGTTTGTCCTTTCTTCATTGAGAGTTCCCATCATGTCTTGCTCGCTTTGATGGTTTGTGAGATAAGAACTATGCTGCTGTTTTATGGGGTGCTACTTCCCAAATTTGTTCAAATTGGCTCACAGCATTCTTATATAATTTCTCGATGTTGCTTTTCTCAATAAGTCTCGTTAAAGTCCAAGTGATGCAACCATACAGTAGCACTGACATGGTTACATCTCGGAAGAATTCTAATTTTATTTTATCAGATAGATTAGATTTCCGTACGGTCGCTAATCATTCAATAGCTATTCATGCTTTATTTATGCGTGCGTTGACATCGTTTTCTGTAGATGAGATATTGCTACCTAGGTATACGAACTAGTCTTCTAATTTCAGAGGCTTGCTATTTAATGAGGAGATAGTGTCATTTTGATTAAAACACGTGAACTCTGTTTTAATCTGCGTTCACGTAGAGACCAATGTTTCTTACACCCTGTTCCAGGCGATTCAACAGATATTCGGATTGAACAGGTGTATTTGCAAGAAGCGTTACACTATATTCTTGTAAAAATATTTGCAAACTATTAACACGTCCATTCCTCTGCAAATGCAAACGAATATTTGACAAAAAATAGGCGGTATAACGATTCCCCTGCAAAACAAAAATAAAAACAAAACAAAACAAAAAAAGAACTTAAAAACCCTAAAAAAACAAAACAAAAGCCAACCTTTTATTGCAATGTTCAACTACATTTTTGAAAGCTATTTTGCAATATGAGGTACGGTAAAATAAACCAAAAATTCAAATATAGGTACTAACAGATCAGACAGTGATAGTAATGTCTGGAACTAAAAGCTGAAGGATTTTTTCCATTTTACGTGAGCTAGTTTTATGCTTAATGCAAGTAACACCTATCTGACTTATAGTGACTGCAGCTGAAGTTCAATGGTTAGTCTAATGGACACTTTATCGAGAGGTCTGCAATTGTATCCTGATTTTGGATTGCTGTTTGTAAGGAAAAAAAACTCATAAAAAGAAAATTTTTAATTTCAAACTTGGTTTAAAAAAAGAATAATAAAACAAGTCGACGAGATACTTATAATATATAATATCACCTAGAGCATACTGTTAACAATCTTTTTTTAGGAAAAAAATTCTCCTAAATCAAAGATAGCAGAATTTTATCATTTCCTGTGGAAATTTATATAATCAAAACAGATATTATTAGTTGTTATTCATTATCAATCTCAACTATATTGAAATTCTGCAACCAAAAATAAAATTGAATATATATATATATATATATATATCATCGTGCTGACAGAGTGGAACTCCCAGACACACAGTCTCTCTCTTTTTCTCTCTCTCTCTCCCTCGCCATCTATCCCTATAGACCATCGTTCCTTGCAGGTCCTCTAAACATCATCCCGTGTCTGCACAGCGCTGATATATATAATTCCTTGCATTGGCACATTCATGTATTCGAGTCCATTAGAGAACGTCGATTATGAGTTCATTCTTCCTTCTCCAGCATGTTTTGTTTGTCTTACTTTGATGGCTTATGAGATAGGAAGTAATTGACCATACAGCTGCTGTTTTGTGGAGGGCTGTTTCCAGGATTTGTTCAAAAAACAAGTAGTATTCTTGAGTAGTTCCCATTTAGCTTTGCCATGCGTTTCATTAGCGTCCAGGAGGTACAGCAGCACTGACATAATCACATTTTGGGATATATATATATATATATATGTGTGTGTGTGTGTGAGAGAGAGAGAGAGAGAAAGAGAGAGAGAAAGAGAGAGAGAGTGTGTGTGTGTGTGCTTATTTAACCAGGCCATTGGCTTATCCCAGGTTGAGTCATACTAAAGACTCAAAAAATGGTACTTGATGCCGCCTTGCTAAGCACTCAGTACTTTTAGGTCAGGATCAAGGGTAAAGTGGAGCAATCCAGGGAATGGAGTAGTGCCCTCCCCCTACACCTCGGTGTAGTAGCTATTGAAAAGGGAGCCTTCGGGTCACCCTCGACTAAGGTCGCCAACTTTACTTTACTCATTTATTTTTGGACAACTACATATTCATATTTTTATGACAGTTTCAGAGCTGTAGAGTTTGGTAGTAAATCATACCTAATAATATCTATTTTAATTGAATGATGTTCCATGAGAAATAAAACAATCCAAGTATCTTTGATAAAGAAGAAATTTCTAATTTAAAAAAAAAGCTATGAATGTACTTATCTATAGGCAATACATTACGTCTACAGTTTCAAAAAAGGAGCCTTGTTTCGTCTATAAGAACGATAGATTTTATTATTTTTAGTGGGATGTTATACTATCAAAACGGATATTATTAAATATCCGATGAAAAATAAAACAACCACAGAAGAAGAAAAGGAAGTAGTAGTAGTGATGATGATGATGATGATTGTCGTTGTTATAGTTAAGATGAAATTTTTATGTGTATCTTTAATTGTAGTAGACAAAAAGAAACCAAAAGAAACAGACGACGATTTGACGACGAAAAGCGCAATAAACCTGAATAATAATGCCTGCTTACTCGTGCTTAAAAAAGAGATAGAAAATATTGACTTGAAGCCGGAATAAAACTTTAACATTTTAACCCAACAGTCAGTCCGACAGTTACCTTTTTTTATTTTAAGATATCAATATGCACACATTCCTTAAAGCAAGCCAAATTTCCCGCTTTTTTTTTGCTCGTTGATTTTATTTCTTTTTTTAAATGTAATTCTCATCAAAATTTTCGTGGAGTGGCTAAATCTTAAAAGCAAAAACAAATAAACAACAACAACAAATAATAATATTAATAATAATATAATCCGTTTTGGAAAATGAGATGCACAAAATTCTCTGGGGTTTTGAGATACAAATGGACCACCTAACCTGGGCCAGATGACCAAACGTAGTGATAGTAAAAAAATATTTAAAAAAAAAATCTAGTTGAATAGTGGACTTTGCCGTTCCGGCTGACCACAGGGTAAAACAAAAAGAAACGAAAACAGATAAGTACCTAGACCTTGCTAGAGAACTAAAAAAACTGTGGAACATGAGAGTGACGGTGACACCAATTGTGAATGGTGTGCGTGGTACAGTCACCAAAGGATTAGTACAGGGGCAGGAGGACTTGGAAATAAGAGGACGAGTGAAGACTATCCAAAATATAGTATTGTTGAGACCGGGCAGAATACTGAGAAGAGTCCTGGAGACTTGAGGAGACTCGCTATCGCTCAAACTCCAGTGAGAAACCATCAGCTAACACTGGTGTGAAAAACTCTCAAATGAATAAAATAATAATAATAATGATAACTGATAAGAAATTGAAATTTGATCATACTGCCAATTGGTATATGTTTAGCGATGGTAAAATTGTTATTATTTTTAGCGAGGAAAAATTGTAACATGCGTGTGTGTGTTTACGTTGAGTTGTTTCCTCGCTAAGTTTGTAAGGTCCCTCGCTAATTGTTGTTAGGTATATAAAGGTATGTAAAGGAGAGAAGTTCCAAGAGCACATTCCCTCTTTTCGCTTTCTCACTTGCTAGCAGCAGGACAGACCTACCTTTTCCTCTCTCACAACAGAGTCCACTAAGCATTATGAGGAAAGCGCATCCAATTTATGGGCCATTGGTGTCTGGGAAATCATTCTTTCATCATTCATCTTTCCTTCTAAACCAACGGATCCTCTGTGAAACAAATTGGATATTTTCAACTTCTGCTTTGACTTCAGCATTTTAATTCCTGTCCTGACGACAGCATCTTAACTCCTGCTTTGACTTCAGTGTCTTTATTCCTTCTCAACTCTAAAACTGTTTTCTTCTTCCTGTGACTTACAGCAGAAGGGTCCCTTTCGTCTCAAGCTGTTAATGAAACTTCCAAATTGAAAACTATCAATATCTTCGTCAACTCATTTGTTCTTCCTTTTAATATAACAAGAGGCAACATAACTCTACAACTTTCAACTGTCATTTTTGTATAAATGGTAATATTATCTACCCTCATGTAATAATTCTTTTAAAAAGTATATATCTTATCTTAATATTTATCAATCTAATTCTAAGTTTATTTTAATATTTATCTATTTGGTTCCAGATGAAAAGAAGAATACGCGAAAGAAATCATACAAAAAAAGAAGCTATATTCATTTTTTTCTTTTTTTTTATATGAAAAAAATTAGGTGAAATTCTACAGGTGCATAGGTGCACCCGTTCACATTCCCCGCGAAAAAATAATTTTCTAGTATTTTTTTATTTTATTTGAACTAATTAGATTCTCAAAAAAAAAAAAATTGCATTTTTCAGGGGATTTCACTTTCACATTTCAGTTCAATGAAGAATGATCACCCATTTCCGGAATATTTAGAGTTAGAAAAGACAAGTAACCAGACAGGTCGAATTGTTGTAATTTTATTTGTTTATTTGTTTATTTATTTATTTTTTTTTAAACTTTCGGTGGAATGGGAGTGCTTTTTTAAATCCTTGTATTTTGTAAGGTGTTTTTTGCTTTCATCGTTGAAGAGGAAAATGCTTTTTTTGCGGGGTGAATTTTTTTTTACTCGCTATTACGAAAATCACAGAAAAAATGCAATCAATCCAAGAAATAACTCAAAATATATGTCCCAATACCTGGTGAGATATTTGTTTATCTCATCAACTCAGAATAAATAAATACGACACTAATTTTTCATTGAGGCGGCCAGTTTGTATTCACCTTTGTTAGACCGAGAGGGTCAGGTTCACTACGAGGAAGAATCAGATTCGTGATCTGATTGTATAGACGATACGGAAAAGTTCTAACCTGGCCCTACGTTTCTCTAAGGTTAGGCTTTTTTTGTCAGGCCGCCTGGTTTAGGTTGGTTCCTAGTATAAAAATAAATGAACCTTTGTGGGGTTTGAAGCTGTAGGTCACGGGCATAGGGCAAGGTTGTAATGCCGTTTGATATCTGACTCCATTTTTTGGTTATTTTATTTTACCCCCACGTTGGTTAGTCGGTGTAACGCCTTGCCCAAGAAAGCCCTAAAAGAATTATTCAAAAGAAAAGACAGCAAAAATAAGAGACGAAGACGTTTCTTTTATACTTTCCTTTATTTACTGGGTTCAACAACCATTTCATGGAAGAGGGATTTTTCCTGAATACATTGAAATGGTTGAATCCTCCAGTTAAGGTGTCAAACATACGTTAATTTGTTTCATTTGGTATTTCGGGCTTCCATAAGGGTTAGTTTTCTTTTGGAAGTTTGTGAAAGTCCGGTAAGGGATAGTTTGTAGTTCATTTGTGGGTCTTGTATAATTCAGAATAATGCTGACCGAGAGAGAACTGCTACTGGGTGAAAGGGACTAACCAACGCTACGTCCAAAGACGTATGCGTGGTGCCCAGACACACGTCGGCAACGATGTTGTCAAATCGCTGGTCACTGCTTGAAAGAGAAAGAAAGTCTGTTCCCCTTTGTCAAGAGGATTTCTTTTTTCTTTTACGCATGCGTCACCCCTTTTTCCTATCGGACCTCTGGGAGATTCTGCAAATTTAAGTTTTCCTTTTTATTTTTTTTTTTAAATTTAATTTTAATTTCTTTTATTTATTTATTCGTTCCCTACACCTTAAGGTTGTAGCAGAAAGAAAGAATTTAGAATTGTTGTTAAAAGGCAATTCAATTTTTATTTTCACGTTATTTCTGGAATTGATTGCATTTTTTTCAGTGGTTTGTTCAGTAGAGAGTAAAAATTCACCCCTTTAAAAAGCATATACGTCTCCAAAGAAGTCACCCCCACGAAAGCAAAAAACACAATTCCCTTAGATATTAACAAGTATTAAAAAAAAACATTTCTCACCCTGAAAGTAAATAAAAACAATAATTCGACCTGTCTGGGTACTTAACTGTTCAGGAAAGAGTGATCATTTTACATTTAATTAAAATGTGAAAATATATCCCTACTCATATAAAGGGTAAAATAATTGTTGTTGTTGTTGATTTTTGTTTTTTTGAACAACTAAAAAATTAGGGAGTTTGAGGGTCTAATAATTTCAACTCCTTCAAAGAAAAAATCACAATAAAATTGTTTTTCTCGATGAACTTGAATGGGTGCACATGTAAAGTAATACTGAAAATATTGAGTAGTTAAGATGAAGACTTTTTTTTTGTCATAAGTTGTCCTGGGGAAGCCACTCTCAAACAAATCTCGATCATTTTTGTGAAATATTCATTTGTTTAATTTTCCCTGAATATCTCACCTGAGAAAACAAAAATAATTTAAATATATTCAGGATATGAGGTATTAAAAATAATCGGTTAGCTGAGATGAGATTTAGTAGTGCTGTTGTGTTTCCTGTATCTGTTGTAGTTTTTGTGGAAATAAGTATGAGGTATTACCTTCTGGGTGACTCCATAGTATTATGCTGTCTAATTTGAAAAACAAAGAGTCACCATTGTATGATAAAGAAAAACATTTTTTTTTCTTTGTCAGAAGATGCAGATCTAACATTTTAAAAAAATGGGTCTGCTGAAATAGATATTACAACAAAAAAGTAATTTTTAAAGGTTTCTCTTTGATATGGTATATATATATATATATATATATTTTTTTTTTTTTTTTTTTTTTTCATCATACAACGTGTGGAAGCACGTGCGATACACTAGCCTCATCAGCCGCCATCCAGGGTGATAACACAGTTTCGGTAGCTTAAGGCGGTACTGCCACACCTGGCGCTACCGAGCAGCTTTTGCCACCGGCTAGGGTATTTAAAAAAAACAAAACCTATGTATACATAAGATCAACTAAAACGGACATTACATTAGACGTTCGTTCATCTTCATTTTGGTGCAGTTAGTGATTTAAAAAAGCGTTTACTTACGGCCGTTAGATGTCATAGCAACCGTTTCTTGACTTTGCGTAATTACACGAGAATGGTGGTTACACGTGTATAACATTCGTGTTGAAAACCTTTCTATATCCGTTATCTTTTCGATTCGTTTTCTTTCATTTATGCGTTACTGCCCAAAAGCACTCGAGACAAACGTTATATATAATTCCGCTAAAAGATATTATTTGTTGATCAATGGGCCCTCAAGATGGGTGGTGAGTAAAAAGAAAGCTCGTGGTCTAAGTTAGTCCAGGTAGCTATCTGATTACCTTTGGGCCACTAAATTCTTGGCTTGCAAAAAATGTCTCCAGGACGCTGATGGTCAGCAATGGGCTTGTGAATACTGTGGGGGTAAACCGGACTCATAGGCCCATCAATCGATTTACATTCTCCGGCAGGAGAATTACGTTCTTCGCACCAGCGCGCCTTGTGGATTCGTGTTCCTCGCAAGCTGTTGAATTTTCTACCGCAATCACACGTTGTAGCCGGGTACATATCCAGATCGTTACCGTAGGAGCAAGTAAGATGGGTGATATATTCTCCCTCCCCGCTACAGACACCCTGAGGGCATTTTTCTTTCATTGTATTATCCATATTTGTTAAAATTCCTGTCTTTCCAGGATGTCACTCCAACTTTCTGAAGAGTCACCTTGTCTTTCCAAAGAGTCATCTTGCTTTCCAGAGAGTCTTAGTGTTCAAATTTTCATCATATATATATATATATATATATATATATATATATATATATATATATATATATATATATTTCTTTAAGAAAAAACAACGAAACCAATCACAAAGGATTATAAATTTATTTCCATCCTGTTACGCATTTTTGAAATTTTCAAAAACACGAAAAAAATTTACAGGACTTCTTCAGATCTTTTTGACTAAGTATTCCTATATATATATATATATATATATATATATATATATATATATATATATATATATATATATATATATTATGGGCTTCTCTTGGTATGTTTTTATTCAACCAATGAAATAATATTCAAAAAGTTTTATAGTATGGACGGCTCTTTTCGGGAAGTCTGTGAACACGTGTCTCCAGTGAGCTGATCGGACACCAAAAGAGTCCTTTCTTTGGTGCCGAAAGTTTGACCTTTGGTGGAAGTGAAATTATGGGATATTTTTGTTTCATTTTATTTTCATATTTTATTATTTATCATTTTTAAATTCAATTTTTTAAAATTTATCAATCCCCAAATTGGGTTGCTTGGAATTTAGTCGAGCCCCCACTCACCAAAGAACCAATATTATGGTAACACTGAATAAAAGACTAAATAAGCTCATTTGTACCTTTTAATATATACATAATATATACAAATAGTATTGAAAGAATGCATAAATGTGTCCCAACAGCTACAAATATGAACATATTGTTCTATTAATAAGGGTATAGAATGGAAAAAGGCTCGCTTGATGATGGATTAAAAGGGTCATAACTATGTTGGCTTTACCGTTCCATGGCAGGGCAGGAGATAACATCCCTACTGTTCGATGAACACAGGCAGAAATGGATTGAGAATGGGTTTCTGGACAATCATTTGATAACCTACATGGCACTCAGCAGACACGCCCATTTTCTAAGGGAGATAATTATTTATTGTCTCTACAGCCCCTATACATATATGTATGTATGTATGTATGTATGTATGTATAGAGAGAGAGGGAGAGAGAGAGAGAGAGAATTGTTACTTTCCAACAGATGTGTGTGTGGAGTGACAACATGAAGATGAAGCAGCATTTTTCTATGTCTAAACCCCTCCTCATTTGGTGATGCATTGTCTTCCTGACAATTACATCTGCAAAGTCGATATTGCAAAGGCAAAGGAAAAAAGAGGAATCTCCTCAACAGATTGTACATGCAAACTAACACTATTTCATAAATGTAGAATTGAGCCAAAAGCTGAAAACATATTTGCAGTATTAAATTTAAAAGAAAGAAATTGGTCCGTAATGTTTGAGACTAAATTATTTTCTGTAAAAGACATTCGGACTGTATTGTAGGGGGGAAAATAAAAATACATTAAAAACGCATTTTAATTTTTTTGGGAGGGGGTTTCGTGTATGTGTTTGAGAGAAAGAGACAGACAGACAGATAGGCAGTGAATACGTGAATGAAAAAAAAAGCACTTAGCGTTCTCAAAAGAGAAAAACAAAGTGCTTTCCTTGAAGCTTGCACCCATGAAAAAAAATAAAGTAAATAAAAAAAAACAAAAAAAAAACGCATTAACTTTTCACGGACAAAAAAAAGTATGTGACCACATGACAAAGAGAAACGATAGTATGATTTGTAATATGACAATATTCACAGATTTGTCATTGCCTCCTCTGATAAATGTTCCCAATAATCTTTTTTATTGAACTCGTGGACATTTTTTAATTTTAGATTGTTCAGAATATCTATAAAAATAAATTTAAAAAATGCATGTTGGATACATTATTCCAATGAATAAAACGGGAAAAGAAATCCACACACAATGTATGTCGCTACACACAAAAGCAAAGAGGGAAACCAACCATAAACCATTTACAATGATAAAAACGTTTCATTCTAAATTAGCCAACATATTGAAAATCCCACTTTTATTACAAACTAATTGATACAAAGATTTTGATTATTACTTAATTTACTTTTTGCACTGTAATATTTATTATTTGTCATTGAAAGTATCGAGGATTTTATTAAGGATGCACCCCAAAGGATAAGAGGGTAGATATTTATGTGCATGTAAAATTCATGTGTCAATATCATGTTACAACACTGTACATAAATATAACAGTTTTTTGCAGTTGAAATGATTGCATCAGATGTTAGCTTTATTTGAGTATTCATTGCTTTCTCTTGTGCCAGCAGTGTCTTTCAGGAACAAAAGTCTATCATGTAATGGTCTGTCATGATCAAAGCTTTCAGAGGCCCAGTAGAAGTGTGGAAGTGTTGATGGATTGGTGGAAGGTTAAAGGTCACTTCCATTGAAACAAGCAAGACAAACTTTAAGTTTTGATTTTTGTCAGTTTTTATCCCACAGTACAACAGACTTTTGGGGGTGTAGAGGTTAGCATTTTATAAGTTCCTTTTTAGAGGCATTGATAGAAACTTTAAAAGCTTACTGAAACACCCAGCAAAGATCTAACTCATTAGCAAAAGCTAACGAGAAACCTTTGCTAACTATCATGTCCAAGTTGTTGTTGTCTAAGCTAAGCATAGTTTGGCACCAGGGTATTTAAAATATGGTATTTAAAATCTGCTAAACCTATTTAGCTTTTACTCAAAGCTATTTTCTCAGTGTCAGATTAGCATAATAACTGTTCAAGAACAATTCTAACTAGTATCATCATCTTTGTTGTTTCTATTGTGATTTGCTCAATATATTTTCTATCCCAAAAATCCTTGAGTGCTGTCAGGCATAAAAGACCAATTATAGAAAGAAGAGGAATCTCGATATTCTCTTTGGAATGAGATAAAAATATAGTTGGTGCTTCACATTCATGTGGGTTAAAGCAAAGAATCCCCACAGAAGTGGAATAGCCACAAATATCCCTAACACTTGTACAACCTTAACTCTTAATTCTGTCTTCAGTATTTGGGAAGATCCTTTGGCGTAATGCTAAAGAGTTGGACAGAGGCCTCAAAGTAAGCAAGTTCAAACTCCAGACATGCCACTATGTTCACTTTTGTGCTAATATTCTCGGGAAATGTATGAACCTCATTATCTCCTCCCTCCATCTATCAGTTAAATAGTATAACTGCCTTGATTCTAAAAGGATGGTTTTGGTATTAAATATCTCACAAAGGCTGATATGACATTAAACAAAGAAACCAAACCAATTCTGTTGACTATATTTAACATACAAAAATTAAAACAATACATTATATTAATAGCAGTATGTTTTATAAATTTCAAAGAACAGAATCAACAATGAAGATAATCTTAAGAAACTTTACGTCATACTTAAAACTTTGGTTCCCATTAGGTTCACCAAAGTTGAACTCAATACTTAGATGGGTGATAACTATATTGCAAGTACTACAAGCAACCTGAGGCCAGACTAAGTAAAGGTCAGTAAACAAGAAAAATGAAGGCTAATACAAAGAGAGTTTTGAGAAAAAGGGAAAGAATCTTCAATTCTTTAGCATATGGAAATTTATAAAATTCAACATCTAAATTCATTAATATTATAATTTTTTTCACAGTTTTAAATGATTTAAATTAATTGTTGATAATATGCATTAATGATTTACAAAATATTATTTTGTTTTCTTTATATTTTCTAGTTGACATGCAGAGCCAGCTTTAGGAAGTGAGGAGTGCAATTGGGAACATATATATTGCAATGTGTTGTGTTTTGATGTGTAGAGAGTAGATCACACTCTTGTGCAGGTCACAGT
Organism: Sepioteuthis lessoniana; assembly: GCA_963585895.1. Taxonomy (NCBI): domain Eukaryota; kingdom Metazoa; phylum Mollusca; class Cephalopoda; order Myopsida; family Loliginidae; genus Sepioteuthis; species Sepioteuthis lessoniana. The sequence goes on from OY757909.1 coordinate 50,230,125, forward strand.
TGGATTCAATTGGTTAAAGGCCGGCTCTGTTAATATGCATCACCTATGATTTTCCACAGAAGCTTACAAAACAAAAAAAAATCCATTTAATTATAAAGAAAAAACTCCTGAAAAATGAAACTGAGCAAACTTTCAAAGATTTAAATTTGACTGTAATAGTAAATAATCTCTCTCTCTCTCTCTCTCTCTCTCTATATATATATATATATATATATATATATACATATACATATATAATCTCTCTCTCTCTCTCTCTCTCTCTCTCTCTCTCTCTCTCTCTCTCTCTCAACATATATAGGTATGTTTCTGCTGTAATGGTTATCATGTCAGGCAATGGATACGACAACCTCAGTTCAAATCTTTGATGATACTATTTACATTTCCCAGAGTATTAATACAGTTGAATGCAACTATTCTCCCACTATCTAGGGGTAAACAGTAGGGCAGACTGAGCTCTTCAACCTTGATATGACAACCAGTCTTGGAGAAAGAAAATTCTGAATTAAAACCTGTTAAACTCTGTTTAAAAATTGATCTTGTGTCTCATCTTGCTTGTGTGAAGGAGTAGGTATATATATATATATATATATATATATATATATATATATGGGTGTGTGTATGTTCCCCTGGCGAAATATAATCTTCCCTATATTTCTCTGCTTTTGACTTAGTAAATAAATATCTCAAACATTTGGGTTATCAATGATTTTCCTAGACTAACAAAAGCCAAAAGTTCAATAAACTGTGCACTTAGATTTATACAGAGTGAAGATATTAAAATCAATGGCAAACACCTTGATTACTTCTACGACTTGCACTGAAAGCAAATAACAGAATTGTATATCATGCTTGCAGAGATCATATAAAGATGAGTTGAAAAGACTTGGTAATCAAAAAACTTATTTTTATTCTTCACAAAAACTTTTCTCCTCATGATGACCAAAGGTCATTACTAGTTGAGAACAATAAAAAAAATAAGTAATACAAAAGAAATATTCCTATTTCTCTTATCCTTTTTTATTCACATTGTATATATATATATATATATATATATATATATATATATATATATATCACATTTTGGATGTCTCATGGTTGTACCATTAAATCTGTATGAAATTAAGTAACATCACTTGGTTGCATTTGTAAAGTTTTAATTCAGCTTTTATGGTTTCATTCAGTATCAGTTTTGAAGTACTGAACATTTTTTTGATTAATTATTAGTTTTATCAACCAAAATTTATATATATATATATATATATATATATATATATATATATATAAAGGAGTCACATCTGTTTAGGTATGTACATGTCGACTTACAATTCAGAAAAAGAGATGTCATTAAGCATTAAAATTGCACATATACTTTAATATGTTTATAATCAGGAAAAGTTGAAATTTTTTTTTACTGATTAAATGATATGATTTGATATATAAAAATGAATTGATTTGTGGAACTGTTCACAGTTTTTCATAAGTAAGAACCAAAAAAGGGGAACTTTCCTTGTTTAGATATCACAAATTTAAAATTTGAATTGAATGATTTTTTGAACATTAGGGTTTTGTAATTTAGTATAAATTGTAAAAAAATTCTTAATTTTTTGTTGAACTTAAAAATCATGAAAATGTTTTAATTCAAGGGGTACCTTTTTTAAAGTACTGTTTTAAATCTAAACCAAAACGAAATTGCAATATGAAAAATTCTATAGCTTTTGTTTTACTGTAAGGACACATTTTTATCTCTCTGTTTCTTTATTGTGTCTACCTATAATGTTTGATTTTTAGAGGATAAAAAGAAAAATAACAAAAATTAAATAAAAGCATTGTTTATAGATAACTTAAACACTGATTTTTTAAATGAATACTTTTATTTCTTGGAACAAAACATATTAATTTTTAATCAGTTCAACTCAAAAGAAATAAACTATTCATAGAATAAATGAACACTTTTCATTTGAATTAATACTTGAAATTTTCCACTTAAAAACAAGGACATATTTTTAATTCTTAGCTTCTTTTTATTGCTGCATTTTCATAGAGTAAAAAAGAAAATAAATTATTCAAATTAAAAAATATTTTTATCACTGTAACTCAACAAGCAACTAAGAACTGAATTTAAATTTTTGTCATTCTTAAAAAAAGAGATCTTTAGAAAAATAAGATTATAATATTTCAAACTACTCCCAAGCTTAAGGTTATTTTTTTTTTTTTAATACTATTTCAAATGTAAACAAAAAATATCCTAAAATAAAAGAATCTTATAAAGCATGAATTCTTAGATTCTTTTATTATTTGAATTTTAGAGAGTAAATAAAATTCTAAATTAAAACTACGCAGCTTCTTTGAAAATTGTTAACAAAAAAATTATTCTGTTACTAACTGAGCACTAATTGTAAAAAATTAAAAAAATCATTGGTATCAAAAAAAAAAGAAAAAATTAAAAGATCAGGAAAATGTTTTAAAGTTTTCACCAACTTGGGGTTACATATTCTTATATATTATTTTAAATGTAGAATAAAAAAGAAAAACCAATTCATAAAATTAAAAATACTTTTCATTTGAATTAATAGGTGAAATCTTTCAACAACAAATAAGGACACATTTTTAATTTTTAGTTTACTCTCTTTTCCCCTTTTCTATCTCCCTCACTGGTGTTTGTAAAATCCTCTTAGTCTGATCATGAACTCGGTACTTCTGCTAGTGTATTTATATAAATGTTAAGTTTGTTTTATATATATATATATATATATGTATATATATATATAAATAAAAGAAATAAAGAATGAAAACCAATTCTGTATGAGCTTTATAATTAATGATTGGAGAATGCTAAACATTTCTATGAGGTTGTCATCATGGCAAATATAATTAGGAACAACAAAGATTAAGGAAGTTTCAAAATGATCAGCAATCCTAATTACATTTCAAACAATAACAAGTTTCATTTATTATTCAATTTTATTTTTTCTCCTCTTAATAAATTAATCATATTTTGAATTTTAAAATAAATGCATTTAATAACATATTTGAAGTCCTAAAATATACATTTATTTTGCTGTTATTTTAAATCAAATTTAAGTGAATACAACGGCTTAAATTTGATTCAAGCAAATAATTCTGAGGGATTCATACAAGACAAGCCTATCTACTATTTCTTAGTATCTTTTCAAAATTGTTTTCTATGCTAAGATAAAGAATTAAACAATAAAATAATGTACTTTTTATCAAAAGCATGAAACTGTGCTAGGACATTTATTTAATTAACTTCAACTATATTCCTATATCGAGTCAATGAGTTTTTGAGAAACAAGAAAACAGACACTGGATCACTGGATATAAAGCAAAGGCTCTTTAATTAAACTTTTGGAAAAATAATATAGTTACATGTAAAATACAAAAATACCTCAAATTTTACAATGGTAGATGTGAGATATACTTGACTGGATTCTAATCATAGCACTTGTTCCTTGCTTTAATCATAATAAATTTACAGCATTACGCTTACAGGCACACATTAGAGTTGGTAGAAAAGGCAGAAAACAAATTAGTCAAATTTTTCAAACAGCACATTTCATTGGACAAATGACAACACTCACACATTTACACAGCTTAGAAAAGATTTAAAAGTAGAAATGGAGAACAAATTCAGCTGAGATAAGCCAGAATATCATCAATGCTTAGGGGAGAAAAAAATCATATTCTTCCCAGAGCTGAAACTGTTGTCAACTCTGGTATGGAATTTGAACAGCAAATTATAATGCCCCCCAGAACCCATGAATAATTGCAATTTGTGGAGATATGCAGCATCCTAATTTGAGATGCAGAAACAGACATTAAGTTGTATTGACCTGCAATAAAATGTGTTATAATTTTTGGCTTTTTTTGCTCTGTATGGAGAAAAAAAAAAAAACCCTTGCAGCTATAAACAGTTTTAGCTGACCATACATAGTGGATATTCCCAATGCAAACAAAAATCAAATGCAGCTTAGTTATAACAAGAGCATTTTCACTGCTAATCTCAGAGGATGTTCTAAAAAGAAATACAAATAAAAAAAAAGAATTCCCTTTATTTGTAAGAATGTGGACGGCTATAATGAAATAAAATACAATATTTAATAATATAACAACAAAATCTTGAGGGAATTTTAAATTAATACTTTGCCAGAGTATGGTGGCTTATTTGTATTAGAAATAGAATTTAGAGTAGAACATAGCAGACACGTGATAACCATTAGCCTGCCATGGATATTTGTGGACAGTCAATCAATTTTATTTGGTGTGTAAAGGCCTACATTTGTCCTACTTGGTGGTTCTGACAGTTGTAGATGTTTGCACATACTCATCCACTCCCTGCTCATACACTAATATATATATATGAAAACACACATATACATGCAATACCATAATGAAAGTGTTTGTGGCTTTTGGTTATTGTTGTAAAAAATGGACTCAGTGACTCGAATCAAATCCTGGACAAAGTTATGTGCATTTCACTTAGAGCTTATAACCTGAGGAAAAGTAATAATCCAACTTTTCTACCTTCAGTTATTGGCAAAGAGTTGGGCTAACTGAGTTCTTTAACTTTGTTATGGCAACCAGTCTAGGAGGAGGAAAATCCAGAATTAAAACTAGACGTTTTCTGCTTAAAAATTTACCTTTTATTGTGTCCTATTTGTAGTGGAGGGGTTGGACAAATATGCATATGCAACACCATATTTATATGTCACCCTATTTCTATATCTCTGTCTCGTTCTTTCTCTCTACACACACACACACACACACACACACACACACACACACACACACACAATATATATATATAACAAAATGAATAAAATTTATAAGACAAACAAAAATATTTCTTTGCTGTTATTTATTTTTTTTATTGGTTTCAACAAGGTTTGACTTTAGGTCATCATTAGGAAGAAAGTTTTAAAAGTATTTTTTCAAAGAATTTATATACCACAAAAAAGCAATGAAAAATAAACTGGTAATGTAACTAGTATCCATTTGTCAAAGGAAAATTATCTTTTGGTGTCCAAGTGTTTGAACTGACTATTTTATGATCTCTACTGTCATGAACACTTGACAGATCTACACTTAGAAGATATTTACAAGGTGTGGATGAGGTATATTCCAAATTAGTGGTAACTTTTTTGTCAAATATTTAACTTGAGCTTTTATATTGAGATGCTTATGTGCCACTCTATATCTGTCCATTTTATTTCAAAGGGATGTTTTGAGGATGGTTTGTGCTGTATTTACCCTAAACAGAAATGAACAATGAATGAAATGTTAATTTGCCTCAAAATAGTCTATTTGATATTCAACACATTCACTGCAGCAAGTTTTCCATTGGTCAAAGCACTTCTAAAATGATTCTTTTTTATAGGGTAAAGCTGCACTGTTGTATTTTTTCAATGGTCCCCATATCCTTTAATCTTACCCAGGAGATGAATTTTTAGTTTAGGAAACTAGAAAAAGTTGTATTACACTTGTACGATTATGTATTCTGATGAAAATGTATCAAGAATTACTTCTGACACAAGACAGCTAGGTCGCAGTCCAGAAATTATCATTTTTATTATCTAAACTGATCAGTTGGGAAATTAAAGATTTTAAAATCAAAATTTTTTAATTCAAAGTTTGAGTCTTGCTATTTTTTGATCACACACACACACACACACACACACACACACACACACACACACACACACACACACACATATGTATATATATATAAATATTTATAGTTATCTTTTGGTTGCATCAATTATAAAATTCTATGTTTTTATATATATATATATATATATATATATATATATATATATATATATAGTCAAAATGTTGGGCAGTGATTAAAAACAATTAAAAAAAACCATTAAAATTATAGCCATTAAAAATGTCTAGAACAACTACCAGTTTCACAACTAAAGTTGATCATCTGACACTTGTGATGGCTGTGGTTTTAATGGTTCTAATAACTGTTGTTTTACAACAAAGTTGGAATTTAGGTTTTTATTATTTCATACATTTGTGTTTCAGACTTTTTCTTCTTCTGGAGATTTAGAATAGCTAAGGTGGTCTTTGGTTCTTGATTTGGTAGTGAAGATTGTTTTGATAGGGCAGTGATCCTTTTTGATTCCAGGATTTGTCTCTGTCCTATTAGAGTTAATTGTCCATGAAAAACTCTGATCTCTGTGGATATTTTTTATTGCATCCATGCAGGAACATCCATGTATATACAAAAATGTACACACATATTTTCTGGTTTGTGGTTTTTTCCTCTCATTCTCTCAGTATATACATACTTTCACATGAATACATACCTATATTTATATATAAAGGTTTTCTCAATGGCATGGATTGAGTTTAATGTGAGTGAGAATACATTTAACTTCATATATTTTAAGATAGTCTCTCTGTGTATATGTTTTGTGTGTGTGTGTGTGTGTGTGTGTGTGTGTGTGTGTGTGTGTGTGTGTGAAGTTCAGTTCTCTTTGTAAAGATATGTGCAATGTTAGGCTCTGTTTAATTTAGGTTTAAATCTATCTATGAAGTTTTTCATTTATTTGAAGTAATGAGTAGTCATCAGTCTCATATATTGGAATTATAATAAAACTTCCATTGCTGAATTCATAAAGGTGTTCTGATACATAGTTTCCTATTTCCGGGGAATTTGATATTGCTTTTGTATAAAGAGACTTTATTGTTCAGTGCTTGAGTACAGCCTATGTATACCTTTTTACAATTAGAACATTCAATTATGTAGACTATATTTTTTGAATTGCAGTTCAAATTTCTATTTATAAGGAATATTGTTTTGGAGTTCTTGAATGTATAGAATTTTCCTTCAATGATTATATAACATATTCCACATCTTTAATTTTTGCATTTCGAGACTCCATGGGTTGTGTGTTCCTCAAATTTAGATGAGGTTTTTGAGTGCTTTTGGTTGTTGTTGGCATTTAATAATTTTTGGTTTGTCTAATATATCTTTAATTCTATCATTGTTTTTAAGTTGTTTTAGATTTTTTGTTATTTCTGTGAATTTCTGGGTCATTTTTGTTAAATGTTGTGACATTTATTAAGGACTCTTTGTTGCAATGCTATTTGGGGGTTTGTAATTCTTTTAATGGCATTTTTTTCAGCTAATTCAAATCTATTATTTATTAGTGTTGCAAGATATTCACTTTGGTAGAGGGTTATGCGTAATTCTTCTTGGCAAATTTGTTGGACTTTGTTGTTAACTATTCTGCATATTCTATGCACTAGAATGTAAGGGATGGATCTTATGCAGTTTTTCAAGTGATGAGTTTTGACATATATATTGTTGAACAGTTGAATTTGGTAGTTTATCAAAGTTTGCACTCAGTTACGTAACATGCTGAGTTAAATCTGTGACACAATCTGAATGGACTCTAAAGAAGGAGTTATTTATGGCACATTAAGGCATTCAATTGTACTCATGTGGTCAAGTCAATTCCTTAGACAGTGATTGGACACTGGCCTAGAAGTGAACATATATATATATATATATATATATATATATATACTGGCTTGTTTATTAGTAGTGCAGTATCTCCATTTCTTTTTGACTTGTAGTCCTGGCTCATTGGGTTGGGACATACTTCAGCCGACCATGATGAGGCAGCATAGTTCTGGTTGTGTGTGTCATATCTTTGGATATGGCAGTCAGTCAAGGCTGCCTGACATAGGTGCTAGGGAGGCCTAGCATTCATGTTGTGTGTCTGAGACTGAAATATTCCTTGAGCCTCAAGGGGCCGTCCCCAGCCTCTAACCCTCTGGAGGGGTTAGGTTTATTGCCTAGTGCCTAAAGTGCCCCTTTTTAGGGGAATGCCAATGGGGCTTGAGGCATTTTTGGGAATGCCAGGTATGTTTGAGCTATGGTCTTGCATCCAGATCCACCTTAAAAAAGGCTTTGTGCCAATCTCACCTGTTTGAGAAATACAGAGAGGTATTTGTTGTACGTCCTGATGTACAACAAATAGCTCTCTGTATTTCTTTTTGACTTGCAGTCCTGGCCAACTGGGCTGGGATACACTTCAGCCAACTGTGTTTCCCAGTACACAGATTAGGTCATGAGTGTCTTGGTTCCAGGGGCAGGCCGTCAAGGCCATCTGACATGGATTCCAGGAAACTGGCATTCATGTCACATGCTAAGACCGGTGCTACTTGAGTCTCAGCAGGCTGTCCCTCCAGACTCTAACCCTCTCCAGAGGGGCTAGGTTTATCACCTGACACTTGAGGCACCACTTTTTAGGGGAATGCCAACAGGGCCCGAGGCATTTTTACATGGGCTATGGTCCTACCGCTGGTTCTCACAACAAAAAAGCCATGTGCCATGCTTATGCATATGTGGGGTGCTCGACAAATATTGGGATCTGTATTGAGTTACAACCCAGTTTATTTTTGACTGACGTTTGGATGCTATTTGGAATTCCAAGGTTGGTAAGTGTTATTATTATTGTTGTTATTCCGTACATTAGATTTGTGACTTCTCCATCTCCCTCTCCTTCCCCAGCATGTGGGAAGGGTTGTATGGGGGGATGCCATTCTTTGAGGCTTAGCTTGTCATGTTGGACAGAGCTCAAAAAAATTTCGTTGTGGTGGCATGACCTGGTTTTTGATGGTACAAAATAAGCCAGCCAGTTAGTCTATGTGCACAGGCAAGGTACGCAAAGACTCTGATGTAGAATATGTCCATGACTATTTGTTGGAACACCCATTCCAGAGATGGAGTTACAGTGATAGATTACTATGGTTGACCTGGGGTAATAGTTGCACAGATTGAATGCTGGATGCTAGTTGGAATTCCTAGTCTGGTCAGTGTTATTATTGTTGTTATTATACTGTGCATTAGATTGATGACTTCTACATATATATCCACACACACACACACACACACACACAGAGAATATTTCAAAAAGGATGCAGCACTAATGATAATGGGATAGAATTTTTGAGAAGGTAAATGATTACATCATTTACAAACTTCATTTGAGCATCCATTCTATTGTCAGCTATGTTGTCTTTTATGAATGAATATGTGTTCATAGTTTAGACATGCATAAATCTTCCTTCATTTAGGGATGGTTTTGAAATATCCAGGCTGAAGGAAATCACTTTCTACATCTTTTTCCTTTATATCAAGTTTAATTATTTTTCAGTTTTACATCCTATATTTCTTTAAACATCTGAATTGAAACTACTTGGGTAAGTCAAAAATAAACCACACTTGATTGTGAGGTACCAAGCTTGCCTGATACTCTCTAAGTACTACTTAGTGGATTTGTCTCAATGGCTTGGAGCATGACCTTGGAATACACTCTTTTAGGTTTACCTGACTTTGTTTGCTGTGGGCATTTTCCAAGTGTGCAGCTCATTGACTACCTGGCATTTGTCCTGGGTGGCAACAATGATAAGCATAGATTCACATTATACTAGACCTCCGGGGCTAATGAATCAATGACCAGCAAGGTCACCTGGCATACATGCTGGGAGACTTAGCAATGTCTAGCATCGTTCACATTGCACCTAGTGAACCTATGACCAGCATTGACCAGTAGTGGATGAGTCTTGACTTATGTGTGACCTCCACTTCTCTGATCCCTACAATAAAAAAAACCTTGTGTCAAATCCTGCCAGATGAGAAGTGTGGACAAATACCAGGTTTGCCAGACCTTACCTGATCATTGAGGTTCCTTGCAACCCAATCAAAATTTTCTGAAATATCAGGTTACTGTACTGTGATCAACTGCACTTTTACCTTTTGCGCAATAAATGTTTTTGATTGCTTCTGCAGCATAATAGCTCAGTTTGAATACATTAATGAGTGGCTTCTGAATCATACATGGAGTGAAGCAATGCACAACATGTCACCACACCAACTACCGTTATACTACAAATCACAATAGGTACATTCCACTGATTGAACTTCTTAGGTCATGTGATATACAAGCAACAAACTAGCATGGACTAAGATATTGCAAAACTTATGATTTACCCTAGTATAAATGAGAATTGTTTGGTTTGGTCTTATAACATATCAACCATTGTAAGTTATTTTATGCTAAATCCTGTTTTTACATATATATTAGATATATATATGATTTGTAAACACATTTTGTTGATAAGATTCCTAAACGAGTCTGAGCTCTTTTTCACACACAGTTAAATGGTTTCAAGTATTGCTTTATAACAGTCACAATTTAACATCAGTCATTTGTTTGCACACATTGTTCTATTTGACCCATAGATTGTATCCAATCAGATGCTACCACTTCAGGTCAGAGTGGACCTGGGAGCAATGGCAATGAAGGGGTACTCCACATTCCCCAAATCTCCAAAGTTGGAGCCTTGCCATCAGATTGCTTAGAGTCATAAACAGGACACTCATTGTTGGTGGTGGGGTCTTACCCCTCTGCAGAGATTCAGTTGGTGTATTCTACAGCCCCAGCAAACAGAGCTGCAGTGAGAATTGATTATATAAAAATTCAGAGAACAAAAGAACTAATCAACAAAAGAAAAAAATTACAATCAGCAAATGAATAATTCAAAGTAAATATTTATTAATGTGGAGAATAAATCTGAAAATATAACTAGGAACATAGATAACTTTATTCTCCTTTAGCTCCATTGATGGTTCTACTGGGGTGGTTGGTGTTAGGAAGGATATTTAGTTGAGTCCTCTATTCACCAAGGTTTGATATTAGTATTAGTGAATCCAATGATACTCTAATACTGAATAAGCAGAAAGGAAAATAAGCTCATTGACACATTTAGAAATATTTGATATATGCATTATAAACATCCAAGATATATTAACTGATAAAATTTGCACATATTGTTCTGTGAACATGCAGAATATGAAAAGGGTAAAAATGGTAAAAAAGGCTTGATGAAGGAGAGTACAATGAATAATTACTGTATCATGACCAGGCAGGAGACACATCCCTACTGTTCAAAGAACAGAGACAAAGAAGACCAAGATGGATTCTGGGATTGTCACATGTCATTGTGGATACATTATCCAAGACCAAGAATTATTTATAGTCTCTTACAGTTCTAAATTAAAATTGCACTGCCCTCTTTTCTCTCAGTCATAAGAATGCGTAAATGGCTGGTCTTCTTGAGATACAATATCTTTTATTGTTCTTTGGAAGGAATGAAATTGTTGCCTACAAAGATCACTTGTTAAAGATGACCATTAAAATATGCCTTTCTTCTTATCAAAATCATAATCTTTACATGGGTTTTTGTTATGACCGATTATTAAGGGTCAATAAATAAATAACTCAACATGGTGATATGAGGTGCCACACAAATGTATCCAAGCCTCTGAGGAGGGTTTCCTTGGTTCAACATACATGAAGACAGGCAAGGTGCTTATTACAGCTGCTGTGGTATTTGTTGCATGCTTCACCGAACGGGCAAGTGTGGCACGAGGCCTTTTTTTTTGGTGGGTCTGGGCACAGGGCTGGAGCCCACTCATGCCCGGCATGGCTAAAAATACCTTCGGCGCCAGGCAATAAACCCAACATCCCCGAAGGGTGTAAAAGCCTGGGTGTAAGGCCCCCTGAGGTCGGAGGAAATCTCCAGCTGCTGAGACACACTCAGCCAGATCTGTGCAGCAGCAAGCACGGCCAGCCGAAGTGCAACCCAACGACTGGAGAAGTGCAGTGTTATTACAGTTGCCGTGGTATTTGCTGCACGCCCCACCAAATAGGCAAGTGTGGCACAAGGCTTTTTTTGTGGGTCTGGGCACAGGGCAGGAGCCCACATGCGTCCGGCATGGCCAAAAATATCTTCGACCCCATCGGCATTCTCCTTATTAGGGGCGCCTCAGGCGCCAGGCAATCTTCCCCACCGGGGTAAAAGCCTGGGGGTCGGCCCCCTGTGGCCGGAGGAAATCTCCAGTTGCCGAGACACACTCTGCCAGATCCGTGCAGCAGCAAGCAGCCGGTCGAAGCGTGACACAACAACTGGAGAAGGGCAGTGTTATTACAGCTGCCACTCTCTCTACCAGCTTAGTTCTTGATTAATATACCCTTTGGGTAAGTCCATTATTCTGGTCATAGTTGAGTCACCTACAACAGTTTTATTCAGATTAATGAATATACCAATAGACACTTGAAGAAGGCTGAATGATTTGAAGTTGAAAATGTTCTATCTATGATAATTGAAGCAAGGATGCCAGTTCAAATAAATCAGTGTATAATTTTTGGTTAAAAATTTTAATGTCAACATCTTTCCCACTATAAATGTTGAATGTGTTTGTTATTGCTTAGCAACAAGGGTTCAGCATATGCGATATTGAAGATGTATTGTTAATTTTGTTGATATTCTAAATGACTTGCTATTTATTGATAAATTCTCAGCTATGATTCTAACTAATCTTATAAAAAAAAGTTATTTTATACCAAATTCAGTCTTTTTTTTTTGTGAGTAAAAATTTGTATAAGTTCAAAGTAGAAAAAAATATAATGAATATGAGTGATAAAGTTCACACTCATTTTAAATCATATAAATAGAGTTCAAAAATATGTTCTTAGGGAATTTAACATATTTATCAAACACAAAAGCATAAGGCTTGTGTAATAAATTAATAAAATTTTAATAAAAAATGATAGAAATATGAAAATAAAACAAATAATGAAATATGGAATTAAAAAAATAAAACCAAGAATAAAATATGAAAATAAAAAATAAAATAAAATAATAATATAGCACAATTCCACTTCCACCAGAAATTAAACTTTTGGCACCAAAAGAAGTTATCAGTCTCTTTCAGCCTTGCCAACCCACTGGAGACATACACACTGCCAACCTCTTGAAACAACCAATCCATGCTCAATGACTTTTATAATATCAATTCATAGGCTATATAGATAAAACTATAAAAGCTCATAAGAGGCCCTCTTTTAATCACTGCTCTTCAGCCTTTTTTAACTCATAAAAGTCATTGGTTACCACAGAAAAAGCAATATTTTCCATCAAAATTCTTCTTTCTAAAACTTGAATTCAAATTGAAATGCACAATGCTAAATATATATATTTAAGACATTGAAAATTTCAAAGAATTTTGCAGTACTTATATTTTATCGAAATGTCATTACATTTCATAATATTCTGTGATAAAGAAAATTTCTGGATAATCTTTATCTTTGGATATAACTAAATTTAGACTCTTTATACAACCAAGCAGTACAACCTATCAACTTTATCTTTGATACTCATATACTTTGCAAGAATTTTATCATCTATGAGAAAAATCAAGTCAATTGAACAGTGACTTTATGATACAAGATTTTTGCCTAAAATTGGCAAAATCTCGATATTCTGGCATCTTTTATGCCTTTTCTGATTTTTTGGCCATTTTGGTTGATTGATTGATTTTAATGGCATGTCAACCTGTGTAGGCTTATTTCATGCCTTGAGGTTAAGGAATTGTGTCCATTGTATATTCATGTTTATATTTTTTGTGTTGTTTTTTCTTAAGAGTTTTTTCCCAAATGTTTCAATTGAATATGAATAATCTTTAAATAGATTTATTTGAACCATAGATGGGACCCAAACAGTTATTATCACTCCAAGTCAGAAGAGACCAGGGAGTAATGGCAATGAAGGAGTTCTTCATACTCAGAACTGAAGCCTCACCATCAGATGCATTTTAGTGTCATATCCAGAACGCCTATTGTTGGGCAGGGGTCTTACTCCTGTGACGGTGCCTAAAATATTTATCCTGGGACAGGAGTTTATTTTACGCACGTGTGAAGTCGGGGCAGTCTGGCACTTGATCCCTCGCAAAATAAGTCCTAGTTAAGATTCCCTTTTTGGGCATATGGGAACTGGCAGATAATGTGGGGGTTAACTTGGGGCTAGACTGACTGCCGCTGGCAAGGGGTTTCCAAATTTCACGTTACACACACACCCACCAGACCACTTCATCTTCCTACCACCCCCAGGATAACGGATGATATGGGCCTCTAGGTTGAGATGAAATATTATTCTTTACTGTAGTCGATAATTCCAATTTTCCGTGTAATGCTTTTAAAGGCGAATAAGACATTTAGCGAGAATAAATTGAGGCGAAATGAAGCTGAAATGGAAATATGCAAAAGAAGGCAACTCGATAGGTAAACAACACAATGAATAAATTTCGACACGAGGGGACATTTAGAATATAACAAGGTTTTTAATACGTGCGGACCAAACAAATATTTATGGTGCTAGCCGGCTATATTACCAGCAGCCAGACTTAAACGCAAATGTCTCTCTTTCTTTTTCTTTTCTCTCTTTTCGGTCTTTACTCTTGAACCTTGAAAAGGTAGCAAAGTCCATTCATATGTTTAGAGTTTATGAAATGAATCTTTTCATTCTATTTCTCTTCTTTTCTTCATGCATATAATTCTTTATATGCTTCTTTCTTTAAATTGAGAGAGAGGGCATCTAATTGCAATACTTAGGAAGGGTGGATGGAGAAAACGGTTTTAAGGTTTACTTAGCTTTTTTGACGGGTTTCTTCTGAGAGTATTTTCTTTTATGGGTCAGCGGGATTCTGTAGAGCTCAACTTGAAGGCACCGGTTATCTTCTTGTCCGAGAATTCTTTCTGCTTTTCCCCGGAGTTTTGGCGACAGTTTCAATACATCTTGTCACGCCAACTGCTGTCCTAAAACTCAATTCCTTTCTTTTTACTGGTTAGGTACCCGGGAGTTTGTCTGGCATCAGGTCAGCATGTCCTCTCACGGCGACCTCCGTCCTAAAAACTGAATTCTTTATTTCTACTTCCTCTGACAAAAAGGATACTACTTCCGGCTTTAGAGTTCTAGCCAATCATTTGGCCTCTTTCTTCTTCCTCACCCTGTCAGGCGATTCATTTGGGCTACTATCATGACCTCTATATCCCCTTCTCTGTCCAACTGGTTGGGATTATGGAGTGCAGATAGCTTGACCTACATTCTAATTTCCTCTTTTAGCGCTCAATCTTTGGGGCCTGTTAATTCAAACATGGAGGGGTAGGGGAAATTGATCTTACCTCTCTCCTCTCAGTGGCAGACCCCGTGACACTCCTCTGTAGGAAGGGGATACAGTCAGCATATTATAAGCCCAACCAACAGGATATTTTGGATATGGTTTCTAAATTACAACTTTTTGAGATTTGACTTCCAAGCCAATAACTCAATTCCATCAATTAATAATAATAATTGAACACCACAAGCCAAGGAATGGCCAGCAGACTTCAAGTTAAGCTTCTCCATTTTTACATTTTCTAAATTTTGGTTCTTGAAAAAATACTGAACTTTAAATATGATTTTCAAAGAAAAGTAAAATTATAACAAGTCCAAACCAGCCTTACTCTGCTTAAAAATTGGCCTTGAGTCACATCCAGCCAATAGTGGAGGTGTTGGGAAAATACATTCTAAACCTCTATGAAGGTACTTGTGGCCAAACAGTTATTGTTGTAGGAAGTGGAGTCAGCTGAGTTAAAAACCTGAATGAGGCTGATTGCATTTCACACAATACTAATACACATGGTAAAAGTATGAATCCAACTAGGTGTAAATAGTAGGGTAGACTGACTCTTTAATTTTGGTATGGCCACCAGTCTAGAAGAGGGAAAAAACAGAATTCAAAACCAGTTGTAGACCTTGAGTGAGATAGGCTCTGCTAGGTTGTTCTTGTCTTTGAAATGCTACATGAGTAACACCCTAATGACCAAACCAGTTTTACGTGATAAGTCTTTTTTCTATGGTAAGTGCAATGGAGTGGTGCCTCTGAGCCAAGGCTATTCTTTTTGCCTTTGGCTTCAGACCCCAGATTATACACAGTATCATCTTTTCAGAATCTTGCTTGTTCCAACACCAGTTCTAATTTAAGAATGGGAATAAAAATGTTACACCCTGCCTATTCTGCTCTGTTCAACATTGGCATCAAGTCTATGCATGTTAGTGTGCTTACACGTCAGCTAAAACCTTTGTTTGGCAATGTATCAAGATACAAAAATAACTCTCCATGCTTACCTACCTACCTACTGACTTGACTATCTCTTGACTGACCTGTCTTATGCGAACATGTATTGTGGTTTGTCTGCCTACTTAGCTATGCCATTCACCCTAACTTTACCATCCGAGATTGATAGTGGATTTAGATGAGTTCTTATCAGCTAAATGGATGTTGTTTTTAAAAAAACAAAACAAAAAAAAGACAAAAAACAAACAAACATCAAATTAACCATGAGTTTATCTATTCTTTCATTTCTATTAAATCTTCCATTTGGACTAAAAGTATTTTCCTGAAGATACTTACTAAGCTTAGCTTAATATATGGCAGAAGGCCAGTTGTACCGAACACTCAGTGAGAATCAAACTTTACTAAATGTCTGTGAGATGAGATTGCTGAGCACAACTTTACAGTAAGAAAGACCCATCACAATTCTTTGTTAATGTTAGCTATTTTTCTTTTATCAGATCCACTTTTAATATATTTTCTCATAAACATCAAAATGGAATCTGTGAAAATGTAGTAGAGCAAGTAAAAAAGTAATTGAAAAGTCAGGTAACCTTTTTGCATAAGATTCTATTTTATTTGGTATAGTTCTTTTGTACAAGAACAAAAGATCAAAGTGAAATGTCTGCACTAATTTGAACTAAAAGATAATACATGAATATATGTATGGCATACAAAAGTCATGATGAAGTCAGTTCAAAAATATTTGAATACTAAAAATCAATAGTCAGATATAACTCAAGAAATGCATTGCTAGTTCCTTTTTTAATTCTTCTTTTGTACCATATCAATTCTCAAGAAATGTTTCTCCTGATAATGACCTATGGTCAAAATTGACTAAGAAAAATTTAAAAAGTAATTATCATATTTATCATATTTACCCAACCCCTCAGCTCGGGCAGGATATGACACAAGGTCAATTTTTTAAGTTGAGTTTAACAGGATTGAATTCAGAGTTTTCCTTCTCCTAGACTAGTTGCCTCACCAAGGCTGAAGAACCCAGTCTGCCCTACTATTTACCCATAGCTGGAGGGAGAATAATTCGATTCATACCTTTCCCAAGGGTATTAGTGCTATGGGAAATGCAATCAGTCTCCCCTAGGATTTGAACTTGTGTTTCCGTGTCCATTTCCTATGATGATAACCATTACACCACGGGCACCTCCATAAATTATAAAGAAATAGTATTCAAGCATCTATATCTATATGTATATATTCATAATATAGTTTGCTATATTTATAAATAAAGAGTGCTCAATATCAGTGATAGATCATATATATCAAAAAATAGAGTCAGTAGAAACTCAATGATGCTTGATAACTCAGTTTTTCATCAAGGTGATCATTGGGCCAAATCAACAAGTGCTGTTAAGACTGTGTCAACACTATCCTAACTTAGATATATATGGTGTGAATTCAAGACCAAAGGAAACATTCTTTAGATCTTGAATTTAGAATTCTTTCAACTCTTAGACTGGTTGCCCTACTTGTTCAGTAGAATCTGTGGCACATTGAGAGACCATTCTTCTGTTGTCAACTTATGCAAAAAATGTGGCTGGTTCTACATAAGCCTTGATATTCATAAATAAATTGACAAATAGGCTAAAGTGAAAATAATAAATTTGGCTTACACAACTTGCCAAACAGAAATGGGAAATATCAAGCAGATTTTTTAGTTGAGAAGTATGCTGAAACAGTAAATTTCAAAAAAAGGGAAGGAAAACTTACACCAACACAAATAACACTAAAGTACAGCTAGATTATATACTTATAAACAAGAAGTAAACAAACAGTGGGCTGAACTGTGAGGTATGATTCCCTTTTGAAGGAGTACCTTCCAATCACAGAATTTTCTAAGTGAAGATATATTTAAGTCTATACAGAAATAAGAAACAATCAGTTAAAACCAAACATTATGACTAGTCCTTACTTACTGATAGAGATATAAGCAAAAAATATACAATAACTGTAAATAAAAAGTTTCATACTCAATAATCAAACCAAGAGTCAAATGAAGAGTTCCATGGCAGTCACTAGTAGTTAAGAAAAATCAAGATAACTTGATAAAAGAAACCCAACAAATGCCAATGTGTAGAAACTTAAGAAAGCCCTGAGAGAACGGGCTAACACATACCAAAAAGGATAATTAGAATTCATTCAAGACCAAATGGATACAATCAGAAACTCTGTTTAAGATACACAATCCCAATTAGCATGGTAGACAGTAAAGGAAGTGACTAGAAAGAAGAGCACATTGAGAGCAAAATTTTAAACTGCCAGCCAAGAAAAAAGACTTCAGAAGTAGAAAGAACATTTCAAGAATCTGCTCAGAAACCCTTTTGAAATCACAGATAAACCTATCTATAAAATTATCTAGATATCAAACTGTGACAGCTTATGGAGGAAGAACTTGATGCAGTATTGAAAAAAATTAAAAACAGAAAAGCTGTTGAACTCAATAAAATACGTTCTGAAGTTTAGAAGATAAGAAAATTTGACAATATACTTTTCTGATTATATAGTGCAGTCTAGAATCGAAACACAATAGAGAACTGAACAAAAGGCTGCATCCTTCCTTTCTTCAAGAAAGGTGACCTTAGAATCACTAACAACTAGAGGCATAACTCTAGCGGCTAAAGCTGCTAAGGTTTATAATCCCTGCTTCTCAATCGTATTTGATTTGAAATTGAGAAAATTCTGAGGAAAAATCAGAATAGCTTTTGAAGAAATTTCTCCACAATCACAGATTTTGACAATCCATCAAATCATCTACTGTCCATAGATTTGTTCAAGGCATTCGATTCCATGAATTGAAGAAAGATGAAGCTAATACTATTTGTGTATGGTCTTTCCAAAGAAACTGTTGCTGCTATAATGATGCTTTACAAAAGCATGAAAGCAATGGTTTGTTCACCTGATGAAGACTCAGACTTCTTGGACATTGCTGCTGAAAACAGGCAAAGAATCTACCTAGATTACGTACTTTGAACATCCATAGATCTAATAAGAGAAAATGGTTTCACATAAAAAAGGCCAGAAGCAGACAATATCCCATAGAAACTATGATAGATATAGACTACATAGATGATCTAGTGCTTCTTGCAAATTCACAAGCCAAAACAAAATCCCAACTGTATAGCCTGGAGCAAGCAGCAGGAGGCATTAGTCACTGTGTGAATTTAAATAAAACGGAGTTCATGTATTTTAAACAAAAAAGAACCATCTCCAAAGTGGCAAACCTTTGAAATTAGTAAACTTGTTCACATATCTTGGCAGTAAAATCTTATCTTCTGGAAGTGATGTCAACATAAACATAGCAAAAGAATGGAATGATCTCTGATGAATTAAACAGGATTTCTTCCAAGCTGTGGCTATGTCGGTACTATTCTATGGATGCACCATCTAGTTACTAATGAAACGCATGGAGAAAAACTTAAATGGGAACTACACAAGAATGCTATATGCTGTCTTGAACAAATCCTGGAAGCAACACCACACAAAACAGCATCTACCTCCCTGCTCATTAAGCATACAAGTAAGACAAACAAGATATGCAAGACACTGCTGGAAAAGGAAGGAATAACTCATAAGCAATGTTCTCTTGTTGATTCCAACTCATGGACAAGTCAGTGTTGGTCAATGAGGAAGGACTTACATCAGTTCTGTGTGAACACAGGATGCAGTCTAGAAGACCTGCCAAGAGCAGTAGATGTTGAGAGAATTAGGGAACTGTGCTATCAGCATGAGTTGATGATCATATATATACATATTTCTCTTTTATATATTATATCTTTTGAAGCATAAGATCATTTATATATATATATATATATATATATATATATATATATATATATGAAATGTCAAGTTGTGAAATATAATAAAATTAGGTGTTAAGTAAGAATAAAAATTTTAATTACATATAAGTCCTTTTGATACCCTAAGTTTCACATGTTACCATACTCTTGAGATCCCTTTTCCATTTGATGCTCTCAGCGAAACTATATATATATATACATAGACAAAATAGAATTGATACTCAAAATATGCACATATATATATATATATATATATATATTTACCAACCCATCCATACAAGCATGATGTGACAGAAGGTCAGTTTAACAGGTTTGAATTCAGAGTTTTTCCTCTTCTAGTTTGATTGCCCTATGAAGGTTAAAGGGTACAGCTTTCTCTACTATTTACCTGAAGCTGAAAGGAGAATAGGTAGATTTATAGCTTTCTCTAGGGTATTAGTTCTATATGAAATGAAAACAGCCTAGTCCAGGATTGGAACTCTGGTTGCTGATAGTATCCATTACACCATGCATGCCTGAAAGCTAGTACATGAATTATACAAAAGAGTATCATCATATGAATATGAAATGTTTTACTCAAATATATACACAATTCATATAAATATATATATGTAGAAGTCACTGCTCTAACGTGCAGAATAAACAAGAATAACAACACTTACTGGCTCAGTGGCCCCAGCTAGCATCTAACTGACAGGCAAAAAATAAAAACGGGCTGTAACTCTATACCAAACCCGTAACACTTGAAACATGACTGAAGCAAGCCAGTGTATATATACACTAATATACCCACTGACTGGGCCCACAAACAATCACTGTTCAGAGAATGGACTTAGCCATCTTTGAATAATGGAACGTCCCAATGTCCATATAATTTTACTTCAACTCGTAATTCATTATTACGCATGTGAGCACTAACTCATTGCTACTGAGCCTTACGATAGAATTCCAACAATATATGAATGCAAAATACGTGCATACACATACATGCACAAACATCTATCTATCTATCTATCTATATATATATATAGAGAGAGAGAGAGATTGAATACTAGCACACCTGAACAAGGAGAAACTCCTGTGTTATAAACTTTTTTCTTGTTTCATATTTTATACTTGAAATATATTGTGATATTGCTCTGCATTTTTAGCATTAAATTTTAATCATTATATATATATATATATACACACACACACACACACACACACACACACACACATATATGTATATATATATATTATGTTAAAAGACACTGTATAAATTAGACTAAAAATGTCATATGTATATTTATCATTAAGGGTTTTCGGACTATTGTCTTCATCTTTATTGTTATTTCTACTATGTTTCAGCTGATATGTTCTCTGGCCTTCTTCAGGTGTTTGTCGAACTCGGTAACCTTTATGGAACTTTGAACTACGTCCTTTATTGAATCCACGGGGAGCGTCTGTTCTGATTCCGTTGCCATAATCTGCAACCTCCAGTTGATTGTCCCCTTAGAAGCTTAGGGAACCAACGCCTATAACTGTTACGCCATGTGTCCTGCTGGACAATTCAGAGTGAATTTTTGGGACTTATAAACTTAATGTTCTTTACTTGACTAGAATTACTACTATTAAGTATGATTTTTTACCTGTGCTCATATTCAGATTTAAAAAAAAAATCAGATTTAAAAAAAAAAGATCTGAATATGAGCACAGGTAAAAAATCATGCATAATAGTAGTAATTCTTGTCAAGTAAAGAACATTAAGTTTATAAGTCCCCCAAATTCACTCTGGATTGTCCAGCAGGACACATGGCGTAATGGTTATAGGTGTTGGTTCCCTAATGGAGGTTGCAGGTTCAATCCTGACGGCAGGTGAGTAACAATACAGGAATACTTAACAGTTGTACCTGGTTATGGCTAACGGAATCAGAACAGACAACCCCCATGGATTCAATAAAGGACATAGTTCGAAGTTCCATGGAGGTTCTCGAGTTCGATAAACACCTTAAGAAAGCAGGAGGACATATAACAATAAAGATGAAGACAATCGTCCAAAAACCCTTAATGATAAAAATCATCAAGCTTCGTCTCAGAAATTTAGACAACTAATATCATATGTATATATAAATAATAAACTATATAAATTACATTAGTAGAAATAATATATATTTAAAGCAAAGTAAAGTATTAGGACAGAAAAAAAAAGGGGAGAATTGATAATTATTATGAGAATTTTCATGTCTTCAATTTCCTTTTCATTCTTTGGTTTTGGCCTTAAAGTATGTTTCTCTTTTTTTTGCTGTTGACTATCATCTTTACACACACCTGCAGATGCAGAAATACCAACAATTTTATTTTTAAGGCTGAAGGAGATTAAATATCTTCTTACTTTATTTCTCTGCCATTACCAGATGAATCTGACTGATTGTTGTTCAGTGAAGAGACATTCACACACATCTACTCTAACATATACATCATGCATGAAATCAAAATGCATATCAATGCATATTCACCAACACAAAAAGTCATATACACACAAATACATATACACACCATCATATATACACTTGCTATGTTACATTCATAAATGAGGGAGTCTTGTTGGTGTAAAGGCTAATGTGCTTGACTATAGTCTCAAAGTAAGGGAGTTCAAACTCCAGTGGCACTATTACCATCACTTTCAGACTAAAACCTTTAGGAAAGGCATGAACCCCATTATCATCTCAGCTATGGATTAAATAGCAACATTACTGTTCTATAAGGATGATTTTGGCATTATATAACCCACAAAGTTTGATGTGCCATTAAATAAAGAAACCAAACCAAACCATTTTCAAACAAAAGCTTGCTTAAACGCACAGAAGGGTGGGATGTAGGAAATGGGATAACAATTTGTTTCACTTTACACTAAAAACTGCATCTCTTCTTCTCCAGCTATCAATAAATAGTAGGGCAGATTCAGAGGGGATCATTGATAGAGGGTGTATCATAGATTGGAGAGGGTCATGAGACCATAGCACCAGCACTCTATGTATATATTATATGCATGCATATATCATATATATTATCATGTATGTATGCATATATATATTATCATGTATATATGCATATATATATATATATATATATATATATATATGCGTATATGTATGCATATATATATATTATCATGTAGATATGCATATATATATTATCATGTATATATGCTTATATATAGATATGCATATATATATATATATATATATATAAAATCTTCTATGTATGCATATATACATATCATTATCATCATTTTCAGTCCATCAAGCTGACAATGACTGTTCAATGGATAATCAGTTTTTATAGTAATAAACATGGGAGCTTCTTCTTTGCAAGTATTTGCCATTACCCAGGGTCAATATCAATGGTCTCTGCTTTGAATGACAGTGTATGATAATAATGCCTACAAAGTAATATAAAAACCTGAGCAAAAACATCAACACTGGTTTGATAACTAAAGATGAAAAGTGGAGGACATTGAGTGAAAACAGAAACAAAACAAGTAGCAAACAGTAACAAAACAATACAAGGTCAAATAAAAGTGATATACATATAAGTAAAAAACAACAACTTTGGCAACATATATATATATATATATATATATATATATATATATATACATGCTGATTATTTATAATTGATGTTTTTATTAGAGCAATTCACTTAAAATGATCTTATTGAATAAAGCAATTTCCAGTGCAATTTGAAATTGAATAATTCTATAGTAATTGTTTGTGCTGAACATAATTTTTAGCCATTAGAATTCACAATATGACAGATATGAAATTTGAATTAAACTTCTTTACTCTTTCTTAGATAGAAACATTAGTATCATCATGGACTGCTGTTATAATGGCAATCCAACAGGTTTGTAGGTCATCTTGCAAATATATATATATATATATACATATTTGGTTTGGTAGTGTTTTATGGCACATCAACTATGGTAGGTTGTTTAATGCCAAATCCATTTTTATACATATAAGCAGTTCTATTTCAAACAATTCAGATTAGCATAAGTACACTGTTTAGATATCAATAAACAGTTCTATTTCAAACAATTCAGTTTAGCTAAGGTTCAGGTTGGTTAGTTGTTTTAATAGCATATCAACCTTCTTGGGTTATTTAATGCCAAATCAATCCTATAGAAGGACAGTAGTGGTACTATCTAACCTATAGCTGGGAGGATAAGGGGGCTCATACCTTTCCCCAAAGTATTTGTCTGAAAGTGAATATAATGGTACGACTGGAGTTTGAACTCACTACAATTCCACAGTCCAGCAAATTTGACCATTACACCATGAGGACATCCCCTCAATTTAATTAAGTACAGTTTTTTGTCTTCATACAGTTAAATGTAAAAACAGTTCTATTTCAAACAATTCAATTTAACATAAATACACAGTTTAGTTCTATTTGACCCGTAAATAGAACCCTATCAAGTGCTACTACTCTGGGCTAAAATGGACCTGGGAGTGATGGCAATAAAGGAGTACTCTGCTTTCCCCAAAGCTTCATCATTACTGGAGCCTCACCATCAGATTTTTTAGTGCCATATCAGGATACTCATTGAGGAGTCTTACCCCTCTGCAAAGATGCAGTTAGTGTATTCTGTAGCTCTAGTCAACTGCACCTATATATATATATGCAAATTAATATATGCATATTTGTGTCTATACAATTATGATTAAAATTTAATGCTAAAAGCATTTTTAATCAGTGAAATCTTTACAGTACCCCTTCTATAATAATACAAGGCAATATCAAAATACTTTTCATTTATAAAATAGATCAGCAATGAAAACAAGATAAAAGCCTCACAACTCACATTGCTAATGTTCAAGTGAGTCACTATCTACACATATGAAATCTGTTGAATTCCACTGAATAAATATGTAATCTTTGAGTCATGTGACTATAACATGACTGACAAACTAAGTCATGTGGTTCAATATATCTACACATACACACATACACACACATACATATATAAAAAAAGTAAAGTTGGCGACTGTAGTTGAGGGTGACCCGAAGGGTCCATTTTCGATAGCTACTACACCAAGGTGTAGGGGAGAGCACCACTCCTTTCCCTGGATTGCTCTACTTTGCCCTTGATCCTTACGTTATAATGCTGAGTTTTAAGCAAGGAAGCATCAAGTACCATTTTTTGAGTCTTTGGTATGACTTGACCTGGGATTGAACCCAGGTCTCCCGAGCCATTGGCAAACACTTTAACCATTATACCAATGTCCAGGATATGCATTTTATAATTTGGCCTTTTCAGCTTGAAAAAATCCCTACAAAACTAGGGATCGACTTATATGACAGGGTAAAAATCCAAATCTTTACCACACTGTTCAACTTGTGGTAAAGGTCTTGATTTTAGTCCTGCCATTTAAGTAGACCCACAGCTTTTTAAGAGATTTTTTTAGCTTTAAAAGGTCCTAATTTACTGTGTATATATATATATATATATATATATATTAACAGGTTTGGTTAAGAACCGTGAATTGTTTTGTTTTTAAAATCTTCAAATGAAGACGTTCAAGTCTTCTCACAAGTCTTCTTACTTCTGGGTTAAATTAGTAAAGAAAGAACCCTATATTAGTCCAAGTGCTTTCTACCATTTTGCAGGTCATCTTCGGAGGTCTTGTTAAATCGTTTGTTGCTGTGAGTTTTATATTCATTTGGAGTAGCTTGGGCTAATATAGGGTTCTTTCTTTACCAACTTGACCCAGAAATAAGAAGACAAGTGAGAAGACCTGAACGTCTTCACTTGAAGATAGTAAAAAAGAAACAATCTGCAGTATTCAACCAAACCTGTTTAGATAAGGATTTTCTGCCTAAGTATACAATATATATACTATATATATAATACTTACAGTATGTATAGACATGCATAGTTATATATATACATGCAAATAGACACATATATATAACCATTCCTGACTAAAAACCATGAGCTTGTTTTCTGAGTCTACTAATTGACTCTGACCTTCAGCAAAGTCTGTAAAACATGCAGAGTGATGGACTTTACCTTGCTAGGCTAACCCATGATATTTTTCATGGTTATTTGAATTCAGGGTTATCCTCTTAGACTGGTTACCCTACCAAGGCTTGATAGTCTGGGCTATCTAACAACTGACCCACTGCTTGGCAGGGCAGGCAGAAGCACAAATTGAAATGCAAAAAGCCTCATCAAAAATTTGAATAAAACTAGCAAATTCTATCTGTTTGATGAAAACCAAAGTCTTTGTAATATTTATGAGCAGTGCTTTCTATAACCCATGCATATTACCTTATAAAAATTTCACTATGTTGATTTGTTTTATGCATGTACATATCCCTGTAGGAAGCACTCATGGTGTAATGGTTATCATCGTAGGAAATGGACACAATGTCCTGAGTTCAAATCCTGGACAAGACTCTTTGTCTTTCACATAGCATGAATACCCCCGGGAAAGTTATGCATCCAACTATTCTCTTCCAGCTATAGGTAGATAGTAGTGCAGACTGAGCTCTGTATGCCAACTGGTCAAGGAGAACAAAAACTCGGAATTCAAACTTGTTAAAGCCTGCTTAAAAAATTGTGTCACATCTAGCTTGTGCTGAGGGGTTGGATAAATGAATATATATATATCCCATGAGCCTCTACTATTTCCATGTCATCTTCCTCCAACTCTTTAATTTTCATCTATTAACTCCTTTCCATTTCATCAATGTTATCAGGTTTATATCGTTTTCACTTTAAGATTTTATTGGAGAGAAAAATGTTAAACAAAAATTTTATGAGTGTACAGTCCAAATAATCTTGTTCAAAATGTTGAGCTATTCACATCATAATTACAGAAAATTATTTTTCATCATTTCAGAGTGTAACCTTCATTTCTCAAAAAAAAAACAGGTGTTGAAATACAAAAATCGAAAACATAATTTTCTCACACCTGCAGACTACGAGATATAAAAATGATTCATTTACATAAATACACACACACACACACACACACACATATATATATATTACTACTGTTTTGTGGGAACAACAGTAGCTGTATGGTTACCTACCACCCATCTCGAAGACCATACAAATTTGACAAATGAGACATGTGAGACATTGTGAACTCGTAAGTGATGTTCTCCTTTGGACCCCTTCACACAGATGCAGAAATGTAGGATGAACAGCTAGAAATTATCTATGATAGCTCTGTATAGACACAGGATGTAGCCCGGAAGACCTGCTGGAAACAATTGATGATAGAGATGAATGGTAAGAGAGAGTTAGGGAAATCTGTGTGAGTAGCATGACATGGTGACATTACATCAATAGGTAAATCAGTATAAATCAGTAAGTATATACTATAGACATATGTACATCAATATATCTGGGTAAATTGTGACTATTTTAAATTATTAACTTCATGTATGCACTTTGTTTGTTTCAGGTTTTGTCTTGAGTCAGATGGACACTGTCTGAAGAAAGCAGCACCATGAAATTTAGCAAATGCATGCTGTACTACTTCATATTCATGTCAGAAGCTCCAATATGAAGATTTCACAGTGTTTGAGGACAGTGCAGAGGATTAAAAAAGAGATGAGTCCATTGGTAATTACAAATGTATGGTAGCTCAAAAGCTTCACTCTGATTGTTCTGATAAGAAAAGAATTCTTTAATTTGTCAGTGAGATCCAGGCCATGATTGACAACAATCTCAGCAAGTCAATCAGGTCCACAGACAGGAACATAGAAGTGTCTGAGTTTCTTATCAAGAAGGTACTGAATGAAGACACATAGTATTATCTCATACAAGATGAGAAAGGGCCAATTTTTACCACAGGCCATGAAGGACTAAAGGAAAGACCACACGGCAAAGCTTTTGAACAAACTTAAGCATCCCCTCTAATTGAACATGCTTTGGTTTTTCTCAGATGAGAAAAATTTCTGCCAGGGCTAGATGGTGGACCCACAGAAAAACCATTGGCTTTCTCTGTCCCCATAAGATATATCGATATTGATGAAAACCACACAGCCAGTCCACATCATGGTGTTTGTGGTGGTCACATTATGTCTCCATTCATTTTCCCACATGGCCTCAGACTGAACTTGTATCAAGTACCGGGAGGAGGTAGAGCAGGTCTGGATCAATAGGCTGTCTGATGAAAGCCATTACAGTTGGCAATGTGGCGATTTAGGAATTACCAAAGAACTCCCAACCGGATGTTGACTCGTCGGCTGCCTGATACAAAATGTATAAATGCGTCGCCACGCATAAGGCTCCACGCATCCATCCGGTTAAAATCAAAAAAAGAAAAATAATAAAATGTAAAGTAGCCAATGAGAAGCGGTCGCGCCAAAATTAGAAGAATTTTGGAGTGGCGAATTTGGAGCCGGTAGAGAGAGATAAATACTCAGGTTTTCTGTGAACCTATCTCTTTTCGGGTAGTGACGTCGAACCGACAACACCGTTTTTACTATCTGGTGTTTTGGGCACCACGCTATGTCTTTAGACATAGCGTTGGTTAGTCCATTCACCAAGTAAATAAAGGAAAGTCTGAAAGAAAAGTTTTTCGTCTCTTATCTGTTTTTTTCCCTTTTTATATTTCTTTTGGACCTTCTTTGGGCAAGGCATTGCACCGGCCAAGTCAACGTGGGGTAAAGCAAAATAACCAAAATATGGAGTCAGATATCTTACGGCAACACAGTCTTGCCCTTAGCCACTGACTACCATAAAAAACCTTCAAATCCCACAGCAACAGGATTCTGCACCTTGCCACACAAGCAGGAGAACCCCATGTTGGCAGTGAGAAAATTTCTGTGACTACATCACTGCTAACATCTGGCTGCTTGACTCCACAAATTGCAGTCTTCTTGATTATTATATGAGTAACATGATTGAATGAGAAACCAACAAAACTCTGTGCAACACTAAAGATGAACTAAAGACAAAGAAAATGGCAGTATTTACTCATTTAAAAAAGGAGACAGTTGGAATGTCTTGTTGTAGATTCCAAAGTCCTCTGGAAGCCATGGTTGAAGTTAATAGCAATTTCTTTGAATAGATTTAATCTATAGTATTTCCCAAAAAAATTATCCATTGCTTTTGGCAGTTCCTCTTGATGGCATCTAGTGTCCACATAGAGCTGATGAATGTAAATCTTTGCTTGTTGGTCAACACTGTGCATGGGAGCCCACAGTGTCTGCTTCCCCAATAGTGTCCAGCATGTTTTGTTCATCTTACTTGAATGGTTTGTGAGATAGGAGGCTAGTGGCCGTACAGTTTCTGTTTTGTGGGGATCTGCTTCCTGGATTTGTTCAAGACAGCATACAGCATCATGGTGTATTTCCTATCCAGCATTTTTTTCAAGAGCTTCATTATGGTCCCGGTCATGCAGCCATACCATAGTCTTGACACAGGTACAGCTTGAAAGAATTTTATCTTTACAGAATAATTAAATTTCTATATGGTTTATAATCTGTTGATGACAGTCCATATGTTCATATAAACATTCATATACCCTTGTATATGCATAAATATATATATATATATATATATATATATAGCCATCAACCTACTAATATTAAAATTACTTTTTTTATGATGTGGAGCATTTACTGAATTAGGCATCTACATAGTAAAAACTAAAGATTTTTTTCTAACACTACTAACTCTATTTACATATTTGTTTAAATAATCCATGTAAATTTTTTTTCTTGGAGTATTCATCTTTGTATGTACTCATTTTTATAATATCCATTTTCATTCTGTAATGTTCCATTAGAAACATTTTGGTGTATTTACTTTAGAAGAAAATTAATTTTCTCTAAAAAATATTTGAAGAGTGTACACATATACTTGCAATATTGTACCTGGATTCATATCGTGATTTATATTCTCTCCATATTTTGGATTTTACAAGAAATTCAAATAACCACAAGAACAGTAAGAAAATAAGTTTATGCGGGGAAAGAAAGCTATGATTTTAAACCTCAGTGGCAAAAGTAGGAACAGTTTTGAAACTAGAGTCTATGTCATTAACTGAAATGTAGATATTCTTGATATCAGAATTTTAATGCTGTATATTTTGGTCATGAATCATACCTAATAACATCTGTTTTGATTGTGTAATATTCCTCTAGAAATCATAGAGCAAATAAACTTTCTGTAAAAAAGAGTGATAAGCACGTATTCATGAATTGGTGATTCAAATAATTTTATTATTTGTTATGCTTCCTCGGAGATCTCCCCTTTTAACTATCTTTTCATATCAACCATAAAAAATATTTTGGTTTGGTTTGGTTTAATGGCATATCAACCATCATAGGTTATTTAATGTCAAATCCTTTTTATACATATATATTAAATATATAATTTGTAAATATGTTTGGTAGATAACATTTTTAAATGAGCCTGAGTTCATTTTTTTTACACATAGTAAAAATGGCTTCACTTATTTCTATCCAATATGAATTATTCTATTTACTGTTAACCATTTGTTTGCACACAGTTAAATGGCTTCACTTATTTCTATCCAATAGAAATTATTCTATTTACTGTTAATCATTTGTTTGCACACAGTTAAATGGCTTCACTTATTTCTATCCAATATGAATTATTCTATTTACTGTTAATCATTTGTTTGCACACAATTTAATGTTTTCAAGTATTGCTATTTAACACTAACAATTCAATTAATGTCACTCATTTGCTCACACACAGTTAAATGATCAAACAGTTCAGTTTAGCATAAGTACACAGTTTTTTGCTTACACACTGTTAAATGTAAAAACAGTTTTATCTCAAACAATTCAGTTTAGCATAAGTACACAGTTTAAATGTCAAACAGTTCTATTTGACACATAGATAGAACCCTATCAGGTGCTACCACTCTGGGCCAGAATGGACCTGGGAGTGATGGTAATAAAGGGGTACTCCACATTCCCCAAACCTCTAGCATTACTGAAGCCTAACTATCAGATTGTTTAGTGTCATATTCAGGACACTTGTTGGGGAGTCTTACCCCTCTGCAGAGATGCAGTCAGCGTATTCTGCAGCCCCAGCTGACTCAGCCCAAAAAAAACTTTGCACAGAACATATACATTATTAAAATATATATATATATATATATATATATATATATATATATATATATATATATATATATATATATATATATAATTCTGTTAAGTAATTCATCCAATAGATTCCCAAAATACCATCTTAAATTATTTTTCTTATCATTATTGATGAAATCAGACAATTTCATCTTAAATTTTCTATACTATAGCTGATTTTGATCTGATTTAGTAATTTGTTAAAAAATATATCATTTTATTAGCCAAAATATCCAATTTGTTTGTAGATTCAGTTTTTGAAATCTGACTTGATTGTAAATTTTCAGATTGAGGAGAAATATTGAAAAGATATCTTCCTTAATTAGAAATTTCATTAACTATTTTGAAGTTTCAATTAGATCACCTCTCATTCTTTTTTCTAGTAAAGTAGTTAATCCTAATTTTTTAAATCTCTCCCTGTACCTGTAATATTTTTCATTTTTATTATTGTTGTCACTCTTCTTTATATGCCCTCTAAATTCAAAATTACCCTTTAATTTCCTGTGTTATTTCATTTATTTATTTATTTGGATAATGGTGTAAAAAGTAGTTGAACAGCAACAAATAATTTTATTTCTGATTGAATATCATGAAGCACATCATTTTTGAATATTAAAAACAATAAAGGTCCCAGTATTGAACTCTGGCCAACACCAGAGGGTATATTCTGTGTTTCAGAACAATTGTAATCAATTTTTACTTTTATAGTTCTGTTAAAAAATATCTCACAATATTTACTATTTTTTTTATAATACATAAGATTTTATTAAATTTTTGCTTGTAAATGACAATAAGATACTGAATGAAATCCCTTTCTAAAGTCTGAATATAGAATATTTTCCTTATCCCCTTCCATCAAATATTCCTTTATAATATCAATACTTTACTATCCAATAATGTTGATTTATCATTGATGAAACCATGTTGATTAGAATTTATTTCCTATAAAATTTGATCTGTGATTTCTAATCAAATTTTCAAAAACTCTATGCAAAATACATTTGAAAGAGACTGGTTGATAATTACTTTTTAAATAGATCAAACTTTTTTTTTATGTAATGGTATTATAATTGCTGTTTTTTTAAATATGTGGAAATGTTTCATATTCAATAAGTCTCCCAAACAATTTACTTATTATTTTGATAAAACTTTCATTTGATGATAAGTATTTTTTTAATTTTCCGATGTATTTCATCAAGTCTTTTACTAACATCCAATTTGGATAATAATAATTTTATATCTTTAGCTCTCATTTTTAGTTCATCCATGATTTTTTGTACCTTTTCATAATAACTTTCCTGTAGTGGATTACAATCTTTGAAAGAATGAACAAATTGAAAATATCTTGCTTGTACCATGGCTGTTTCAACTTGTGTATCTGTTAATTTGCCTATCTTATCATTTTTTACTGTACTAACGTTTTTGTGAATTTTGGCTTTTGATTTTACATATTTGATTAATGGTTGACAATTGTATTTGATAAGTCCAACAATTTCATTTTGATGTTTCAATGTTTCATATTCCTTTTGCTTACTTAAAGCATTTTGATATTTTTCCATTCTTGGTATAATTCCAAATTCTTTCCAAGTTTTATCTTTTATAAGAAAGCAGATTACTGTCCCAAGGTAATTTTTCTAATGGATCTTCTTGTTTAGAGAATTTTATAATAACTTCAGCAATATTTTTTATTATTGATTTTATCTTACTATTTAATTCTTCTCATTCTACATTTATGTCAAAAATATTAAACTTAGAATTCCAATCAATATCATCTCCCTTTTCTGGCACTAACTCTTCTGTAAGTGTAGACCAGTTTCTCTATTTCCTGTTTATATAATTAGGAATAACCCCAAGTATACATAAGAAAATGAATTTATGCATGGAAAGAAGGCTTTTAGTGATTTTAAACCTCAGTGGAAAAAGAAGGAACGATTTTGCAACCAGATGCTTTCTCATTTGATTAACTGAAATCTTTGGGAAGGGAAAATTCCAAAGGTCAGTCTTTTAAAAGGGAAATCAATGATTGAACATGTCTTGTAAAGTCTTTGAAATCTCATTCCTAAAGGCTACTTGTCTGAAACAGTATTTCTTAAATAATCAAATTCTTTGATCAGATCTCATTATTTTTGATCTATCTGTCAAGTGACGTACGGCTAAGACATAAATTTAATTAATCATCTGTGAGGTTAATACTTAAAAGATAGTTGGTGCCATATAGCAAAAAGGTGGTGATCTGCTGTTAAAAGTATTTTTAAAAGTTAAGAAGCAATCTTAGTTTTAGTTTTTGGCATTAACATACTCATATTATCCATTTGATTATTAAAAATGAATTCTTCTGTCCAAAATATTTGGAATGAGATAATTTAGGATATTTGCCATATTTAATCTTATATAAGACATTTCACAGAATTGGTTAAAAAATATCCCTGCGTTGTATATGCAAAATTAAGGTATCTGGTAAACTCATGATCAAAGTACTTGGAATAGAGTAATTTCAAGATAATATCTGCCATATTTGATCCCATATAAAAACTCTGTTTTTTCATTCCAAAAATGATTTTAAAAACTATTATTATATACTCACACAGAGTATTTACAATACAGGTCTTACGTTTTGATCAGTCAGCTCACATCTCCAAATCTCACTTCACTTTTTCCAGTTGTCTATCAGTTGCTTTATATCTCTTGTTCATGTCAACATCTTTAGTCTTGTTTTACAGTCTTCTACCAGTATCCCAAGTTGTTCTAAGTTCTTCTCTGCAGGGACGAGGAATGACAATGTGACCACAATTTCATGTGCCTATTTTACACTTTATTTCTTAGCTACTTTTTAATCATTATCACAAGTTGTTCTAAGTTCTCTGCAGGGACAAGGAATGACAATGTGACCACAATTTCATGTGCCTATTTTACACTTTATTTCTTAGCTACTTTTTAATCATTATCACAAGTTGTTCTAAGTTCTTCTCTGCAGGGACGAGGAATGACAATGTGACCACAATTTCATGTGCCTATTTTACACTTTATTTCTTAGCTACTTTTTAATCATTATCACAAGTTGTTCTAAGTTCTTCTCTGCTGGGTCTAGGAATGACAATGTGACCACAATTTCATGTGCCTATTTTACACTTTATTTCTTAGCTACTTTTTAATCATTATCACAAGTTGTTCTAAGTTCTTCTCTGCTGGGTCTAGGAATGACTATATGACCACAACTTCATGTGTCTATTTTATTCTTTATTTCTTAGCAATTTTTTAATCATTTTCTGTTTAGCCTAAAAGAGGAACTAGTGAGAGCAAGATAGATTATTCAACCTCTTGTCTTGAGAGTTTTTCATAAACTTCATTTTAGCTATAACTGCTTTGGCCACTTGACTGAAACCATTCAATGAAAGCTGTGGTCTCAAGTTGACCTTGAGATCAGTTGTTGTCCGTCATACTGGTTAATTGTATTTTTTCTCACATTTTTCAGCTCAGGACTTAATTTGAATTCTACACTACATGTGAAAAACAGATCACACTGATCCATTATGTAAAACTATCTTTATGTTTTCAATGGAACATTGAGGTATCAGGAAAGCTACTGTTAAAAGTATTTGGAATGGGATAATTTTAAGATATTAATTGCCATATTTGATTTCATCTTGGCAACCCATTTTCAAATCCTGGATGAGGCTCCTTGCATTTCACTTTGCATTAATGCCTTCAAGAAAAGCATGAATACATTTGTTCACCCACTGCTTTGGATAAATAATAGGGTAGATTAGGTTCTCTAACCTTGGTTATGCAACCAGCCAAGGAGAAAGAAAACTCTGAATTCAAACCAGCTTTACTTAAAAATTGATTTTGTGTCCCATTCTGCCCATGGTGAAGGGGTTGGGTAAATATATTCACCAGATTCTGAGGTTTAAATTGTAACTAGACTATCAGTGGACCCACTCGGTTTCCATTATAGAAATACCATCATGAACAATGGTTTATGATGCTATTGATACATCTATGTAAATACAAAACCTTATCACAATGAGCAGAATGTGATGAAAGTTCAGTTTTTAAGTAGAATGTAAATAGTCTCAATCCTGAGTTTTGCTTCTCCTAGAATGTCTGCTTCACAAAATTTAAAGAACACAGTCTGCCCTACTATTTACCCATAGCTTGGAGAAGAACAAGTGGATTCACATCTTTCCCAAGATCATTTGTGAGAAGTGAAATGGAAATGTGTGTTCATTTTTATTTACCCAATCCTTCCACCATATACACGATGTGACACAATGTCAATTTTTAAGTAAAGTAAAACTGGTTTGAATTCAGAGTTTTGCTGCTCCTAGACTGGCTGCCTATCAAAGGCTAAAAACCCAGTCTGCTCAAATGTTTACCAATAGCTAGAAGGAAAACAGATTCATGCCTTTCCATTTTTCTAAGCTAATGCTTTTTAAATGCTATAAAAAAGCCAGTTTTTGTAACTCACTCTATGCTTGGTCAGCGGTGGCAACTCCTAGTTTTGACTTTTCAGTGGAGTTAATTCAACACTGAAGAATGACAACAAGAGCAAGTTACTTGACAGAGAGGAAATGTAGATATTTGTTAAACTGCACAGATTAAAATGAATAAAGAATAAGTTCTTAGTGAGAATCAAACATAAATTCCCTTTGTACTGGTTAGTCTTAACAGTTTGACTTTTGACAACAAAGTGGTTGGCAAAGCCCAAATCTTACCTTTTAAACTTATCGTTAACTCTTTTCTTTATCTGTCTCAGCACCATTTTTGTTGCTATTTTTTTTTTTTACCTGTGTGAGTTACAATAAACATGGCAATTAAAAAAGATAGAAGAAAATACTAGCCAAAGTCAATGATAATAATATTCATAGTGGTTTTGTAATTGAATGTCAAACATATTTTAGAGTTCTTTCTTTTTTTTTGCATTAGATATCAGGAGATTCTAGTTATTTACTGGGCCCTAGAAATATTAGCAATGGTGTAGTTTACAACCATCCAAATTGACTCATTTTATTAGGACACTTTTTTATTCACTGAATTAACTTTGAGAATAACTAAAATGAAGTTATGGTAGCACATATACACTATATTTATTCATTGACTTAAACAAGAACCATATCAATATGAATTTATTTTTATAATGTATTTATTCAATTGTTTATATACACAATTATAATTTTTTTTATTCATTTAAGAAGAGAGTTAACTTCTACCTTGATAAAAAAATTGATTTTTACATTTCTTCTAAAAAAAATGACATTTTATGTTGTGATGACAAACATTCTTTAGAATTCTTTTTATCATGGTTTATATATTTTTTATGGATTTTATCAAAATCTTTCAATTCTTTTTGTCATGTTTCATATCTTTTTATGGATTTAATTAAAATTTTTTAAAAAATTTATTATCATAGCTGATATATTTTTTATGGATTTGATTAGAATTAAAAAAAATTTTTTGATGGTCCATAAATTTGTATGAATTTAAAATACATTTTGTTAATATTCATATATTTTTTATAGATTTAATTAAAGTTTTAAAATTCTTTTTATGGTTCATATATTTTTGAATGGATTTTATCAAAATTTTAGAATTCTTCATATATTTCTATGAATTTTATAAAAATTTAGAAGTTTTTTTTCGTCATGATTCATATATGTTTTTATGAATTTTATTAAAATTTAAAAGTTCTTTTTGTCATGGTTCATATATTTTTTAATGGATTTTATCAAAATTTTAAAATTCTTTTTGTAATGGTTCATATATTTTTATGGATTTTTATAAGATTTTAAAATTCTTGTTATAGTTCAGATATTTGTTATGGATTTTATTCAAGGTTTAGAATTCTTTTTTTTATGTTTCATAAATTTTTATGGATTCTATTAAAATTCTAAAATTCTTTTTTTCTGGTTCATATATTAAATGTTTAGATACCTTAGTTGTTGTTTCTATCAGTCAGTGCAAATTCTAGATACTTTCTGATCGGTAGTTTGTGCAAGTGCAGTACTTTCCTTACTCACCAGACTCTACCCTCTCTGCAACTTTTCCTTATTTCCTAAAGTAAAAAATTAATCTAACAGTTAAGATTTAAAGATGTAGAAGACATTGACAGAAATAGAATAGTCCAAACAGTTTCACTTCATAGTGTCTTTCAAGACAGTGTGAGAATTACTTGATAGTGTAATATGCAACCAGTACTAATGGGTTGCACAGAACCACCACCAAGTGTAATATAATAGCCGAGGGATTTTGGTTCATGCCTTTGGGTTTAGTTAGGCTGAGAACCTTTCAGCTCAGCACATGGGTTAGTTAGGTGCAAACTTGATGCGGGTGTTAACGCGTGTGCGTGTGGACGGACGTGTCGCTCAGAGATGTCACAATAGCCCGAGACGAAATGGGACAACAGGGTGTGAATGACATCATGCACCGG
Organism: Sepioteuthis lessoniana; assembly: GCA_963585895.1. Taxonomy (NCBI): domain Eukaryota; kingdom Metazoa; phylum Mollusca; class Cephalopoda; order Myopsida; family Loliginidae; genus Sepioteuthis; species Sepioteuthis lessoniana. Next base: position 50,267,530 of record OY757909.1, read on the forward strand.
AAGTGTGCGGAGATTTTTGGGAATTTGAAGAAAGTTAAGAGAGTTGAAAACTAGACGCCAAACGAGGAGGTTCGACTTTTGGGGCTCGCTGAGGCAAGACTAATTTGTGGGTGCCGTGGGTGCCGCATGAGATAGGGGCCAAATGAATAAGACGGCATAGCGAGATTGTGTCTCTCCTCCTTATGTCGAAACCTTTAACTCAAAGTTAATAAAAAGGTTTTGTACCTGAACAAAAAGTCATTACGTGTTTTCGAATTTCGAGATTCCTATGTTCTTTATATGTTCTATCGTTATGAACATTATATGTCTATTTTGCACATGGTGTTGATTGTGGCTATGTAACACAAGGACCTCTCTAAAAAGCTGAATATTTTTTCTTGACTGATTGGTCTACTTACAAAGCTAAAGGCATTTTTAACATAATGGTTGCTATCATAGAAAATGGAATTGGTGATCTGAGTTCAAATCCTGGATGAGACTGTTTACTTTTCACTTCACACTAATGTCCTTTTGAAAGACATGAATTCATCAATTCTCTTGCCAATTACAGGGGAATAAGAAAGCAGACTGGGTTCTCTAGCAAGGCAATCAATCTAGAAGGGAAACTGATTTCAGACCAGCTTTACTCCATTTAAAAATTGACCTTGTGTCACATCCTATGCATTGTGGGGAAATTGGGTCAATACACACATACATACACAGACACACAAACACTTTTGCATTTTACTTTGTTAATGCTCTTGGGAAAAGTGTAAATCCATTTATTCTTTCCTCAGCAAAGAATAGTCAGACAGACTGGGTTCTTTAGCCTTAGCATGACAACCAGTCTAAGAGAAGGAAAAATCTGAATTCAAAGAAGCTTTACTCGGCTTTAAAATTGACATTGTATCACATCCTAATCAAAGTGGAAGGGTTGGGTAAATAGATATATAAACACATTTGTTTTTCACTTCATTCCAATGACCCCCTCCCTGGAAAAGGCATGACTCTATCTGTTCTCTCCTTTACTGTGAGTAAATTGTTGAAAGACTGGGTTCTTTAATCTTTGTTAGGCAGCCAGTCTATGAGAAGCGGAACTCTGAGTTTAAACCAGCTGTACTCCCCTTAAAAATTGACCTTGTGCCACATCCTGCATAGAAAGCTAAAGAATACAGTCCTCCTTACTATCATTTTTTTACCCATAGCTGGATGGAGAAGAAATCAATTCATGCCTTTCCCAAAGGAAATGCGAACTCGGGTCACAGAGTCCATTTCCTATGATGATAACATGCGTGCTTTAGTTTCATATTTGAAAAACTTCAAATAAAATATCAATAGGCATTTTTAACGGTATGGGTACACGTGTAATATAAGTATATGGTATGGGTACACTCATGATATAATAATGATATAGTATAGGCTCACTTGTAATATAATAAGGATATGGTATGGTTACACTTGTGATATGAAAAGGATATAGAATGTGTACACTCATGATATAATAGTATAGTATGGGTCCTTATGTGTACAGTGGTGATCTAATCATGTTATAGAATGAGTACACTCATGATATAAGGATATGATAAGGGTACACTTGTGATATAAGAATATGGCATGGGTTCACTTGTGATATAATAATTATATGGTATTGGTTTGCTTGTGATATAATGATATGGTATGTGTACATTTGTGATATAATAAAGATATGGTATGGATACAGTTGTGTTGTAATAAGGATTTGGTATGGGTATATTCGTAACATAATAATGACATAAAATAAATCTAATTCAAGAAAATGTAATGTTTTATTTTTCCACATTTGTTTTTCTTCTGTTCAATTATTAAATCTAAAACTTTAGGAATATATTCACAGATACAGTAGAGAGGGATGGATGTAATAAAGAAAGAATGGGGGAGAGAAAAAGTAAACAGATATCTAGAATGATGAAGAGAAGGGAGGCAATGCGACAGAGAGAGAAAGAGAGGAATTATGGCGGGCTAGAGTTAAAAGGAAAAGAGACAGAGTAAGAGCAAAGAGATAGAGAGAGAGAGTGGCAAAATGAATAGATAGAATGATGAAGAGGAGAGAGAGAGAGAGAGAGAGAGAGAGAGAGTAATTAGAAGGAAAGGAGAGAGAGTGAGAAAGAAAGATGGAGAAAAAACATGGAAAGGGAGACAGAAAGAGGAGACAGAAAAGAGAAACCAAGAAGAAAGAAATGAAAGGGATTAAAGCCAAGGAGATCTTTTTATTTTTTCAAACAAAAGCATTTGGGTTAGGAATGGAAGAAAAGGTGATGGTCTGGTGAGTGGTATCAAGAAGATGAGGGCCTTGCCAGGCCAAGAAAAAAGTTTAGAAATCAAATGTAGTGAAAGATAACAACTAAATCCAGCCAAAAATAATGTTTATTTTTATGCACCAACAACACAAAAGATGGCGTCAGTATGTTGGTGGGGGTGTAGCAAAAGAAACAAAAATGAAGAACAAGAAGAACAGAGAGAGAAGAGAATTGTTGGCTCCTTTTTGCATTTTAATGGACAAGTTCCCTGAAGCCCCAAGGCTGAGCCCTGGTGCATTGTGAGCTCATTTGGAGTAGGGGACAAATGCAGTTCCCCACTAAAATAAGCTATCCAATGATAAATGCAAGGAAGCAGACTGAAAGAGAAGAAAATGGCAGAGGAATGGAGGGAGTAAAGAGACAGCAGGAGAGAGGCAAAGTATACAGATAGAAAGAATAAAGAGAGAGTAGAATTAGAAGGAAGGGAAGCTGGGTAAAAGTAAGGAGAAAGAGAGAAAAAAGAGGTAGAGAGCAGAGAAAGAGAAGAAACTAATACAAGGGAAAAAGAACTACAGCGAGAAAAAGGGAGAAGGAAAGATATGGAAACAGGGAGTGGAAATATAAAGAAGAAACCAATAAAAGGTTAAAAAAGAAACAATCAGGAGCAGTGGGAAAGAAAGAGACAGAAAGACAAAATAAAGGAAGATAGAGAGTGGGAAGAGAAAGAGAAGAAACTAATACAAGGGAAAAAGAGAATAAAAGAGACCCAGTGGAAAAGAAAGAAGGAAAGAGACCCAGTAGAAGAGAGAGAATAAAAGGAAGGGATGGAAAAGAGGGATTGAAAGAAACCCAGTAGAAAAGGGAGAATAAAAAAGACCCAGTGGAAAAGAGAAAATAAAAGAGACCCAGTGGAAAAGAGAGAATAAAAGAGACTCAGTGGAAAAGAGAGAATAAAAAAGACCCAGTGGAAAAGAGAGAATAAAAGAGAGGGATGGAAAAGAGAGAATAAAAGAGACCCATTAGAAAAGAGAGAATAAAAGAGACCCAGAGGAAAAGAGAGAATAAAAGAGACCCAGAGGAAAAGAGAGAATAAAAGAGAGGGACGGAAAAGAAAGAATAAAAGAGACCTAGTGGAAAAGTGAGAATAAAAGAGACCCAGTAGAAAAAGAGAGAATAAAAGAGACCCAGTAGAAAAGAAACAATAAAAGAGAAGGATGGAAAAGAGAGAATAAAAGAGAAAGTCTTGATGAAATATAGAAAAAATTCCATGGTGCTTCTATGTAGTTATTTACACATACATACACATATACACAAATGCATATGTATGCGCACGAATATACACAAAAATATAGAGCACCCAGTGAGCAAGAAATTCACTCGTAATAGTCAGATAGTATTGCTTGTTAACAAATATACCTTAAAAAGTACTACATGCTGCTTTTAAGTAAACTTTTCACAGTTCTTTTTAATGATCAAAAATGCAAATTAGGAATGAAGATTTTGAGATGCTGCCACACTTCACACAAGTAAGTCACTTGCAAAATCCTATTTACAGCAATAGCAGAATGAATACATATACACATATTTACCAATGCATTTGAATACATATATATTACTGAATCTCAGCAGCCAGTTCACACACATATATGAACACAGACACATGCATACATACACATACACATATATATATGGAAGTGTTATTTACATACTGGTTATTAGTGCAGAAAGTAAAATTAGCAACCCAAGTTCAAAATCCTGGACAAGGCTGTTTGTGTTTTACTTCATGCTAATGCCCTTGAGAAAGGCATGAATCCTTCTATTCTCACCCGCCCAGCTATGGGTAGATAGTTGGACAGACTTGTTCTTTAACCTTGATAAAATGACCAGTCTCAGTTAAGGAAAACTCCGAATTCAAACCAGTTGTACTCTACTTAAAAATGATTGACTTTTTGTCAAATCTAGCTCATGGTAGAGGATTTGGGTTAATACATACACTCATATAAACATATACTCAAATATATATATATATATATATATATATATATTGAGTCTTGTGTATATATATAGAGTCTTGTGTATATACATTTAGTCTGTCTAGTCTACGTGCTTAGAACATCAATCGATAAAATCAGAGAGAACGGCTTTGAGCTGACAAAGAAAAGAAGCAGAAGGTACCCTGCAAAAACAATTACAGACGCCGACTACACCAATGACATAGCGTTACTAGCAAATACACCCAACCAAGCTGAAACACTACTGCATAGTTTGGAACAAGTCGCCGCAGGAATTGGCCTCCATGTCAATGCACACAAAATTGAATACATGTGCTTAAATCAAGCAGGCGACATTTCCACACTAGACTGAACCTCTCTGAAACTGGTTGACAAATTCCCCTACCTAGGAAGCAGTGTCTCATCAACCGAAAAAGACATTGACATGCGGCTAACGAAGACATGGACAGCTATCGATAAGCTATCGGTCATATGCAAATCAGACCTGACCAATAAAATGAAACGCATTTTCTTCCAAGCAGCGGTCGTATCGATACTGCTGTATGGATGCACCACTTAGACGCTAACAAAACGGCTGGAGAAGAAGCTAGACGGCAACTACACAAGAATGTTATGAGCAATATTAAACAAGTCCTGGTGGCAACACCCCACAAAGCACCAACTATACAGCCATCTGCCTCCCATCACGAAAACTATTCAAGTTAGACGACCCAGGCATGCAGGACACTGCTGGAGAAGCAGGGATGAGCTCATAAGTGATGTACTCCTATGGACCCCCAAATATGGACGAGCTAAAGCAGGACGACCAGCTAGAATATACATAAAGCAGCTATGTGAGGATACGGGATGTAGCCTAGAAGACCTGCCAGAGGCGATGAACGATAGGGAGAAGTGGCGAGAGAGGGTCAGGGATATCTGTGCTGGCGGCACAAGATGATGTTGATGATGATATATATATATATATATATATATACACAAGACTCTGAAATCAAACCAATTATACTCCACTTAAAAAAGATTGGCCTTATGTTGCATCCTGCTGGTAGTGTAAGGGTTGGATAAATATATACATATGTACACACAACATTGTTAATCAGCTATTAATCCTAGACAAGCATGTTTTTTAGGATCGCCTTAAATGGCTGAAAGTTGATGAAAATGGTCTGAATTGCATATTAGAGACACATTAGTAAATTGTAAATGCTGTTTATGTATTTGTGTTCAAAACTTGTGCATTCTACATATATATTGAATTTATTAATAAATTTATGTGTAGGCAAATATTCCCTCTTTTTTTAAAAATATATCTTTATTATTTACTATATTCAGATGAAGTTTGAAATTAGCAGCAGCAGTAGTAGAAAACTTTAAAGACCCCATGTGTCCAGTACTTTTGTGTGTCACTATATATATTTCCGATGTGCTTAAAAGTATTGAAAACTGAAGCTGTATTTCCAAGACAGAAAGGAACAATGGATGAAGCATTAATTTTTTTCAAAATAGTCCCCTTGGCATTTAAATACATTGATCAAAGCTAATCTGAAGTTCCTCTTTTGATAAGGTGTTAAGCTTGGTTATTGTATTTTTAAAAAAATCTCTACCATGTCTTCAAATCTAGCCTTTAAGATTAATTCTCAATTTAGGAAAGAAGAAAAAAGTTGAATGGGGCAAAGTGAGGTAGTTATTGGGGATATCATAGTTGCATGTGGAGGATCTTCAAAGAAATATGATGGTGGATCCTCATAGCATATAAAAAAAAAAGTTTCAGAAATGTTTTGAATAGTGGAAAACTCACTCAGTGTTCTAAGCTAAGTTCCAAGCAAACTATTTTTAAAAAAACTAATGTTCAATCCATTGTTGATTTCTGTTTTAGAAAATACAGCTTTTGTTTCAATAAGAAAAAAATTATATGGAGCTGTGTCTGGTGAATATGGTACTGCACTTGTTTAATTTAATGTTAAGCAAAAAACTACTGATCTAAAATTATTGAGAATTGACACTGATTAGATACAGCCATACAAACATCTTACACAGCCATAAAAACGTTTGTTAAATTTCAAAATGAAATAAATTTAAGGAATCAATTTTCATATACTTTGATAAAGCTTCATATGTATATATATATATATATATATATACACTGAGATATACACCTATTTCCACACACACACACACACACACACACACACACACACACACACACACACACACACACACATATATATATATATATATATATAAATCACTTATAAAAACCCTGCCTATATATATATATATATATATATATAGGGTGGAACGATAAAATTGTTGCCCTAGAAAAGACAACATGATTCCATTTCTGTTTAATGAAAACCGGTTTTCTTTTTTTGTTGCAGACCATCTACTAGTCGGCCAGTTGTGTACAAATCCCAAGAGCAATAGGAGCCTTCTATCATGTCTGAAAGTGACACAATGTTTAACATGCGAGATGCACTGCTGTACAACAAATTCAAGTTATGACAACAGGATCATTGCCAGCACCCTCAAAATGCAAATATGGATTGCCACGAATAACAGGGACGTGCCCAGGGTGATGAAAACAAAGTTTCTAGCTACGGTTATGGTCTTTGGTGCGGTTTCAAGTGAGGGCCACATCATGCCACCTCACATCTTCAAAGTCGGCTTGAAAGTCAACACCAAAGTGTACCTGGATGTGCTGAAGAGTGTGGTGATCCCCTGGTGCAATCAGGTGGCCGGTGGCAGACGCTGGGTGTAGCAGCAGGACTCGATGCCGTCCCACAAGTCCAAAGAGACCCAGGCTTGGCTTCAGAAGGAGTGCTACGATTTTGTACCCTTCTCTCACTGCCCCCCCTCCTCCCCCGACCTGAACCCGCTGGACTACTTCGTTTGGTCATATGTCGAGAACATCACCAACATGACCTCCCACAGCACCAAAGCCAGCCTGATCGCCACCATCCACCGAGTATTCGCCAAGCTCCAGCCGGTGGTTGTGAAAAAAGCATGCTCCCAGTTCCAGACCCGTATCGAGGCGGTGATTGAGGCTGAAGACGGCTACATTGAATAGATGTCAGATCTACTACATAATCAAGTTACCTGAATTAATTTTTTCAATAAAAGTTTTAAAATAAAGCTGTAGTGTTGTTTTCTTTAGGACAACAATTTTATCGTTACACCCTATATATATAAATATATATATTATAACAGTGTTGGTTGTCACTAAATCACTTTGTGGGTTTGTGTCAAACCAAGTGCAATATAATATGGAGAGTGCTCAATATCTTGGATAGAGCTATTATATAATAATAATAAATAAATATATTTTAGATATACAAGGATCATTAAATAAGTTTCCAGACTTTTTTCATATGGGCACTTTTATTGATAGTAGACACATGTAACTCTAGTCCCCTTTAAAGTAATTTCCTCCAGCTGCAATGCACTTGTACCATTCCAACAACTTCTAGAAGGCCCCATGGAAGTCCTCTTGTGTGAGCGTGTCAATGACTTTCGTCACAGCCTCTTTCATCTCCTCAATTGTCTCATAACAACAGCCTCTAAGCTTAGGGATTAACCAAAAGTCACAGGGAGCAAGGTCTGGACTATAGGGAGGGTAAGGAACTGTCTTGATGCTCATCTTGGTCAAATAGTCTGTGACAAGGATGGAGTTGTGGACTGGTGCATTGTCCTGGTGGAAATGCCACTGACCCAATTTGAAGAGTGTTGGCCTCTTCCCTAGGAATCTCTTCCTGAACTCCCTTAAAACCTCAACATAGTAACCCTAAGCCTAACCCTAACCCTAACTCTTTGGCCAATCAACTCTGGTGTATTGACTTCCTTACTCCTCCCACACCTCTAATCAACCCTCACAGACTCCCTGCCTTCCTTGAATCTCTTATGCCACTCAAAAACTGATGCTCGATTCATGTAAGATGCTCCAAAAGCAGTCTGAAGCATTCCATACGTTTCTGTAGCATTTTTTCCAAGTTTAAATCAGAATTTTATTGCATATCGTTCTTCTAAAGTGTCCTCATGTCCAGCTTGCATTTTTGAAATTCACCAGCTGTGACTATCAGGCTTTAGTCGGGTGTATTCCAATTGCTGTTGTAGCTGTTTATTTTAAGCTGAAATCATAAAAATTGGTCAGACATCTCATAAGATGTATAGCAATAACATAGTGAATTTTCAAGAGTATATGACAATTGAAGATGCCTGTAGAAAAAAGTCTGGAAACTTAATGAAGGCACCACATATATATTTAATTCATGGAATTTAGACTGTGACCCCTGGGTTTCATGGAGTATTTTGCAAAACAATCATCAGGGAGTTAAGAAAAGAAACTGCCTGATGATTGTTGTTTTGCAAAAAACTCCATGAAACCCAGGGGTCACAGTCTAAATTCCATGAATTAAATATATATATCTAATATTTATTTATTTATTATTATTATTATTATTATTATTATTATTATTATTATTATTATTATTATTTTATACATATATATATATATATATATATAGTGGTATTGTAAGGTACTGTTGAGTTGCTCTGGTTTAGTGGTAATAATGCTTTTAACCTTGAAACTATCTGATCTCAGTGACATTATCTAAGGAAGGATTTATTGATAGCACAGTTATAGTTTTTTGTTTTTACAGTATGTGTAACTGATAGTTTATGAATATCATTTTTATTCAATGAATGGAAATGCTATGTTACTAGTTCATTTTTCATCACAGAAAAAGTCTTTAAAAGAAATTTTCACCAAAGCTTTTCTGATGATGATAATCTAAGGGGAAAACTAGATGAAAACAATTAAAAAATGAATAACTACAAAGAAATATTTTTATTTGTTTTATTAGTTTTTTGTTATAAGCAAAGTTAGAATGAAATCTTGATGGTATGAGATAAGGAAGATTACAAAAAATCAAACTGACATGAACCTATTCTTATAAAATGTCAATTTTATTTTCTGTCTTGTCGTCTTTTCTTATATATATATATATATATATATATAGACAGATAGATATATTGCTATACTTATGATTAAAGAGTGCTCAATATCAGTGATAGAGCACATATTCAAGTTAAGATACCAAGTCAACAGCATTTGTTGAAAATCAGTTTCTTGCCTATGCAATCATCAGACTATATATATATATATATGAAAATGTACAGAGATGAAAAAACACAAGTTCTTCAGAGGATAATTTTATTTAGAGAATTATTTGAGTTAACTCATATGCCCTGATGAGAGTCTAAAAACCAAAGCATTTAATGTTGGCAACTAATTCTATGAATAAAATCATCCTGTGAAGCTCATTCAGTCAGATTTATTTTCAGTTTTTCCCATATATATATATATACATATATATATATATAGCAATTAATATTATGAATCAAATTTTGGTAGAGAGCAAAAAAGTTTAGTTTTATAATAACTTTTGTAAAACTGGACTAATTTTAATAGAACATATATCATCATCTAGAAATTTAGGATATACTTATATAAGTGTGTGTGTATAATAGTTATAAAGAATTGTAAATAATACAATATTATTATTTTCAATAATTTTACGAACTAAAAAATTCAGATAAATTAGTACAATTTGAATGAAGTTAATTATGAATTCCTGCTCTATGTGTGTGTGTGTGTGTGTGTGTGTGCGTGTGTGTGTGTGTGTGTGTGCGTGCGTGCGTGCGTGTGAGAGAGTGGCTATTTGTATTTGTGCAAGTGGGAAAGTGAGTGGATTTGTATGTGAGAGATGTATAGAATGTGTGTGTGTGTGTTGTAACCAAACAAAAAGGTTACTGAATGAAAAATAACCAAAATGGAGGTTGGAAATGAAACAGAAATCTTTATAAGATTAACAAAATACAATACTTGCCAGTGGCATGAAGAAGGTAACTGCTGTTAATGGTGACTACTTAGTATATTTTCACCCCTCATAATTGTGTCCAACGTTTTTATGAGGAATGGGATAGACCCATTAATGTTCATAGGTGGGTATATAACAGTGTGCAAGAGAGAGAGAGAGAGAGAGAGAGAGATGTGTGTGTGCATATATGTGCATGTGAGTGAGAGAGGGATGTATGGGCATGTGAGAAAGAAAGTGTGATCATATTTGTGTGTGTAAGAGAAAGAGAGAGAAATCTCTTTGCAATGGGAAGGATGCCACACAAGGTCAAGTTTTAAGAGCAGTACAACAGGTTTGAATTCAGAATTTTCCTTCTCCTAGAATGGTTGCCATAGCAAGGCTAAAAAATCCAGTCTGCCCTACTATCTGCCAATAGCAAGGGCAGGAGAGAAAAACATATTCATGCCTTTTCTAAAGGTATTATTATTAAAGGAAATACAAACAGCTTTATCCAGGATTTGAACTTTGCTCATTTTCTGTGTATGTGTGTGCATGGTTATAATATTCATTGTGTAACATAGCCATACATGAATATGTGAAATGTACATAGAATGTTCATAACTCTTATATAGATAACATAGGAATCCCGAAACACAAAAAACACTGACAACTTCTTAGTTCAGGTATGAAACTTTTTATTACTTTTGAGTTAAAAGGTTTTTTGACATAAGTAGAGAGAGACACAATCCTTCTATGCTGACTGCTTTTACATTGTCAGCTCTCAACCCAACTAACGTGCGGCGCCTGTAGCGCACAAATTTGTCTGGCCACGACAAGCCCCGAAAGTCAACCTTCTTCTTCCCTGGCAGGAACTCAACTCACTGACTTTTCTCAAATCTCAGCCCCTGATTCTGGTGTGTGACGTCACTCACATCCCTGGTCATATCCTCTATCTGGGATTTTTATTGTGACATCTCTAAATGACACATCCGCTCCGCACACGCGTGAACACCTGTGCTCATGTTGCACCTAACTAACCCATGTGCTAAGCGAAAGGTTCTCAGCCTAACTAAATCCAAAGGCAAGATATATAAAATGAAATCCCTTGGCCATTATATTACAATTGTAGCTTATATGATCTCAAAACAACCTCAAAATTGATCATCTTAAAAAAAAAAAAGTTACCTACAGCAGTTTAGAGTGCTCTGAAAATCCTCAGCTGCATAAGTTCACTTTGCTCATCCTCACTGGACCCCTCTACATCTGTGATCTCTAAACATAAATCCTAGAAATAGCCTAAAGACATACCATGTCCCCAAAACCCATTTCCATCATTGTGATTCCCTAAACCATGACCTTCATGGTATAATATGCTGTGTGAATTTTGAAGCAAAGGTTTTAGGGAAGTCTGCCTTGTGTTTTACCATTTAGTGTGGGATGAGGAAGTATGGCATGTACTCTTGACCTTTATTACTCATCTTATATTGAGATGTTGGCTATTTTGGGAGCTGATCTGTCTTACTTTATCTTCTCTTGGAAGAAAAGAGAAAATTTCGTTTACTGATTATGTTGCAAACAATTTGATTTGACAAAGCAAAATCTTGTAATGTTTTTAACAGAGAGAAACAAAAAAAAAAAAAACAAGTACTAGAATACAACTTTTTTTATATACTTTGTCTTTCTTATTTATATACAATTATTTCAAAACATTGTTTTAGTATGGCACAAGACAACAGTAGAGGAGCACTTAATGAGAACTGAAAGCACAAAATGAAATGATTTCTGTAATGTACATGTTTAACTTGTGGGTGTTTTCATATATATATATATAAATCAGATGTGTCGACTACTTTCTCATTTGTGGATCAAAACTGTGAGTTTTTATCCTGCTTTATTTCTTAATTTTTAAACTTGAAACTTATATTTCTCGGTATTTTCATGCATTGAAGACTGTAAAGATTTTATGGATTAAAAATATTTTTAGCATCTAATTTTGATCATAATTATCTATGATATTCAAGGTTCTTACAACCTAAGCAGAATTTCTTGAACAATCTGATTACTGTACTGTGATTAACTGATCCTTCATCTTTTACACAACAAATGTTTTTGGTTGCTTCCATCACATAATGACCCAATTTGAACTCATAAAGCTTAAGTTCTTGAATTAGACTTTGTTGCATGCTCATCTGTGAGGCTTTCAACTCACACACAGAGTGAAGCAATACACAATGTGTCAGGGCACCATATATAATGTTGCTACCATCTACAGCATATATGTGCTGCAAATAAGTGCGCCCCAAAATATTGCATTAAAGGATGATAGAAAATATCTTTAATTTGAATGCTAAACTTTTATGGAAATGTTTAGAAAAATCAGTGGGGAGATCATTACCAATTATTCTTGTTACTTTTACGTATGAATTTCATGCACCAAATATGACAATCAATGATCTCTCTAATTTTTTCATAGGCTTCATAAAGTAGGAAACCTTTTCATGTTTATAGGCTACATTGAAATTTTTTGCCAACTAATAAGGTTGCACTTGATAAATTTTTAATACGTTTACAATAATATCTAAAGTTTAAACTTTTAGTTAATAGCTTAGTTGAAATTTAACTAATTTAAACTACTCAAAAACTATTAACGTTTTGACCATTTTTTTGAGATTTGAGAAAACATTTGGTATCAGATTTTGAAGTGAAGCTGTGCACTTTTAATTGGTCCTTCAATAACATTGTGCAAAGCAGAAATTAATGATTTGGAAGGCTGTATGCAGCCTAATGGTCACAGATTTTCCACATCTGCTTTAAGAAGAAAGCTGGTTTCCCCCTTTGATACTGTTCCACAATTCAATGAAATATAAATGCAATCTTTTTTAAAATTTTTCTCTTGTAAGAGACCATCTTATGTGACAAAGAATAGTTCTAACATATTATTGATGAAATCTATCATTGACAGGTAGTGTAGCATTTAAAATAAGCTACAACCATTAAACTGAGGAAAAACACTGTGAGTCAAATCAGTTTTATTGACAGTTGATTAGCCCAAGATTAAATGAAAGCTTGGTTATGATTGGATAGTTTTGATCAAGTAAACAAAACAGTTCTAAAAGGTTGGAATGAGTTAATTACTTAGAATCACTCAACAAGAGTGTTTGTAAAGTTCTATCTCTGCTCTACTGGCTCTTCTGTAATCAAAACGGAGGATATAAAAACTGGTTATTATTTGTCTAAATTTCTGAGATGAAGCTTGATGATTTTTATCATTTAGAGCATTTGGACTCTTGTCAATATCTTTATTGTTATATTCACAATGTTTTGACCAATGAACTTTTAAGTGAAATCATCTGGAGGCAGCAGGTTCAGTCCCAACAATAGATAAGAATTAACAAAAAATACTTACTGTAGCTTAATACTTGCACTCAGTTATGGTTAATGGAATTAGAAAAATCTACCCCTGGGGATTAAATAAAGGGTTTGGTTCGAAGTTCCATGTAGGCTCCCAAGTTCAACATGAAACACCTGAAGAATCCAAGGGCACATAGGCTGAAATGTTGTGAATATAACAATAAAGAAGAACAGAATAGTCTGAATACTGTAAATGGTGTTTGTGAAATAATAAAATATGAGTACATAAAAATGTGTCTGTCAATATTCATCCCACATAGAAGAATTAAGAATAGTAGGAGTTGAAAAGCAGCAACCAGGTGAGATGATTGAGAGAAAAGTGACACAGTCAGAAGAACAAAATGAGAAGAGTACTGGATGATCATCTGTGTAAGGGCTCTGCAAAAACTTTCTGATTTGGTGCCATGGATTATGCAACAAGATTTCATTCTTGAGAACCAGCCAGATCTTACATCAACAAACCTTCAAAATAAAAGGTATGAGAGAAAAAGTAATTTTTAGTAAAATCATTAATTAAAAATTGATTAAATAACAGACAACTAAATTCCTGAGATGAGGGGGTTGGAATTGTTCTTATTTTAGATGTTAAACACACAATTTTTTAGAATCCCACTAAGTGTAAGATTTATAGTGGTAGGAAATGGAATTGGAGGCCCAAGTTCAAAACCTGGATGAGGCTGTTTGCCTTTCATTTCATGTTAATACCTTTAAGAAATGCATGAATCCATCTGTTCTCTATTGCTCTAGTTATGGGTAAATAGTATGACAGACTGGTTTCTTTTACCTTGGTAAGGTAACCAGTATAGGAGAAGGAAAACTCTGTATTCAAATCAGTTGTACTTTTATTTTTAAAAAATGTTGCATCCTGGTTGTGGTGGAGGGGTTGGGTAAATACATGAACATACACATATCTATACACACATTAGCGTTTCACTTTCTGCTCTTAAGAGAGGCATGAATACACAGTTTTCCTTTACTTATAGATAAATCATAGGACAGACTGGGCTCTTTAGCCTTTGGTAGTCAATCAGTCTAAGAAAAGGAAAACTCTGAATACAAACTCATTGTACTCTGCTTAAAAAAATTGACCATGTGTCACATCCTGCTTGTAGTGGAGGGGTTGGGTAAATACACATGGACTTACACATTTATGCTTCATGTCATACTAATGCTCTTGGGAAAGGCATGAATCTATCTGTTCTGTGAGCTTTGGGTGAATATTAGACCAGTTGGGTTCTTTAGCTTTGTTGAGGCAACCTGTCTGAGAGGAGGAAAACTCTTTTTAAAAATTTACCTTATGGCAGAGGGTTTGGCAAATACATACTCAATGTTTTGCCCACCGTAACCTCCAGCCTTTTTCATGTATCTTTTATTGCAGTTGGAGTGACTGAAATATTCTGAGTACAACAATCAAGATGAGGAGAATAATCAAAGAAATGTAAATAATTATAACAACAAAATTGTTTATTTAATATTTTGTCTAATGATAATAACAGAAATTGGTTTTATTTATCCCTTTTAATTTTTCCACATTTGATACTAAGTGCGAATCATATTTTTATCTTTTAGTGTCTTTTTTTTCAGAGACTTTTGCCTGATCTAAGTGACCCTATTGACAAATCAAGACATTGAATGTCCACAAGGAAGTGGGGAAAAAAAAGCATGGAGGTCTTACATCGGACATATTGGACATTAAGCTCAATAGGCAGGTGTTGGTTTGTTGCTATAAGAGATCATGAGAAAACAGAAGGGACTGGGACAAATGACTAAGGGTTGGGGACGAGTGTCTGTCACCCCTAACCCCTCTAATAATGCAAATAGGAGAAAGTGCAGAATGAAGACAAAAAAAAGGTGGTGGTTATGTAATTGGAGTACAAGAAGGAGGTGCATTGGCTGAAAGAGATGAATTGGGGACAAAAAAAAAAGAAAAAAGAAAAAGGACAGAATAAGTCGTGGTAGTGGTTGCATAAAAGAAAAAGAAAGAATGAAATAAAGAAAAAGAAAGAAGAACAGACTTCATTGTTCAAATAAAGAAAGGTGAAAGAGAAAGTGGAAAGAAAGAGTCTAAGAAGAATGAAATATTAAAGAAAGAAAGAAAGAAAGAAAGAAAGAAAGAAAGAAAGAAAGAAAGAAAGAAAATTCATTGGCTGGAAGGATAGAAATAGATGAAATAGGGAGAAAAGAAGAAAAGAAAAGAAAAAATCATAATAGTGATAGCATGAAAAAAAGAGGGAAAGAGTAAAAGAAAAAGAGTGAAGAAGAAAGACGAACAGAGAGAAAAGAAAGCTTTCATTGTTTAAATAAAGGAAGGTGAAAGAGAAAGTTGCAAAAAAAAAAAAAATTGTGAGAAGAATGAATATCAAAGAGGAAAAGAAAAAAAAACCCAGACTAATATAAAGAAGTACAAAAGAGGAGAAAAATATTGAGAGAACAAGATAAAAATAATTAAAACACCAGAAAGATCACGAAAATCAAACAAGTGGAAGAGAGAAAAAAAAAGGTTAAAAAGAAAGAGAGAAAGAAGTTACTAAGGAATGAAAAAAATTATTTTAAAAAATCAGAGATATGAAAGCAAAAAAAAATGTGGAAAATTAAAACTGATAGAATTTTAACTGAGTAACACTATTTGTCACAAAAACAACACAAGTCTTAAATATACAGATACACTCTCTTTCCCTGACACTGACAAACATGCTCTCTCTTTTTCTTTCATATGCATACACACACACATCTCTCTCTCTCTCTCTCTCTCTCTCTCTCTCTCTCTCTCTCTCTCTCTCTCTCATATACAAATGCACACTTTTTCAGTAACATATGCATAAACACACACACTCTTACACAAACAGATACAGTTT